>CM060331.1:21659326-21661826 GCA_030674155.1 Stramonita haemastoma | reverse complement strand
CCACACAAAAAATCATTTCCAGATGGAACATCAGGGATTTAAAAAAATGATGATCCAATTCCTCTTTTAATGCTTACTATTTCTTCATGTTTCGGTCTACACCATATCAAGTCGACGAAACATTAAGTGCTCTCTTTCGGCTTGCTGCTGGGTTTTGGATCCAAGCTTATAAAAGCAAACAGAGGCTTCAATGGGCCCTGCCCTAATCTCTATGGAGGGCAGAAAGGAGGTACGCTACTTCACTGCTTCTATGTCCCACATGTATGAACCTGAGTTTGTCTGTGTTGATGTCTGTGTTTGTCTTCGTGTGTGGTGGTGACAGTGGGCTCTGTCTCCTTCTTTGTTATCTGTCTCTGTCTCTTTCGATCCTCCTCCCATCTCGCCCTCAAGTGTGTGTTTTGTGTGTGTGTGTGTGTGTGTGTGTGTGTGAGTGTGTGTGTGTGTGTTGTGTGTGTGTGTGTGTGTGTGTGTGTGTGTGTGTGTGTGTGTGTGTGTGTGTGTGTGTGTGTGTGTGTGTGTGTGTGTGTGTGTGTGTGTGTCTGTGTGTGTGTTTGTGTGTGTGTGTGTGATTGTGTGAGTATGTGTGTGTGTGAGTGTGTGAGTATGTGTGTGTATGTGCGCCTCTGTGTGTGTGTGCGCGCGCGCGTATGTGTGGGTATATGTGTGTATGTGTGTGTATGTATGTGCGTGCGCACTAGCGCATCTGTGCGTGGTATATATAAGCATGTGACTACGCGTCTGCAACGCTTTGCGTGTGCGCGTACGATAACGCATATCTGAAGGGGAATAAAATGCCAATTGATTTCGTGACCTCTCCTCTCTCTCTTCTTATCTCAGAATAGAAATTGGGGTAGAATGCGCGGCAGCCTACACGTTGACGTATGTTGTGTGGATGTGTCTGTGTGTGTGGTGTGTGTGTGTGTGTTGGCTGTGTGTGTGTTGTGTGTCCGTGTGTGTGTGCGCGTGCGTGTGTGTGTAGTGTTATGATCACTATGGTTTCGAACCTTGGCTGAAAGCTTGAAATCCCAACATAAAAAATTCCTCCACCACAACCCTCCCCCACTATATACCCCTACCCCACTTAACTGTCCCCCATCCCCCCCCCCACACCCCACAACTACCTCTCACCAACATCTGTCAATACTTAACATCCCCAAAGTCCACTTCGCTACCTCCACCACCACCCCCCCCCACTCCGTTCTCTTACAATTCACCACCACCACCACCACACCACATCACACACACATTCACTACATCCCCAAATCCATTCCACAGTTTTTTCTTCTTGTTCGCCACCACGGCATCCATAGTTACCAGACACCACCACTACAACTCTACCACCACCACCACCACTTCACCACCAACCACACCACCACCTCCTCACCACCACCATCCACCAGCACGCACCATCACCTTGAGTCTGAATGGTAAAATACATGTAAACATTTCCCCAATAGTTTCCCCTCTCTCCAACACCCCCACACGACACCCTGCAAATCCACTATCTTTACCAAGTTCTGTCCACCACTACTACCACCCTTACTACTAATCACACACTACTATATTCACTACCACTTAAATTGTGTCAAGGTGGTTTTTTTTTTTTTTTGTTTGGGGGGCGGGGTGGGGATGAGGGGGGGGGGTTGAGGTCCAGGAGTAAGGTCACTAGGAGGGAGACGTTGTGGTTCAACCACCACTGGGTAGTTGTGTCTGGACCTCTGGAACACTGAGCCTACTGCTGTCCTTAGTTTAAAGATTCCTAGGTGGGGGTGTCCTTGCGTATGTTGTTAGTCAGAATAGCATAAATTGAACACTGCTAATTGTGACCTGGCAACTAGTGCAGGCCCCTCTAGTGGTGTGTGCCTGAGGCGGAGTGATATTTATTACGGGTTACCTTGTGATCTTAGGACTCCGCGGATGTGATATAACGAATCTGCATATACACGGTGGCTGAGATGTACAGAAATAGCACATCGGTGCTTATTCCACTGTACTACAAACATAAAAGAATAAATTTAATGAAAAATGAATTGGGTAATTTAAGGCTGGTGTGGAGATATTGAAATGAGCGACGCAGCATTAGTAGAACAGGAACGCCATAGAGAATGAGGCAGATTTTTTTTTTTTTTTTTTTTAATAAGAGCAATAATTCATGACCACTGTCATTGTCACAATCAGCAAAGTGAAAACCACTAGCACCATTACCCACACTGTTTTCGGAACCACCACTGCTACCACCATCACCAGCATCAGCACCCCTCTCCCTGTTGGCTATTTTCTTCATAACATGATGATGATGATGATGATGATGATGATGATGATGATGATGATGATGATGATGATGATGATGATAATGATGATGTTTGACATTTCGTAAATATTATTGTTGATTATTGTTTCTTATATTATTGTTGATCACATTATTCATCTATTGTTAAACCGTTTTATAAAATGATATTGTCAACAATTTTGCTGATATTAGTATAGAAAGTTTTGTCGA
>CM060331.1:21651826-21654326 GCA_030674155.1 Stramonita haemastoma | reverse complement strand
GGGAAGGGGAGAAGGGGGAAGGGGAGGTGGGCAGTTGGAGGGCAGGGGTAAGGGGGGATGATGATGTCCGACTTTTCCCCCTAGATAATATAGATGAAGATTGTTTTATGGTGAGAAACATTTGTTGTTATTAAAAAAAATTTGATTATGTACAAGTATCAGAAAGTAATAATACTGGTGTGGCTGTTTGTTATGTCAAGTCAAGTCAAGTCTTGTCACAAACACTTTAATCATCCCATGAACGGCAACTACAATGTTTTGGATATGGTGTCATAACTCCAAACATGCTATATTGTCTTTTTCTACAAATATTTTGATACGCTACTAGTGGACCTGGTTTTGTTTTTTCTTTCCTCTTCGTTTATACACGCACCTGTTTACTTTATTACCAACTTTGTGTCTCAACTATACACATATATTATTTGACCATCTCCCCCTCCCCCCTCCCCATCGCTCCTTTCCCCAACACTTTCTAACTGTACATGATATATTTCCCGAACAAAATACTTCCCATAATGACAACATTCAACAACACATAACATCCCTAATGAGAATACTACATTTGCATTTTAATCATTTCATTATTTTAGTATGAGTATAATAGAATAAGCACTCGTGTGCTTTTCTTTTTTACATGCAGACCCTGTGTGTATGCAGTTTTGTAAATTTTCTCATCCATTCCCACCAGCCTACAATAGCCTCCTAAGCAGACAGACAGACGGACAGAGACAGAATGGCAGAAAAACAAAGCAAAATAACAAAGGCATGAAAGAAAGAACAGACTGTGGTAGAGAAAAAGAACAAAAAACCCAACAACTTATTTTCTGTCACAAAAGTCTTTGAAACAAATACTAAGTAACGCTTCCGTTGGCGCGCATGTTTCTTTTATGTTCACGCACACGTGTTCCTACCTGCCTGTCTGCATGCATGTCAATATTCCATAACTATTACAGTCTCTTTAGTGTAGTGGGTTTGAGTGCAATCGTGATATTGTCAGTCTGGGCCTTGATACAGGATTCTGTCTGTCATCATGACCAGAATAGACAGCAAGATGCTATGATACTGCAGCAGAGGAAATCGGCCAGAACACGAAGGTTGCACATAAGGGTTAGCATCCGGGGTCAAGTAGTATCTTTCTGTAAAGCGGCAGTCAGGAATATGTCGACCGGTTTTTACAGTTAAATTTTTTTCAAATATTAAAACAAAATGCACCGTGTACTTGTTTTGTGTGTGTGTGTGTGTGTGTGTGTGTGTGTGTGTGTGTGTGTGTGTGTGTGTGTGTGTGTGTGTGTGTGTGTGTGTGTGTGTGTGTGTGTGTAGGTGGGGGGGGGGAGTTGAGGCCATAGATCAACACCAGGTAAAAATGAGAAAGTTGGGAATGATCATCAAATGAGGATTGCTTGTGTTCCTACAGCGTTGACCCCTCGCCATGCATATTGTGGTAAGGCAGCTAGCAGACTACAAAGGACTGAGGGGGTACAGTGTTTACTGAAAAGAAAGGTTTCAAATCTACGAAATTTGTTCGGATTGTCCTGTGTTTTAAGTCAGGGAATGGTCTTTCTGAATTTTTTTTTTTTTATCTCTGTGGATATCTTAGTGCGTGTAGTACAAATACAAGAGTGATACATGAAAATGGAAGGAAAAACTGCCAGAATCTAACCATGGTGTGCAGCCTAATAAACACGCGAAGAAGGCAAAGAAACAGCAGCCTGGGTTTTCCCCCCTTAATAGTCTGCATCCGGTGGGCGGAGAAGCGGAAGGAAGAGAGAGAAAGAGAGAAGGGGGGGGGGGGGGGGGAGGGTCGTGTAGCGCAAAAATATGCGCCTAATGAGCACTATGTCATTTATGTTAGCGTCTTCACTTTATTTAGTTTAATTAGATTTTTAAAAAGAATAATGATTTATATGAACAATAATTATCAGCCTTCGGACGATATAAACCGAAGTCCTGTGTGCAAACTCACGGAGAGCATATTGCGAACACGTTTTTATTTATTATTATTAGGTTTTTTTTTTATATTCTTTTATATCAAGGATAATATAATAAGCACTCATGTGCTTTTTTTCATCCAGTCCCCGCGTGTATGCAGTTGTGTAAATATTGTCATCTGTTCTCACCTGCTCACAATGGCCTACTCTTATGAAAAACGGAACAGGATTTAACGTGTGTGCAAGATGTTCTGCGTGCGTTCGTACACGGGGCCTCGGTTTACAGTCTCATCTGAAAGACTTTTGGGGAGAGTGGAGTCAGTACTGATGTTAAATCCAGGAAAAAAAACACGTTAAATCCAGTTCCGCTTTTCGTAAGAGTAGGCCATCGTGTGCTGGTGGGGAACAGATGACACGATTTACAAAAATGCACACACACGGGGACTGGATGAAAAAAAGCCCCACCTGAGTGCTTATTCCATTAACCTCGCTTTAAAAGAATTTAAAAAAATGAATAGATAAATGAATAAATAAATAATAAATGAAAAAAAATAAATAAATAGGTTAGTTAA
>CM060331.1:21634326-21646826 GCA_030674155.1 Stramonita haemastoma | reverse complement strand
GGAGGAGGAGGAGAAAGGGGAGGATATAGGGAATGGGAGGATGTGACAGGGAAGGGTTTGGGTGAGGTGAGGGGCGGGAGAAAGAGGAGGAGGAGGAGGGAGAAGAGGAGAAGGTGGATGAGGAGAGGGAAGCGAGTTTAGGGCAGTAGGGCAATGGGTCGTTTGCGGGCGAGGCAGTGTGACCTTGTGATTTGTGATGATTGTTCTGCTAGGGGACAGGGGAGGAGGGTGTGTGTGTGTGTGGAAGGAGGGGGAGGATGTGTGGGAGGGAGGGAGGGAGGGGAGTGGAGGGGAGGGGAGGGGAAGGGGATGCTTTCCCTTGCACTACCTGCCTGTCTGCTTTGCGCCCCCCCCTCCCCCTCCCCCCCAACGCTCCCCGCGCCCCCACCCCCTTCCTCCCTCCTGGCTCCCTCATCCCCTTTTATAGACACAGACAGACAGATATGCATACACGCATACACAGACACAAACACAGACACAGACACAGACACACACACACACACACACACACACACACACACACACACACACACACACACACACACACACACACACACGCATTCACGTACAGACGCACGCTTTCACACATGCACTGAACATCTTTGCACACATGCTATAAAGCCTGTTCCGTTTCCTGAAAGAGTGGGCCATGCATTGTGCGCCAGTGAGAACGAATGAAAAAAAATTGCAAAACTGCATACATACACATGGGGACTTAGAGGTAAAGAAAAGTACACGAGTGTTTATTCCATTATGCTTAAATAAAAGAAGAAGCACATTCATACACGCGCGCGCGCACAACAACACACACACACACACTCACAGCACGCCGCGCACACACATACGTACACACACTCACGCGCTCGTGCACGCGCGCGCCGCGCACACACACACATGTATCGCTTATTCAAATACACCGTCTGGAAACAAAAAATATTGACTCACATAACACACACACACACACAACACACGCACACACACACACACAACACACGCGACACACACACACACACACACACACACACACACACACATACACACTTACAACACACGCACACACCACACACAAAACACACACACATTTACACCTGTGTGCTTTGACTCATGATCATGCCATAAGTCAGCAGGAGTGATAAATCGCCCTGAAGTTGTTTAAATTTCAAATAGTGCAGTCATGGGTTGTTTATGCGCCCACCCAGGTTTACTACACTACACTACACTACACTACACTACACTACACTACACTACACTACACTACACTACACTACACTACACTACACTACACTACACTACACTACACTACACTGCAATGCACCGCACTGCAATGCACTACACTACCACTATACTATACTACACTACACTACACTACACTACACTGCAATGTACCGCAATGTAACTGCAATGCACTACACGACACGACACGACATGGCACGACACTGCACTGCACTGCACTACACTCCACACTAACTTCTCTACACTTACTGCACTGCACTGCACTGCACTGCACTACACTGCACTACACTACACTACACCACACACACACACACACACACACACTGCACTGCACTGCACTAGCATTATACTACACTACACTACACTACACTACACTACACTACACTACACTACACTACACTACACTACACTACACTACATATACACTACACTACACTGCACTGCACTGCACTGCACTGCATTGCACAGCACTGCACTGCACAGCACAGCCACTGCACTGCACTACATTACTAAGGGACGGGATAGCCTGGTGGTCAGAGCGATGCACTCGTGATCTGCTGACCCGGATTCGAATTTCATTCAAGAGGATTTTTCCTAATGGAGTTAACATCAGTGCCGATTCCATTACCTCTCCCTTCCACAAGTCCTTCGGATGAGACTATAAACCGAGGTTCTGTGTTCGAACGCACGAAGAACATCTTGTGCACACGTTAAAACTCGTTCCGTTTTTCGGAAGAGTAGGCCATTATGTGCCGGTGGGAATGGATGACAAAATTACCTGTGTTCATAATTCTCATTCAAGAAAACACACTGACGTTACAATCTATCTATCCCTTAGTCTGGCGACCGCGGGGGCACCCTGAAGACTTGACAACCAGCTCCCTCCATTCCTCTCCCTGTCTGCCTTTCTCAAAAATTTGGCTGAGGTTCTAGGCCCTGTTCCATTCGCTGATTGATAGAAGATTTTCATAGGGACCAATGGTTTGCTGGATTCTGGCGTTACAGCTTGTATTATCTTGTAGAAGCGCACTGACTGACCAGGTTTAAGGTTATCATCTTGGGGTAGAGGTATACCAGTGTTGACAATTCTCTTGAAATGTTCAGGCCTATCAAGGTTTAACATTGATAGAAAGGTACAGATACACCTTGTTGACAATCTCATTCCACAAACACAAAGGCTGTACCTCAAAAGTTGTGACGTTCTGCCACAGTGCAGATACATCTGTGTTTTTAAAAAATATATATATCATTCGTACGAACATACAGCTGTACACTACACTAGTTTCGATGTTCTTCTGGGGTGCAGATGCACCTATTTTACTACTTTGGACTACAGATGCACTTGTGAATACAGCCTCCTCCAATGACCCATCTCTACCTGTGACTAGGATGTCAAGAAAAGGTACAGAACCGGTATATACATCTTCATTCAAAGCTACAACTAAACCACGTTTATCATTTTTTTTGGTTTTGTTTTCAAAGAGCATAGATACAGCGGCGTTTAACGCTCTTTTTGGGATTAAACCCCAATGTGATTCATCTATCTATCTATCTATCTATCTACTATCTATCTATCTATCTATCTATCTATCTATCTATCTATCTATCTATCTATCTATCTATCTATCTATCTATCTATCTATCTATCTATCTATCTATCTATCTATCTTTCTATCTATCTTTCTGTCTGTCTGTCTGTCTGTCTGTCTGTCTGTCTGTCTGTCTGTCTGTCTGTCTGTCTGTCTGTCTATCTATCTATCTATCTATCTATCTATCTATCTATCTATCTATCACTATCTATCTATCTATCTATCTATCTATCTATCCCTTAGTCTGGCGACGGTGGAGGTACCCCTGAAGACTTGACAACCAGTTCCCTCCCATTCCTCTCCTGTTCTGCCTTTCTCAAAATGTTGTTGAGTTCTAGGCTGTCCATTCATTGATGTTGTCCTCCCATCACTTCCTTGGTCTGCCTCTTTTTCTTCCTCCTTGGACAGTGCCTTTGTCACAACACAAAAAACAAAGAGTTTTTTGTGTTGTGACAGCCTTGCAGTATTGTTTTGCAAGTGGTCATGCGAATGCATAAGACCTTACCAAGAGGACAGGTGCACTACCTTTTGCACTCTTCACAACCTCGTCCATTGGAGCAGTAGAGTGTGTAAAAACCTTTGTACCCAGGGCCCACATGTTCCAGTGTTCACAGTCTCTTGAAGATTGTCATTATCAGTGCTTACAACTGTTCATTATCACATCGAAAAGTGCTTTGATCTGTTTGCTTTGTAAAGCAGAGATTCAGCGCTATATAAATACCATAAAAAGGGTAAAGGTGTCCCATAACCTAGGCGGTCGTAGGGGAGCGAGGCATCAGAGACCTCAGATTCTCTAGGGGACAGCATATTGAGGGCGGCGCCCATCTCCTCTCCTTCGCTGCTTTACCTTCCCTGACCCTAAAGAGGGCAGGTAGCCATTTATAGCTGGGTGAACTGGGGGACTGCACTGAAGCCAAGGCGCGAAAATGGGCACCCATGTACTTGGTAACCACGCTCGATGCATCTTACCCGTCTCATGGGGAAACCATCGTTTGCCCTGTGGATGGGTGACAGTTTGCACGCCTTGGCGTCAGTACAGTCCCTCAGTTCACCCAGCTGTATATGGGTACCTGCCCTCTTTAGGGTCAGGGAAGGTAAAGCAGCGAGGGAGAGGAGATGGGCGCCGCCACCTCAAACACTATCCCTTGCATAATTATGTTTTTTGTGAAACTTTTTATTGAGGGGAAAAAATAAGCACACACAATGGCTTTTTTGTTTACATTCAGCCCTCACTCAAGGGAAGAATCATAGCAGTAAGATAAGCAAAACAAACAACAACAACAACAACAACAACAACAACAACAACAACAACAACAACAACAACAACAAAAGCATCTGGCACAAGTACACAAACAAAACAGTTTGCCTACACAGCAGTCTGCATACAAACATCAACTCATGCTTCTGACTATATTTACCTCATTTTAAGCACGTAACGAATTGCCTTCTGTCCTTGCCTTTTTTCTACTTCATCTCAACCTTGACTTTCCTTACTGATAACACTTTTATGACATTGAAATTTTTTTTGGGAGGTGAGACTTTATTTTCGTTTTTTTTTTCCTTCTGATTACCAAGCTGGCTGGTTTGTTGTTTGGGGGGTGACAGCCCTGATAATGGCCTGTGCATTTATATCTTTAAAATTTATTTAATGTTGTATTTACTTATTCTTTTATATCGAGGATAATGGAATAAGCACTTATGTACTTTTTTTTACGTCCAGTCCCTGTGTGTATGCAGTTTTGTACATCTTGTCATCTGTTCCCACAGGCACACAATGGCCTACTCTTACGAAAAGCGGAGCAGGATTTAACGTGTGTGCAAGATGTTCTGCGTGTGTTCGCACAGAGGGCCTCGGTTAATAGTCTAATCCGAAAGACTTTTCGGGAGAGTGAAGTCAGCACTGATGTTAACTCCAGGGGAAAAATATAGACTTCGTGTGTATACACACATACATGCAGAAAGTATTATACACGCTAAAGATCCCATATAATTCCTTTTAGCACTCGGTGGGCGACAGAAACGTACACATACCGAGCATACACGCTGTATCTGGAGGGCCAGGGTATGGGCTCCGCCAGATTCGACATACCCAAGATAATTATACATCCTGAAAAATTCAGTGCAGTGTCCCAAAGACTCCTCAAAGAGCTAAAGAGAAGAGAAAGTGTTTAGCTGTGAGGAGCCGCATCAAGGTTTAAAACATCATTGGAGTATGGTAGTTCACACAGACACATAGACACACCACACACGCAGCACACGCAGGCACGCAGGCACGCACACACACACGCAAGCAAGCACGCACACACACACACACACGCACATGCAAACACACACACATTTTTTTGGTCCTGCTTAATGTTTCTGTGTATGTCCCTGCCTTTGTTTGTCTATAGCACTACTCTGTGTGTGCGTGTGTGTGTGTGTGCGTGCGTGCATGCGTTAATGCGTGCATGCGCACACGCACGCGCACGCGCACGCGCACGCGTTTGCTTTCTACTCGATACCGCTTCCCCTGTCTTCCAAGCTTGAAACAAAACCCCCAAACAAGCCAACATTGATATCAGGATACCCATACTGACTTAGTCATAGCAATAAAAAGACATCTGCCACCGTAATGTAATGACTAATTCTTGTGTGTTTCTCTGTCCCCTCCAACCCCCTCCCAACCCCTTCCCGTCCCTTATCCTACTCTCTCCCCCCCCCCTTTCTCCTTCCCCATTTTCTTCCATACCTTCTCATAATGCACAACCCAACGATATCTTTTATATTTCCTCCCCCCCTCCCCTCCCTTTTTATTATCTTTTTTATTTAGCTTCTGTTCATTATTATCAGTATTTTTGGTTGTTGTTGGTTAAGCAGTACGAAACTTCCTCCCTCGCAGATTATCAGTTCAGAATGACTTGGCCAAATGCTAGCAATCCTGGTATATATCGCTATTGTCACGTCTGTAAAGGTGTTAATTAATCAGGTTGGACCACTGTCATAGTTTAGCGGTTATCATTATGTGCAGATTGCAACAAGTGCATGAATTTGTTGTTGTTGTTGTTGTTGTTGTTGTTGTGTGTGTTGTTTGTGCTATACCTTGCTTAAGAATGAGAGAGAGAGAGAGAGAGAGAGAGAGAGAGAGAGAGAGAGAGAGAGAGAGAGAGAGAGAGAGAGAGGATGGGGGGGGGGGGGAGGGGGGAGGGGGGGGGAGAGAGAGAGAGAGAGAGAGTATGTGGGGGGTTTGTTTGTGTGTGTGTGTGTGTGTGTGTGTGTGTGTGTGTGTGTGTGTGTGTGTGTGTGTGTGTGTGAGTTTGTCCTACTTCCTTATTCAGTGAGATGAATGAGAGAGTGAGTGCGTGCGGGTGTGTTTAATGCGTGCGCGCGCTCGCGCGTTGTGTGTGCAAGATATAGGCAATCATGTCCATCTGATGTATTTGTAACTTATATAGCTATGTAGATAAACACAGAAGCAAATAAATGCTAAAACTTATTTTACTGGATTTTGACACGAAAGACACACTATAAAGATGTACACAAAATTCCTTTAAAAAAGGAAAAAAAGAACCAATAAACACACAGAGAACCACACTTCCCGTGCTACCTTAATAAACAATCGGCCAAGAGGCATAGGCTGTGCAACAAATAGAAACTAAACTGAAATAAGATGAGTATAGAAGAGAAGAAAATGAAATGTCAAGAAAAAGAAGAAAAACTACATTAAACAAAAAAGAAATGAAATGAAGTGAAACTATATACGTTAACATGGAACAAAGGGAAATGGGAAAAGTAAAACAATAAAAATCACGATAAAAGGAAATAAAACGAAAAAAAATGTAACATCAATTCAAACATAAGAACGTCCAGTTAAATTTAAATGACTAAATAGTTATAAAGTCAACTTAAAACAAAGCTAAAAAAAATTATGGACGAAAAAAACCGTTTTGAAAAAAATAGAAAGAAATGAAATTAAGCTAAATAAAAGGAAAAGAAAACAAGTAAACATACAAACACAGAGTCCACAAAATAAAACGTAAGAAAATAAATGAATTGAAATGAACTCACAAGAGCTACTTAACTAACAACTTATATGCCAACCCTCAACCCAAAATCTATACTTACATATTAAATATATGACTGCATAATACCCACCTATCTATCTAACTACACAAGCAACATCAAGGCGATATATGATGGCATCAAGCAGGCACTTGCCCAACTGAAAAGATAAAAATACTCTTATATATATATATAATATATACTTATAAAATATATTGATAATATATATAAACTCAATATAAATATTATATATATCTGATTATATTTACATTAATATTATATGTAGCACATATATCTTTTAAAAAACGAATGTGCTCAGGTCTATCTTTTTATTTCAGCAAATTTTCTCTTCTATCCTGAAGCTTCCTAAGGCTGAATCCTTATCATTATTTTACTTAAAATGGTACTGGAGTGGTACCAAGTCAACTAACAAACAAACAAACAAACAAACAACAACTAACTAACTAACTAACTAACTAACTAACTAACTAACTAACTACTAACTAAACTAACTAACTATTAGCTAACTACTACCTAACTACTACCTACTAATATATATATAATATAATATATATATATAAAATATATATATATATATATATATAATATATATATATATATATATATATATATATATATATATATATATATGCGCGCGCGTGGTGGTGGTGTGTGTGTGTGTGTGTGTGTGTGTGTGTGTGTGTGTGTGTGTGTGTGTGTGTGTGTGTGTGTGTGTTTTCTGTGGGTGTTTTTGTTGTTGATTGTGTTTGATACCCGCTCTCCGTGTTGTATCTGCATAGAAAAATATTTTATTTTCTATTCTTTGTTTAATATTTTTCTTCTTCATTGTTGTTGTTGATGTTTGGTTGTGCGGTATTTGCAGAATTTTTCGTTGGATAAACCATAGAACAAACCAATAAACCAATATACAATCCAATCAAAAATATTTTTAAAAGAAACACACAACTGAAAGTGTAGTGTAGACGAATGAATGGACAAACGGAATGAGGAACTTAAAAAATAGTAATCAAATACTATGAATAGATCGATACACCAGAAATGAGTAAAACAACAGAAAATAAAAAAAGAACATCACACAATAGACAAGGCAAGCTATCAACCAACCCACAAACTCACGAAACAATGAACCAATCAATCAATCGACCGATAAAGAAGCCAACCAACCAATCTGTCAATCAATCAATGAATCAATCAACCAGCAAGCCAACCAATCAATCCATCAAGCAGCCAACCAACCAACCAACCAACCACACAATCAAGCTATTAATCAACCACCATGCAGGCAAGTATCCATCAATCATTCACAAATGCAGGGGGGTGGGGGGGATTTCATCCAACAGATGCTCAGTGCCAGTGTTGACAAATATGGACCAATCAGACGGCGACAGACAAGATCACTTCACAAGCTGCACCAATCAACGCCTTCCTTCCTTTCACACCCCGACATGCAGGTCACTGGGACAGTCACCTCACTGCAGCTGTCAACTCATCCCTTGTGTGTGTGTGTGTGGTGTGTGTGTGTGTGTGTGTGTTGTGTGTGTGTGTGCAGGTGGGGAATTGTGTTTTAGTAGAGAGGAGAAAGGGTGAGTGAGGTTGGGAGAGGGTGTGGGTGAAGGTAGACTGTGGGGTTAGTAAACTTACCGTGATGGGAACCCCCCCCCCCCCCTGATTTTGACCTCCCCCCCCGGAAAAAACATGAACCTTTAAACTTCATTCTGGACACTTTTAACCTCAACTCGAACACTACTTTAATAATTGCACTAGCACTATAACTACTAACATTAATATTGAAAACAACAACATGCACACTTCTTACAATAACATGAATGCACTCGATGACAATTTTGACATGAGCATACAAACAGATGTCTATCATGAACGTGTCGTAGATAATGAGTATAAATATATATGGTAAACGAATAACATGAACATAGACGTTGTCGACTTTGAGCACAGTCTACATCAGGGACATACTGAATGCGGTTGATTATATCAAAATAGTTAAAAAATATTGTGAACAGAGTGAACATAAATACAAGCGTAATAAATATCAATATCAACATTCTCTATCTGAGTGTAAGGCACACGCTAGTTGCCTCTTAGAATCAATTAAAACAAAAAAAAGAAAAAAAAAATTGTCAGCCATGTTTCTTTTCACAAAAAACACTTGGATCTAAGCAAAAAAAATAATAATTAACCATATTCTGTACAGCATCTGCATTTAGGAGCGCTCATTCAGTATCTAGTTGATAATAAATAGATTTTACTGAAAATGACATGCTTGTGAATTCCACTTTGCATACAAATCAATCCAACTTGTGTATTGACAGTATTGTGTATCACTTATTGTGTTGTATTTAGATTTTGCCAGCTGGATTTGACGCATATGATTACACAGTACTCTTCAGTAAATTTAGTTCTTAACGTATGTCTATCCATACTATATATACATAGTTCTCTTCCCATATGAAGCATGGAACCCAGCATGTTCAAAATGAACCAGATTTGTTTTGTTCTTGTTCATACTGTTCTCATTGTTTGGAGTTTTACAGGGATGTGTGCTTTTTCCTCTTCTTTTTACCCTGCCTTATAGCGTCCAGATTTGATCCAGAGTTAAACCATTTGCGACATTTTAGTGGGCACGAATACTTTTTTAATATAGACTATAATTAAACTGAAGCATGTTTATGAGACCCAAGCTAAGTAAACTACACAGTGTTTGGCAAACTAACTTTTAATTTATTTAAAACCTTCCCAGGCCAAAGTTTGGCAAACTAAAGAATAAATATGTATAGGTGCAAAAAAACTTTCAAAAATGAACGAAAATGAAAACACGTTTCTTTTTATGTGTTTCGGCTTTGATTGCACACACAACACACACACACACACACACACACACACACACACACACACACACACACACACACACACACACACACACACAGCTGGAGAAAGTTCAGAAAAGAGTGACCAGATGCGGAGGGGGGATGGGGTGGAGGGGAACAGTAAGAAAAAAAGAGACAAGAGGAAAGGTATAGAAATGAGAGGGGATCAGGGAAGAGGGAGAAGGGAGGTAGCACAAGCCAAGTGAGGATGAGAGGAGAAAAGGACAATAAACAATGAGAGAGGGCGATGACATCAATGCGGTGCAGAGGGTTCATTTTCAGACCTGACCCAGTGCTCTATTGCTCCTCATAACTCAGTCACACTGCACGTGGTAGGAGCATCGTCATAATAATTTTTGTAGTATAAAAAAAATAAGAAGGAAAAGAAAGCGTTTAATTTCCCCGATCAGAATAACTGATCTCGTTTCTGTCCTCCTCATCCTCTCTCTGTCTCTGTCTCTTCCTCTGTGTGTGTGTGTGTGTGTGTGTGTGTGTGTGTGTGTGTGTGTGTGTGTGTGTGTGTGTGTGTGTGTGTGTGTGTGTGTGTGTGTGTGTGTGTCTGTCTGTCTGTCTGTCTGTCTGTCTGTCTGTCTGTCTGTCTCTCTCTCTGTCTCTCCGTCTTCTCTTTCTCTGTGTCTCTGTCTCTGTCTCTCTCTGTCTCTCTCTGTCTTTCTCTGTCTCTCTCCATCAGGACAACTGATCTAGTTTCTTTCTCACTCTCTCTCTTGTGTCTGTCTCTGTATTTTTCTATTTTTTAAATTTTTTTTGGGGGGTGGAGGAAGTTGGGGGGGGGGGGGATTGGGAGCTATTCCCCAGTCAGGGCAAGAGCCGGATGAAAAAAAGTATGTGCATGCTTATCTCCCTGTTACCCTTAAAATAAATCATTCTTCTTCATCCTTCTTTTCTTCATTCTCATTCTCCCCTCCCTCCCTCTCTCTCTCTCTCTCTCTCTTCTCTCTCTCCTCTCTCTCTCTCTCTCTCTCTCTCTCTCTCTCTCTCTCTCTCTCTCTCTTAAATACTTTAATTGCCGATCTGGTGGACAAATGATCTATTTCTCGTCATCAGCTCAATTCACCTTCCCTAAATTCTTGTTCCCCCCACCCCATCCTCTCTCTCTCTCTCTCTCATCTCTCTCCTCCTCCTCTCTCTCTCTCTCTCTCTCTCTCTCTCTCTCTCTCTCTCTCTCTCTCTCTCTCTCTCCTCTCTCTCTCTCTCTCTCTTCCCACATGTCATCACCAAAATGATTTAAATGCAAAGGTCTTAGGGGCATCATAACCAACTCAGGTGTCAAGAGTTTGAAAACTGACGTCAGTGATGCTCTACTTCTCTACCCCCTCCTCCCTACACGCCACACCTTTATTTGAATGTGGTAACATCTCTCCCCCCCTCCCCTCCCTCCCTCTCTTTCCTTCAGCACCATTTTAATCCTCCTTCCACCCCCCCCCAGCTCTCATTCTCTTTGTTTTTCTTTTTTTCTTTTTTTTTTTCTTTCATTTTTATATTTCTGTCTGTGATGTCATTCGGCATATATACTTCTTTGATTTGTTATGTTATTGTTGGGTTAATATTTATTTTGTAAAAAAAATAGGTTTGCGAAAGTCATAAATATGTGTGTGTACGTATGTTTGCTTGGATGTAAAGGTATAAAGTTTGTGTGTGTGTGTGTGTATGTGTGTGTGCCCTCATGCACTTGCACACACACACACACACAGGTGGTAGATACCATGTCTGTGCGAATATCATAGACGGATGAGTCACAAACAATATTTGGGTGAAAAGCACAGAAACAAACAAACGAATGAAAAAGCATAGGATATGTATGACATCATATGTGGACCTTACAGTAAGAATTAACACAGACCCTCCCATACACACACACACACACACACACACACACCACACCAGACAAGAGTCTCTCTCTATCTCTCTCTCTCTCTCTCTCCACACACACACACACACACACACACACACACACACACACACACACACACACACACACACACACACACACACAAAACACACACACACACTTCATTCATATATACACCAATAATTGAGAAAAGCAACAAACCCCATAACAGATCAGTCGTACTTATTCATTCACACATTTTCCTATCAGACAGACAGATATATCTGTATTGTCCACACTCATGCCTGCTTGTACAATTTCAGTTTGAGTTGCTCTAGCTGTCTTTGCCTGACAGATTGATCTATATACATTGCAGTTCACATTACGTAACACATTGTAGCCATCCGTCAGTCTGGGAAGGACTATGGAGGTGCGCTCTAGGCTCTAGAGCGCTAAGCCTGGGTAAGTAAGTAATTTTTTTTATATTTATTCTTTTATTTCGAGGATAATAGAATAAGCAATCATATGCTTTTTTACATCCAGTCCTCCGTGTGTATGCAGTTTTGTAAATGTCATCTGTACCCACCGGTACACGATGGCCTACTCTTCTGAAAAGCGGACCAGGATTTCACGTGTGCACAAGATGCTCTGCATGCGTTCGCACACGGGGCCTCGGTTTTTAGTCTCATCCGAAAGACTTTAGGGAGAGTGGAGTCAGCACTGATGTTAACTCCAGGGGAAAAATCCCCTCCGACAGGAATCGAACTCGGGTCGTCAAATTGCAAAGCTGCAATCCCGTCACACCGTAGGCACCCGTCAGTCTCGGAAGACTATGGAGTTGTGCTCTAGGCTCTAGGATCCAGAGCACAAAGCTTGGGTAAG
>CM060331.1:21581826-21629326 GCA_030674155.1 Stramonita haemastoma | reverse complement strand
AGTGTCTGTGTCAGTTTCGCAGACATTAATGCTTGTTGTGACTGCAGTTGCAGATGCAAGAAAGCGATGAGGTGAAAATGAGTGGTATTGCCATAACGATCTCTTTCTTTGGTGTTGTAACAATTCGAATACGTATAAAAAAAAATAAATATATTAGTAATATATATATATATATATATAAGGTGCGCACACACACAGACACAACACACACATCACACACACACACAACAACACAGCACACGCACGCACGCACACACACACGCACATCACGCACACACACACAGAGGTACATACACACACACACACACACACCATCTGTCTCTGTCTCTACCCTCACACCACACATCACACCACAGACACACACACACACACACCCCTCACACACACACACACACACCACACAACACACACACCACCACACCAAAACACACACACACACACACACACACACACACACACAACACAAGTCTCTGTCTGAAATCTTATTTAGAATCCTTTTCTTCTCTCTTTCCTTCGTATTAATTTTGGCAGAGGGACAACTCAAGTCTCTGCAATAAAGGCAGCAGCAGACACTGCAGGTCCTCCCAGTCTCCATGATAGAGCTTCATGCATGGCCCCTGGGATGGCTGGGGTCAGGCCAGATCCTCTTTAGGAGTGCCTCGTGTAGCGGGCAGGACTGCAGCACATGTTCTGTTGTCTGGCTGCCAGTCTTGCAAGGGCACTGCTCTGCGCGCGCGCGCGCGCATGCGCGCGTGCACACACACCACACACACACACACACACACACACACACACACACACACATAATATATATATATATATATATATATATATATATATATATATATATATATATATATATCTACACTCACGGACACACACACACACACACACACACACACCACACACACACACACACACACACACCACACACACACCACACACACGCATGGACACACACATGGACACACACACATACGGACACACACACACACAACACACACACACACACACAACCACACACACACACATACACAACACACACAAAACACAATAAACACAGACACATAGAGAGACACATACAGATGGCTTATGTGGAGTTTCACGTACATACATAATTATGATAGTGTAGGCGGTTGTGCATGTGGCACATCCTTAGCCTGAATATTCAGGCTAATTCAGACGGGTCAAGCAGGAGGATATAGGGGTATGACCTGTTGTAGAGTGGAGGTTGCTGTACCCACTGGCTTTTTTGCTTTTTTGATTGGTCTTGATGATGGTCTTGACTAGAGATAATAAGAAAAACGAAAAAAAAAAACGAAGAGGGGAGGTAGAGAGAGAGAGAGAGAGAGAGAGAGAGAGAGAGAGGAAGACACACACACACACACTCACTCTCTCTCTCTCTCTCTCTCTCTGAGAGTGCTCCTCAAATTACCTGACCAACACTGCAGGTGTCTGTAGCTCTCAGGCCCGTTGACACCGGGATAGATTATGATAGTAAAGAGTAGAATACAACCCTGTCAAGTAGTCTTAATGCACATGCACTTCCATGGCAGCATCATTTCATCATCCTCATCTCATGATCATCGACCCAAAAAGAGCCTGGTGTAAAGAAGCCCTGTGCTTATCCATTTACTCTCAATAAACATTTCCAGTTCGAGTTGAGTTCTCTCTCTTTCTCTCCCAACTGGTTGCAAACTCTTCATCAGTGCTCCGAGGAAACTGGTTGCAAAATCAAAATCAAATGCAATAAACAATGATCTATTGCAAATGAAGAAACGGGGTAAATAATGACACATTCCAAAGGTAAACGTAAAAGGTAAAGGTGTCCCATAACCTATGTAGTCGTAGGGGAGCGAGGCATCAGAGACCTCAGCTTCTCTAGGGGCCAGCATACTGAGATGCAGCGCCCATCTCCTCTCCCTTGCTGCTTTTACCTCCCGTGACCCTAAAGAGGGCAGGTACCAATTTACAACTGGATGGGCTGAGGGACTGTAGAGAACAACTTAAACAATGTTTGTGCTAGTGTACATGACTTTTTGTGAGGGACACTGTTTTGTGGATATATTTGTGCAATTTGTGAAGGATATTTCAGTGGACTACTAAAGGAACCAAATCAAGGTATGGCTTTTATTTTTCCTTTTGTGTATTGTCCAAGTATTGCTCTTTAAAAAATGTATAGGTTTGTAGGTCTAATATTAATAGAAGACCTTCAAAAACTAAAAAATCTAACATTACCCAGGGACGCTGTCTGCGATCCCATTATACACCATTATTTTAGAATGCACTTTTTAATATATCTAGTGCCAAAGGGGTTAACCTTGGCTGGGGGAAAGCTAGCGAGTGCTCTGACCACTGAGCTATCTTCCTGTCCCCAGGAGAGGGACATCAAAATCACATGCCATAAACAATGATACATTGCAAAGAAGTAACGGGTTAAACCAAGACACATTCCAAAAGACACAGGTAAAACATGTATCAAAGATCATTCACCCAATGGCTATTGGCACCTTCTAACACTCTGAGGGAAAAAAACAAATAAATGTGAGGGGGGGGGGGGGGGGGGGTGAGGGGAGGGGGAGGGGCAAAACTAGACATCTGAATATCTTTTTCAGTTGCTGCATTTTCTCCTTGTTCTTTTGCCTGCCAACAACACAGGATAAAAAGAAAAGAATCCAGAAGGAAAGAAAAAAAACGGGTGGCATTCAACAATAGAACATAATCCAGACATGGCGACTTGGCTGCAACACAAGGAACAGGAATATAAATAAAACAAGATTGCTGGGGAAGATAACGGAAGGAGGGAAGGTGGAGAGGGGAGGTGGGTAAGGGGTGTGTGTGTCAGAGAATGGGGTTGCAGAGAAGGGGTAGGGGTGGTGGGGGTAGGACAGACGGATGGAATATGTACCCAGAGAAAGCTGTGAGTGTGTGTGTGTGTGTGTGTGTGTGTGTGTGTGTGTGTGTGTGTGTGTGTGACTCGTGTGTGTGTATGTGTATGTGTGCATGTGTGTGTGCACACGCACACCTTGTTTGTGTGTGATATAGTTTTGTGTATGTGTGTGTTTGTGTGTTTGTAGATGTGTGTGTTGTGTGTGGCGGCGCGCGCGCGCGCGTGTGTGTGTGTGTGTGTGTAGAAGGGGGTGGGATGGGAGACAAGGGTGAAAAAGATGCAGATGCAGAGGTCTAACACCAACAAACTCTCTGATGACATGACGATGTACACCCCCCACCCCCCCACCCACTATTTCCTTCCCCCCCCCCAAAGAGGACTTTGTTCTCTGTCTCCCCCCCCCCCACCACACTCACACTTATTCTATACACTACACACATTGTGTCTGCTTCAAGTTTCCGTTCACGAGGTCATAGCGTGTCTGGTACTTTCGACCTTCACCTCTTGATGACCTGACCCCACGTGACCTAGCGTCGCACGCACGTGCACTAGATGGCTCGGCCGGCTCGTCACACGAAGTCTTCCGTCAGTAGCTTGGTGACTGTTGTACACATGATGGAAGGAGGGATAGGAGGTGTTGTAATGAGTGGATTAATTAAAAACAAATATATATATATATTTTGTGAGTGGACAGGTCTTGGGTGGAACGATCTACTGCGGAGGACCGTGGGGAGTGGAGGAAACTGGTTGCAAAATCTTCAGTTGTGCTCCCCACAGTCCTACGGGACTACGGGACAGGTGGAGGTGAAGGAAGGAATATTATTGTGATGATAGTGACGAGAGAAATGAGAAACAAAGCTTATTGCCACCTTAATTCTATCACCTCTGAACTTTTGAGTATAGAAAAGTAAGCGAAGATTCTGGTTGCTGGAAATTTTGAGTATGATCTGTAGGGATGGGGGGTGGTGGTGTTGTTTGGAGGAGATATGCGCTTTTATGTGTGTGCATATGTATACATACATACACGCCAAGGGGTGTAGTATGGAGTTGAGGAAACAGGTTAATACACTTTGCAATCGAGGAACACAGTCGCATACACACACACGTCTGTAGCCTCCAAACAGACGGTGCAGACACATGAGACTTAACAGATGCAGAAAGATATATACCAGACACACATGCACACAAACCTACGCACACGCAGACACGCATGCACGCGTGCACAACACACATACACACACATAGAACAAAACTCACAGTCAGCACACACTACTCACTCAATCACACGCACACACACACACACACACACACCACACACCACACATCACACACACAACACATCACACACACACACAACCACCCCCCAAATAACACACACACAACACACATACTACATCATCCCCCCATCCCCCCCCACACACATCTCTCTCTCTCTCCTCTCTCTCTCTCTCTCTCTCTCTCTCTCTCTCTCTCTCTCTCTCTCTCTCTCTCTCTCTCTCTCCTAAGTAGAAGAAAAAAACAAGGCAGAAAAAAACACGAACCCCACCCCCACCCCCCACCAGAAGATGCTGGGAATTCCCATCATCATGTTTCTTTCCTTTTCTGACCTCAAGTTTCTACATTCTCTGCACACGCTCTGGACTGCATAAGATATGTCTGACATCAATCATTTGTCTCATTAATGCACTCGAATCATATGCATTCCAGACAAAATATGCTAAGAAAATAAAAATGATACGCGTTGCCTATGCGATGGGACAAGTTCAGTTAGCCATATTCTTTGTTTTAAATATCTTGTTTTAAAAGAATGTCTTCATCATTGCACGTCAGAATCCTCTGGACAAGATTTTACGTAATCTTGTATTTTTTTAAATGTGGAATTGCGTCTGTCTGTCTGTCAGCCTGTCTGTCTGTCTTCTCTCTCTCTCACTTTCTGTATCTTTTCTCTCTCCACACACAACACGCACACGCACACAGCACACACATACGCACACACACACACACACACGCACACACACGCAAACACGCACGCGCGCGCGGGCGCACGTGAGCACTCAAACATACTTACATATTTACAGGCATACCACCACACACCTGCATGCACTCATACAAAACCTGACCCTTACATCTACTCTTGCACACTACACTCACACACACACACACACACACACACACACACACACACACACACACACACACACACACCACACAACACACAACACACACCACACACACACAACACACACACCCCCCCCCCCCCACACACACACACACACACAACACATTCACCACACACACACACACACACACACACACACACACACACACAAAACACACACACACACACACACACACACACACACACACACACACACACACACAGAACCTGTACTCAGAGGAAGACAGAAACAATGTGTTGGAAATAAGCCAGCCAATTGTCAACATCACTTGTGTTGTGACTTTCTCTCTTTACGTATAACACGTGCAGACACAAACAGACAGACAGACAGACAAACAGACAGACAGACAAACAGACAGAGAGACAGGCAAACAGACAGACAGACAGACAGGCAGACAGACAGGCTCACAGACAGACAGGCAGGCAGGCTCGCAGACAGACAGACAGACAGACAGACAGGAAGGCAGGCAGGCTCACAGACAGACTTGCAGACAGGCAGACAGGTAGGCAAGCAGGCAGACAGGTAGGCAAGCAGTAGGCAGGCAGGCAGGCAAACTTACATACAGACAGGCAGGCAGGCAGGCAGGCAAACTTACATACAGACAGGCAGGCAGGCAGGCAGGCAGACAGGCAGGCAGACAGGCAGGAAGACAGACAGACATGCAGACCGACAGACAGACTGACTGAATTAAACAAAGCATAATTGATTAAACAACAACACAAATAGCAAGGAAGAAGAAGAAGAAGAAGAAGAAGAAGAAGAAGAAGAAGAAGAAGAACAACAACAACAACAACAACAACAACAACAAGAAGAAGAAGAAGAACAACAACAACAACAACAATAACAACAACAACAACAACAACAACAACAACATCAAGAACAAAAACAAGAACAAGAAGAAGAGTCAAACAACAAGACAAATCAAACAAACAAAGAAAACAAACCAACAAGCAAACCAATGAAAACAAAAACATAAACAAAAAATCAGCAGAACTTTAAGTGCAACGGTATTGTTAAACGGGCGAATTGAAACAGCTTTATGAAACGAAGCGAATTTTCCTTATTAGCAACATTTCATGTGGAAATGCACTCCAGACCATTAGGGCTGGAATAGAAAAAAAACCCTTTTTCCATAAACTTCTTTTCTCTGAAAAATTCAACGCAGGATACGTTTGGTGACGGCTCTTTTAGAATTAGTACTGTGCCTTTGCTTATAAAGAGAGTCTTTTCTGTTGGTTCATTTTTTTTCTAGATGCACAAACTTGGAGCAAAGGACGAACCTTAAGGACACTGAAGGAATTCCTCTAACGTACACAGATTTTCAACACCGGTTGCAGTGCTTAACCTCAAAACAAATTTGAAAAAAAAGGTAAAATAAAGATTCCTATAACCTATGTGGTCGTAGGGGAGCCAGGCGTCAGAGACCTCAGCTTCTCTAGCGGCCAGCATATTGAGGGCCGTGCCATCTCCCTCCTCTCCCTCGCTGCTTTACCTTCCCTGACCCTAAAGAGGGCAGGTACCCATTTGCAGCTGGATGAAATGGGGGGGGGGGGGACTGTACTGAAGCCAAGGCGCCCAAACGGTCACCCATCCAACTTGTAACACACTCGATGCTGCTTAACTTTTGAGTTAGGGGAAAGCGAGCACTCTGACCACTTAGCTATCCACCCATGGCTTCTCACAACAAATTTACTTATCAATTAAATCTGAATAAATTATTTACAAACTACCCATCATTGCTTTGGGACATATTTTAGTATCTATATCTTGGATTCACTTGGTTTCTTCTTTAACTTCCAAAGGAGTATTTCGGATGCTACATTTGCATTTGAATTCAGGCCTTGTCTTTAATTTCACGACTCAACTTTCCCACAACAAGTACACTGCCTGAAAAGACATCTTTGCAGTGCAGAAATGACTGCTCCAGAAGTCAAGGCAGAAGTAAAGTCATAATAGCAAGGGTGATAGTTCCTTTGCCTGTTTGAAAACAGAAAAGGCCTTGTGAAAAGGGAGGGGGTAGGGATGAGGGGAGGGGAGGGGGGGAGGGAGGTAGGGGTGCAGGTGGTAGTGCCACAGAAAAGTACAGTGTGCACATGTGGCCAGGATGACAGTGATGACTGTAACGATCCGCTTATAAGATTTAATATTTGACTAAAAAGGCACGACTGCGCGTGCTGAACAACACACACACACACACACACACACAACGCACATACGTACACACGTACACACGTACACACACACACACACAACACACACACACACACACACACACACACACACACACACACACACACACACACACACACACACACATACAAGAAGGCTGGAGTTCTGGAGGCTCCTGCGCAGTACTGGAACAATTTGTATCGGCGACTGCCTTTCCAATGGACCATTCCAGTGGCGTGGAGAGGAGGGGGGGGGGGGGTCTGATGCATGGGTAACAGCTTGCCCTCCATACTTACTTACCCAGGCTTTGCGCTGTAAAGACTAGAGCGCAACTCCATAGTCTTCCGAGACTGATAGGTGCCTACTACTACTACTACTACTACTACTACTACTACTACTACTACTACTACTACTACTACTACTACTACTACTACTACTACTACTACTACTATTCTTTACTTTGGGACCTGTGACCATAGTCCTTAGCGTATATAAGTTAACATATTGCAATGTCGTTTATCTTTTGCTTCATAAAAAGTCTCTGCCTCCCACTTTCTTAAATAAAAAAGAAAGAAAGAAAGAAAGAAAGAAAAGAAAGAAAGAAAATAAAGAGAAGAAAGGAAGGAAGGAAGGAAGGAAGGAAGAAAGAACGAAGCAACGAACACAAGATAAAGAAAGAAACCAAAATGATTTAATTTAATGTCCTTTACACAAATTGGTGATTGATTGTTTAAGAAAGTGTTCCACTGAAAATGTTAGAATGAGAGACAGAGAGAGAGAGAGAGAGAGAGAGAGAGAGAGAGAGAGAGAGAGAGAGAGAGAGAGAGACAGACAGGACAGACAGACACACAGACACACAGACACACAGACACACAACAGACACACAGACAAAGGAAAAGAAACAAGGAGAGAAATAGAAAACAAAACAAGCAATAATTTTAAAAAAAATCACGAAATGGCGAAAAAAGTGAAAAGGGAGACGAAGGGGGAGAGAGGGGAGGGGGCTCGCATAAACGTAAGCATTGCCCACCCCCCTCTCCCCCCCAAAAGACTAACAAACAACCAAAACAACCAACGAAAAAAAAACACAGACACAAAAACCCACTAAAAAGAAGGAAGAAAGTAACAAAAGCAATAAAAAAAAAACTTGCGGGGGCGGATAGGACACATACATACAAACACCATAACTGACAATGACACTGACACCAGCAGCAGCATTAATTAAGCAAGCAGACTTGGCAGTTAGCTTCTCAAGACAGACAGTCAGTGACTGATGCTGGTGCCAGACATGACAAGGAAGGAAGGAAGGAAGGAAGAACGAAAGAAAGTAAAAAAGAAAGAAAGTAAGAAAGAAAGAAGAGAGGAATGAACGAATGAATGAATGAAGGAAGGAAGGAAGGAAGAAAGAAAGGAAGGAAGGAAGAAAGAAAGGAAGGAAGGAAGGAAGGAAGGAAGGAAGGAAGAGAAGGAAAGACAGGAAGGAAAAAAGGAAGGAAAAAGGAAGGAAAAAAGGAAGAAAGGAAAGAAGGAAGGAGAAAAGGAAGGAAAAAATAAGGAAGAAAGAAAGAAAGAACGAAAGAAAGAAAGAAGAGAGGAATGAAGGAAAAAAGGAAGGAAAGAAGAAGGAAGGAAGGAAGGAAGGAAGGAGGAGACAGTGGAATGCTCTGGCACCAAGTCAGCATGCAGGAATATCACTTGACATGAGCTCACTGTACATAACTGTATTGTACTGTACCTCCCTCTCTCTCCACACACGCAAAAACAAACAACCAACCAACCAGACCAGCCAACCACCTTGCGATCACATGCACACGCACGTGTTGGCATAAGAAAAGGGAAAACAAACAAACAAACCAAGAAAAATAAAATGAATGAGACAACACAAAAAAGCAGCAGTATTAAAAAAAAGAAAAGAAAAAATAAGATATACGTGCATCGTACACGCATGCAGTCACACAGACATGCATGTGGAAGCGGCGCATATCTGTGTACAAATACACACACTATATGCACGCACACGCTATACGTACGCACACACACACATACGCATACACACACACATACGCATACACACACAATACAAACACACACAATAAGCAAGCGAGCAAGCACGCGCGCACGTACACACACTATACGCACGTATGTACGTGCGCGCGCGCACACACACACACACACAGACACAACACAAACCACACACACACACACACACACACACACACACACACACACACACACACACACACCACTCTCCCCCATCAAAAAAACCCAACCCAAAAAACAAACCAAAGTCCTTACCTCACCCCTCCACCTCCCTTTTTTCCCCTTCGTTTCCCCCTCCCACCCTCCCCAATCCCCCCAAACAAACAACAAAACACACACCACATACACACACATACACACACACATACATACACACAACACACTCACATTAACTAATGTTACGAAATCAAAGCAAATCCACTCATGAAAGACAGACAAACAAACCACAAACCAGCAACACAAAAATGGCAGCAAAAGAACAAAAAACAAAACAAACAAAACAAAACAAAGAGGGAGACTACATCACGGGTTACACCACGTGCTATTGTTTGTTGTCATCCTGTCTGGTATTTGTCCTTCATGAGGGAAAGAGAGACTGGGGGGTGGGGTGGGGGGTCATAGCAGGTTGCAGTAGACATCCGTCAGTCAGTCTCGGAAGACTATGGAAATGTGCTCTAGGCCCTAGAGCGCAAAACCTGGGTATAGTGAGCTAGTGTAGGGGGCAAGCTGTTACTCATGCAGCAGACATCCCCCCCCCCTTCCCCTTCCTCTCTCCACGTGGCTGGAATGGTTCATTGTTGGAAAGGCAATGGCCGATAGGAATGGTTCCAGTGCTGTTGCAGGAGCCGCCAGAATGTTGCCATGTAGGCCTACAGCCCTGAACCTCCCTGGGGACTCCAACTCCCTGATTTTCCCTCAGGGGTTGTGTCTAAACATGACACCTGTGTGCATGATGTTGTTGAAATCATGTTAGCAAATTAATGTCGGTGAAATGTTTGTTGTTGTTGTTTTATGTATTTGTTTGTTTGCTTTTTCTTTGTTTTATTTGTTTGTTTGCTTTTTCCCTTTTCTTTCTTTTGTTGGCTTTATTGTTTGCTAGGGATTTTCTGCTTTGTTTTTTGTTGGTTTTTTGTTTTGTTTTGGATTTGATTTTTGCCATTGTTTTGATTTTTTCCTTTTCTTTTCTTTAGATAGATGGCTTGATGGAAAAAAGCAAATCGTTGCTTACTCAATGTACCATCTGGAAGTAAAAATTTGATTGATTGATTGATTGATTGATTGATTGATTGATTGATGATGGTTTTTGTTTAATTTTCTTGTCATCCGCTCCCATGTTATTGTATTGTATTGTATTGTATTGTATTGTATTGTATTGTATTGTATTGTATTGTATTGTATTGTATTGTATTGTATTGTATTGTATACCTATTCAAGCCAGGGCAAGATTTCTCTGCGTGAAATTTCGGGTGCTCTCCTTGGGGAGAGCACTGGCTTTGTGGCCTCAAAAGCAGCACCATCCATTTTTTTTTCTTTCTTTTCCTGTCTGCATGTGAATTTGTTTCCCTAATCGAGTGGCTTTTTGTCCACAAACAGATCTCCCCAACCCCAAACAAAAACAACAACCAACCAAAAATGGACAAAACACCCCCCCCCAAAAAAAAAAAAAAAAAAAAAAGCAAACCCAACAACAGCGAAAACACCCCAAACATCCAGCCCAAAACCAAAACAACAATAACAAAAGAAAAGGGGGAAAGGAAAAAAGAAAAGAAAAAGCATCTTAACATGTTTTTGTATACACACACTGCAAAACAAAACAAAACGAAGCAAAACAAAACAAAGGAAACCTTGAGCCACCATGTAACACAAAATGATCACACCACTGCAAAATATAGTTCATCCACATGTTCCTAAGATACTTTGGACTTGACCACCCGCCTGGCCTGAATGCACCTGCGTGTGTGTGTGTGTGTGTGTGTGTGTGGTGTTGTGTGTGTGTGTGTGTGTGTGTGTGTGTGTTGTGTGTGTGTGTGTGTGTGTGTTTATGTGTGTTGTGTGGTTGTTGTGGTTGTGTGTGTGTGTGTGTGTGTGTGCGTGTGGGTGCGTGTGTGTGTGTGTGTTGTGAGCTCGAGTCGCGTAGCTTTGTGGGCATGTGCATGCTTCTGTGTGTGTGTGTGTGTGTGTGTGTGTGTGTGTGTGTGTGTGCGTGCGTGTGTGTGTGCGTGTGTGTGCGTGCGTGTGTGTGTATGTGTGTGTGTGCGTGCGCGTGTGTGTGTGTTTCACGCTGTTTATCCTTAACCAGTTGACGTCAGCAACAGCTTTGGAGGACAAGGTCCATTTTCAATCACCTTCCTCCCTCTCCTCCCCCTCATACCCCCCCCCCCCCCCACACACACACATTCTTTTTTCCTTCACAGAGAGAGAGAGAAGGAGAGAGAGAGAGAGAGAGAGGAGAGAGAGAGAGAGAGAGAGAGAGAGAACAAAAACAACAAATAGAACGAAATTCTTGAAACAACAATGGTAACAATATAATAGCACTCTTCTCTGAACGCTCAGAGAGCAACTACCGTTGTTTGTCAAACGAGTGAAAATGCATGTTAAAGCACCTGAAAAGTCAGGCTCAGCACATCCGACTTTGGCATAAGGGGTGAATTGTTATCTTTTAACGGTACTGGAACGGCAACGGTACTGGAACCATTCGTATCGGTCAATGCCCTTCCAATGGATCATTCCAGTGCTGTGGAGAAGGGGGGTCTGCTGCATGGGTAACAGCTTGCCTCCATACATACTTGCCCAGGCTTTGCGCTCTAAAGTGTACAGCAGCAACAAGACAACAACAGTTGATCATCGTTGTTCGTCGTTGATCTTTGCGCCTGGTGGCAGCATGATCTGTGGCTCTGTAGGTCAAATGCAAGCGCTTTGATTTGTCTTTACAAGAGATAGCGCTATACAAATTCCATGTATTATTATTATTATTATTTTAAGTCTTTCTGAAACAAAAGGCAGAAGAATGGACCACAAAGGGGAGACAATTAATAGACAAGAAGGAGTTTGTGACAGGAGGGAAAAAAACAAAGCAGACACAAAGAGAGCGACCGAAAATTTGGGAAATCCTAGCACAGAATTTCCAGAATGAGGGGGATGCCATTTTACTCACAGGCTCCCGGCATGACCATGGGGAAACAAGGCAAGGATAATGACAAGAACAACAATAATAAGAAGATTAATGAGATAAAAAAACAACGATGATGATGATGATGACGACGACGACGACGACGATGATGATGATGGTGATGATGATGATGATGATGATGATGATGATGATGATGATGATGATGACAACAACAGTAACAACACTACTTATGATGAGAAGAAGGAGAACAACAACATCAATAACAAAATCAACAACAGCAACAAGAATTGCGAAGAAAAATTGCGAAGAAGAAGAAGACGAAGTGGAAAGAAGGGTAAGAAATTATGATGACGGCGATGATTTAGAAAAAATCCACCAATAATATGTGACAATGAAGACAAAAACGTTGACAATTTTCATCGTAATTGCAATCTATATGACGATAGTACAATAAACGTAAGTAACTACTAACCTCTGACCACTAGTCCAAGGCGCTTTGCAGCCTGCAAAAATAAAGAAATAAAAGTCTAAAAAAAATCAATCAACAGCAACATCAGAAACCATTAAGCTCTGTTACAATTTCCACCATCACAAAAATTTGAAAAACGGCAAACCAACTGTGCACATTTTCACAGACACGGCCGTACGCCCACACCAACACACACATGCAAGCACCGACGTGTACGCAGGAGCGTGCGCACACACACACACACACACACACACACACACACACACAACACACACACACACACACACGCACACGCACGGATGAGACTATAAACCGAGGTCCCGTGTGGGAACGCACATAGAACATCTTGCGCACACGTTAAATCCTCTTCCGCTTTTCGTAAGAGTAGGCCATTGTGTGCCGGTGGGAACAGATGGCAAAATTCACAAAACTGCATACACACGGGGACAGAATGTAAAAAAAAGCGCACATGAGTGCTTATCCCATTATCCTCGATATAAAAGAATAAATGAAAAATGAAAATGCACACACACACACACACACATTCCCAATCTCCTCCCTCCCCCTCCCTACACTAGCCCTCCCCCTTCCTCCTCCACCCCCCCCCCACCCACCCACCCACCCATTTTCACACTAATCAAACCCAGACGGGGGCCGGGCAGACACACCAAGACAGACCTAACTGCCAAAACACAAGGCGGCTTAGGTCTTGATGTTGCTCACCCCTCGCTCGCTACATGCCGACAGTCAGCTAATAATAATTATTAGTGACGATGAACAGAATGATGATTAACCCCAGACAGCCCGTGACCCCTCCCCCCTCCCTCAACCTCTGCCCCCCTCACCTCACCTCCCCTCCTCCTTCACTGTCCCCCCTCCCACCCACTCCTATGCTATGCCTTTGGATGACAACTCTGTGCATTGACCATGCACGCAGCCCCACACGTGCGTATTCACATGAAGACGCCTCCGTCACTCCACATGTGACCCACACCATATGTTTTTTGTTTGTTTGTTTTTTTCACCTTGTATTAGTATTTGTCCACCTTCCCTTAAGATTTTTTTTTGGTCTCCACTATTTATTTGGGTATTGAGCTTAAGATTAAAAAAACAACAATAAAAGGTGGTTTCTTGTTTGTTTGTCTTTTTTAACAGGTTGAATTATTAGTCTTGAGTTGTGGTTTTGTGGGTGTTTATTTCCTAAATTTATTGCCTCTTTTGTTGGTTCATTAAAAAAGAAACTTTTAATTTCAGTTGCTTTTTAGCTATGGGAGCCCTACCAAGACCACCTGATGATAGTAAAGGACGAAAACTGAAGGGGTGTGGTTACAATATTTCCTGATCAATTTTAATGTGGTTTACCAAGACAAACCTGCAAGGCAGGATAAGAGGAGGGAGGATAATAATAAGAACAATTGTGGTAAAAGTAATAATGATGATAAGGATGATGGTGATAACAACAACAACAACAACAACGACAACAACGACGACAACGACGACGAAGACAACAACAACAACAACAACAACAAGACGAAGAATGACATTATTATCATTATTATTATTGATTTTATAGTGCAGCATCTAGTAAAGCAAACAATTCAAAGCGATTGCATTCAAATCATTCACACGCATAGGGCCATTTACAAATTTTAATTCTACACACACACACACACACACACACACACACACACACAAACTAAGGCAAGGTGGTAGAGATGGAGTGACAGGATCTTCACCGAGCATATTTTATACCTTTGAGCATTCTAACTCGCACGAAAGAAATCCAGGCACTAGCAGGTCTGCACTTTTAAGTTGACCATGGCGATTAAAAAAACCCGCCACCATCCTTAATTAATTCCCCAGATGAACCCATGAAATGGGACACCAAATGTTTCTGTCCTCTCAGCTGTACTATAGTATAGTGTCCGTCATGTCCGCGTGATTGTCAGCAATAAATGAATAATCACCTGCACATTCATCCCTCCCTCCCTCCCTCCCTCCCTCCCTCTGGGGTCAGCTTGAGGAGTGGACTCAACAGCTGGTGCAGATGATTTATTTACTAATTTATTTATTTTATTCTTATATTTAGAAGATAATGGATTAAATACTCATGTGTTCTTTTTTCCATCCAGTCCCCGTGTGTATGCAGTTTTGACACATTTTTGTCGTCCGTTCCCCCCTCCAGGCACACAATGGTCTACTCTTCCAAAAAGCGGAACGGGTTTTAACGTGTGTGTGCAAGATGATGTGCGTGCGTTCGCACACGGGACGTCGGTTTTATAGTCTCATCCGAGGGACTCTTGGGGGAGTGGAGTCGGACCACATATGTCAACTTCGAGTGTAGACCTGCCAGTGCCTTCACTAACTTTGTATTGTATTGTGTTGCATACCATTTTAAGTAACGGCAGATTTTCCTGCTTGAAATTCAGGCTGCTTTGATCGGGGAGAGCCCGTCGCCGCGAGAGCAGCATCACCCATTATTTTTTTTTCTTGTCTGCATATTTTTGATTTCCTATCATGGTGGCATTTTCTACAGAATTTTGCCAGGGACAACTCTTTTGTTGCTGTGGGTTCTTGTATGTGCATTCAACGAGTATTGCACATGGGACATCGGTTTATTTTCTCATCCGAAGGACTAGCACCCAGACCGCCACTCACGGGCCAGTGGCTGCAGGAAATATTTCGGGCGCAAACGAAGATCGAACCCCCGCACATTCGCAAACAGACTTTCCCCATTCTAGGCAGGGGCGTTATGTTACACCACACACTCTCATCCTTCAGATGGGACTATAAATCGAGGTCAGGTGTGCGAATGCACGCAGAACATCTTGCGCACACGTTAAATCCTGTTCCGCTTTTCGGAAGAGTAAGCCATTTTGACCCGGTGGGAACAGGTGACACAATTTATGAAACTGTGTACACATGGAGACTGGATGTAATAAAGCAAAAAAAAAAGAAGTGAAGAAAAGATAGATAACGAAAAGGAAAAAAAGAAAAACGGAAGGAAAGGAAAGTTAGAAAAAAATACACAGAAAAAAGAGGATGAAACAAAGAAAGACAAAAAAAAGAGAACAAAGACAAGAAAAAAAATAAACGAAAAAAAAACCCCACTCAGTAAAGCCTACACACACACACACACACACACACACACACACACACATTCACCCCATAATTTATCAGCCACAGAGGTTTTTTAAGCCACTTTTTTTATTTTGAGGATAACTAAATAAGCACTCATTAGCTTTTTTTTTTTTTACATCCAGTCCCCGTGTGTATCTAGTTTTGTAAATTTTGTCATGTTCCTACGGGCACACAATGGCCTACTCTTCTGACAATCGGAACAGGTTTTAACGTGTGTGTTCTGCCTCGCATTCAAAGAACTTTCTTGCAGGGGCTGCCTTTCGTTCAAAGAATAGTCCCGCAGATAGTGTCACCGTAAACAACTCTTTATTGGTCCAAAGACATGCGTAATAGGAGCTGTAGTGTAGTGGTGAAGAACTGAAACAAAACCCCAAAGAGAAAACTAAATAAACAGCTAATAATAGTGACAATAACTGGTGGCTGAAATACAAAGCAAGAATAAGTTCAATGTGTGCATGTGGAAAGGCTTTACATATCTAAATGTCATATCATGAGGTTTCAGTCTGTACCACTAAAACACACCTTCCAAAGGTAGTATGTGTGAGTGTGTAATGTGTACATGAATAACAAGGCACATATGGCAACACACTAGTATGACAGGGCTCAACTAGGACTAAATTCAGTGATAAACAAATGCTAATAAACTGTAAACAAGTTCTATGTACATTGAATGTCGTGTACAAAGAGAAACGCAGTACGCAAATGTTACGTAGCGGCACTGGCACAACCTTGCCGAGCGCTAGCAGGAAAACATCGTTAGGATCTCCAGATTCGCTAACCTCAGCGCTACTGCGTCACTACGACGTTCATGCATAAACAAATAAAAAAGGTGATCAAAGCTTCAACACTTCGCCTTGTTTATCTATAAAAATAATGATATGAAGGTAACACGACATCGAAAACAGCACCGAAACTGGAAGACGTCTGCTGCTAAATCAAACCAAATAAAATCAATTAATCACTATTCTCAACCCTGTAAATCATTCACAGACATGATGAACTGATCGATAAACAATGTATTTAAAATCATACAAACAACTTACAAAGTGTGGGGACTTCAGGGATCGGTAATTTACAATGTGACAGTCACAAAGACGTTTCGCCGACATGAAGACAAAGAAAGGCGCAAAAGTAAAAATAGCAAAAATGTCTTAAAACCGGAGACTAGTCAAAGCATCAAAAAGGGCATCAAAAATCGATCTGGTTCCAGAACAGTGTGCGCAAGATGTTCTGCATGCATTTGAACAAGAGGCTCGCTTTATAGTCTCATCCGTGTAAGCGTGTGTGTGCTTTCGATTTTGCTAGAATTATGTATTGTCATTGGTTGTTTGTTGTGAGGGTCGAGTGCAAGCGCTTTGATTTGTTTTTACAAGATATAGCGCTATATAAATTCCATGTATTATTATTATTATTATCCGAAGGATTTTTGGGAGGAGCGGAGTTGGCACAGATAACTCCAGGAGAAAATACCCCCCTGAACGGAATTCAAACCCGGGTCTGCAGATCACCAGCGAAATGCCTATCACTCTAACCAGCCAGGCTATCCCGTGTGAGTGTAGGTGTGCGCGTTCGTGTGTGGTGTGTGCGTGCAAACATGCGTGCGCGCGCATGTATGCAGGTAGAAGGTAGGCAGATAGGTAGGCAAGTAGAGGACACACGTAAGCAGGTAGGTAGGTAGGCTGATGGGAAGGGAGGTAAGTAGGTAGAGAGCAGCCAGGTATCCATATAGGTAGATGGGTATGTATTGCTTCGGCAAGCGTAGGTCCAGTTTCCATGAATTTTAAGATCCAGTTGAAAGTGATTTTGTGTCCGGATTTGTATTTTGAGAAGAGTGCTTAAATGGAGTATAAAAAAACATTTCTGATAGCCATTTGAGTGTGTTAGAAAGTTACACATTTGGATCGATCGATTTCATTTAAATGTAAGGTAGGGGGATAGATCGAGACAGATGGACAAAAAGAGCGGGTGTGGGGAGAAGAGAGAGAGAGAGAGAGAGAGAGAGAGAGAGAGAGAGATGTTAATACACATAAAGGTTATATGCATACAAGATCTTACGCACATAAACACACAGTCATTCAAGAATTGGAAGTCAGGAAAGCCATTTTGCAATTATTTTCAAAATTTAATGTTCTTAAGTTCTAATGTTTCACTTTCACTCTGTTCTATTATAGCTGCGAGCAAGCTACCCAACCCTAACTCCAGCTTCTTTTTGGCTGAAGGGGGAGGTAGGCTTTTCCCAATGCTTGACCAGCTGTGACAATGACCAACCAACTTTTCGCTTTTGAATATTTCATCATCGTTTGAAATATTTCAGACCTCAATGGCTTGTTTATATCAATAAACCTTTAAAACAAAGGTGTAAAAATATCTCAATTCCAGCCATGTTATCTTCATGGGGGACGAGATAGTCTAGTAGTTAGAACATTGCGCTCGCAATCTGACAACCTGGGTTGAATCCCGTTCAAGGGGATTTTTCCTCTAGAGATATCAGTACAGACTCCATTCTCTCGGATGAGGCTATAAACTGAGGCTCAGTGTGCGAACGCAAGCAAAACATGTTGAACATGTTGCGCACACGTTAAATTCTGTTCCTCTTTTCCCGAAAAAGGCTATTGCGAGCTGGCGACAACAGGTAACAAAATTTGCAAAACCGTATAAACATGGGGGGCTGGATGTAAAAAAGGAAGTACACAAGCTTCCATTATCCTCCATACAAAAGAATAAATCGATAAATAAAACAGCTAGAAAGCACAGACACCAGGAATGATTAAGTGCAAAATAGCTTGCAAGTTGGATTCATGCAAAGCCTGCATTTCTCAAGTTTCAGCTGGGTCGTCAAAGTATCAGCGGTGTGTGCTCACCATTTTATCTTAAATGTTCTACAGGTATCTATTTCACGAGTTTGTACAGAACTATGAAAAACAAGGGAAAATAAAAAAAACATACTCATTAAAACATATTTTGTTATCCTCCAACATGCAACATTTTCTCATTCAAATGGACAAGTTTGAATCTCAATACAAATAACAGTGAAAAAACTGGGTTAAAATTTTACCTATTCATTTGTACATTTCAATTGAAAATTCTAGATCATGCTGAAACTTCGCTCAACAAAAAGGGTTTTGAGTGAAGTGCACAAACACAAGGAAATCACTCATAATAAGCAAACTAAAAATGTAAAGTAAAATAAAATAAGAATTATACCAATGACAAATGGGTTCCACTTCATTCTTTCATTCATGACCAAAAATTGAAAAGCAGCTGTAAACGCAATACATTTTGGAACAAAGCACAATGATAAACTCATTTTGACCCTGAAAAAAAACAGGAAATAGGGTCAGGGGTACTAAAGTGGAAGGCATTAATGCATACCTAAAATCTGCCAGATACCATGCAACACTATTGTCTAGGAGTTTCACAAAGACATGATCTGAGCCATTTCATTCAGCTTGTTATGATCAAGTATTTGTAAAGGCATACCACACACGTACTGTTCATTTGAGGATAGAATTGTGGGTATTTTAATAATGGTTACATGCACTGAACAAATCGGAACTGCCCATATAAAAGTAATTCAAAAGGGCAAAAGCATTACAATACAAGACTAACTCCAGCATTCCTTGCACAATTTTTTTTCTACTGAATGACGTAATTGAAAGCACCAAAAATAACATTGATACAGCTAAGTTTTTCGTACAACTTGTAAACTGTTTATGACCAACAACACACAGCTAAATCATTTTCTAGTTTTATACAATCCAAGTTTGTAAATGTAAATCAAGGAGGGTTGAAAAAAAAACACACACCAAAAATACAATGGTATCCCATTCGTTATCCTAGTGAAAAGGATACATTACTTCACATCAATTGCGACACCGAATTTTATAGAGATATTGTCAGTTAAGTTCCACACTTGCAGACAAACAAAAACAAGGGGACATAACACAGTACCAGGACTGTATAAGCGTAGTTTATACCGTCTCAGACAGTATAAGTTTGCAAAGTGCAAGCAAGGAGACAAGGAATTATAACAATGATGGTGCAAATACAACCCTTTTTTTGAAGTGGGGGCCTCCAATCCCCCACCCCCTGTACTTCTTTCTCATTCATTTTTTAAGAAAACATTTTCCCGTTTTCTGCTGTCTTTGTTTTTTTTTGATGACATTGTAGGGCATCCAAACCTTTTCCCTACTTTTTTTTCTCCCAAATTTAATAAACCAAACAAAAAATGGCTTTCATAAGAGTATACTGGTGCTCAGAATGGAAATAAGACTTTTAGAAGAGATGCAGATGGAGTAAATTAATGGACGGAGTGGTATGACCTGGGTAATGGGCGTATCTGATTAATGGCAAAGTTGAGTTGAGAAATAAAAGGTTACAGAACACAATACAAAACGCACTGCAATTTATGCCATGATAAAATTAAATACTAGTTTTCTTACACCAGATTTGGTCAAATTGAAATGGAAAAAATGTCTAGTGCAAGGTTGTTGAATAAAATGTACACAGAAAATCTGTTCTATGTCATAGACTTTCTGGCTTTAAAGTGCATTCAACTTGACAACATTGCTATGATTTAGCAAAGGATGGAAGTGAATAATGTCACCTAAAATTAGCAATGTTTATGTCAATGTTGGCTGCACTTTTAAGCCAGCAATTTCTATAGGACATTTTTTTAAACCACAGGAACAATTTTTAACTGATATTTTTCACCTAACCCCCCTCCCCCCAACCCTCACAAAAGGGATAAAAAAAACCATACACATTGCGCTTGTTGCACATTACACAGGCGATGTTAAGTACCTGCGGTATACCATTCCATAGATTTGCGATTCCCCTACCCCTCCCCAACCACACATTATTTCATTCTTACTGACCTGAACATTCTACTCTTAAAATAATATATCCCTTTTCTACGACGCATCCTCAGAGTCTCCCAATTCTATCCCCAACCCCCACCACGAGTATTCAATAATGCAGCCTTAAAATCATGTACCATCTATTAAAAAAAAAGAAACACCTTTAGAATGCACTCCCTTCAAATGATTATTCAATTACGATTTCTAAAACCATCGCCCTTTTTAAATTACATTTTCTATAATGCTCCCTGCATGATATCTCCCAACAAAGATACCCTATCCCATCACGGGCATTACATCTCTTCCATCCTACACACCATAATTTCTTACAGCTCACCCACCCCTTGCTAGCATCCCCCCCAAAAAAAAAAAAATCTAGCACCCATCCTCCTACTATTATTGATATTTATATCGACTTCGAGGATAATGGATAAGCACTTGTGCTTTTTTCCATCTAGTCCCCGTGTGTAAGCAGTTTTTGTAAACGTGTCATCTGTTCCACCGGCACACAATGGCCTACTATTACGAAAAGCGGAACAGGATTTAATGTGTGCCAAGTGTTCTACGAATCCAACATTTTTGCCTTGTCAAGCATACATTTACCTGCCTTTTGTGTCCACATATGGGGCCAGAGTTAGTATTAAGGTTAAGTGTTAGGGTTAGTGTTAAAGAGTTAATAATGGGCAAGGGTCGTCATGTCAGCCATTTGGTCTAAATGTTAGAAAATGTGGACACAAAAGCACAGAAAAATGGAATGCAGCTGAAGAAAATGGGTTATAGTTCGTATGAAAAACGGAATTTCAAATCGGACTTCCAGTTCTATCAACAGCTTAATCTGCATTGCATTTCTGCAGCCAAAATTAGTTGGGTTTTTCTTTTTTATCAAAGTGGTTTGACGCCGAAGACATTTTTGAACAAGTTGCATCCCCTACAAAAGGGTAAACTATACCATTATTTCAGAACAGTGTATTAACTTTCCCTCTTTATTCTATTTTCGCTTATCTAAATGTGCATCCATGCCCCTCCGAAATACCCATTTCCCTTCCTTGCCTCGCCTTCCCAACCAGATGTCTCTCTTCACAACTACTTTACACAAACACACCCACAGCGAATTTTTACAACTTATGCTTTGTGAAATAACTCCACTTTAAAATGAAAAAAAACGTTATACTACTGATCAATTTAATTGATTTTCAGTACCAGAATGGTATACCCTGACAAATCCCCACAGATTTCACATACTGCAACTTTTGAAAAAAATATATTAAAAAATTACCACGTATAAAGAACGAAGGCAGACTATCACAAAAGAATGATTGATCAATTTCATTTATAACACTTAAAATTTGTATGTCCCACAAGGCAATTTGGACAACATTTTTGCAATCCATTATTAAATCGAATTCTTTCTACAATAAAACAAATTTTTTAAATAAATATCTTGGGTAATTGCCACTGTGCATGTAAGGACAAAATCATTTTAGAAGATTCGAGTTTCAAAAGTAAAAAAAAAAACTGGAAAAAGATTTTCATGATAAAAGTACAATTTCTTTACAATCCTTAATTCAATGTAGTTATGTCAAGACAACTAGTTATACAAGGTACCTTTTTGATCACATTTACTCAAAAGAAAAAAAGTATTCGATATATAAAAAACTTCGTTAACTTCCGATATTCCTTCAGATGGTTGTCCTCTGATATGAATACAGCTTTGTGATTAATGGGACCATAAAAGATTATTTCTAACATTGTGACAATGATGTTTGACTCCATTTTAAAATTTATTTGGTCACCAAAAGTAATCAATGCCACATTTTCAAGAATGTTTTTCTCTAAGTATCTGAAGTATAAAAAGCATGTCTTGTTTCTTTTCCAAGTCTATATCATGCCCAACAATTTCATGTTTTCCATTCTTTTGAGATTAGTTTTACCTGTGTGACTTATCAAGGCAACAGTTTTGCAACTTCCAGGCTCTATATCTCATTCTAGTGAAGCAGGACTAATTCTTGTGGGAACCATTTGTTGGGCCATTTGCAGGCCTACCAAATTCCTTTACATAGGTGTAGTCTTAACACTGGATGCTCAAGAGTTCTTTAAAAGTTTACCTGGTATTTTATCCATTCTAGGGATTTGTCTCGTTTTACTCATTTAATGGCATCACTGTCTTCTGTCATTTGCAAAGGTTCTAACTTTTGTGCATTATCATTGGAAGTCAATTCAGCTTTTGTGTTGCTCGAGTTTTTTCCCTCCATATTCATGCTACCCGTTTAGTATTTGATAACTTCAAAGAAAGTTCTCCCATTTTCATTATTAAAGGTTTCCTTTCACTTAGAAAAATTGCCACAAAACTTGTCAGTCTGAGCATTTGCATTAATTCTAACAATCTTCTAACCATAATCTTATCTCTTAAGTTTTGTTCTTTTATATTATGAGAACATCCCTATTGAAAGACTTGTCACTGATATTTTTGTCAATCTTATTTTTGGTAGCCTTGTGCATACTTTGTTCATGTCAATCCAAATCTATTCTAGTGGAGCTTCATTTTCATTCCATTCTTTGAGAAGTACTCAAAAACTTTCATGAGCACTTTTACCTTCAGAATTACGCAGCTGGTGTACATTACATTTAAAGGGTCCGGGTGTTTTGCCTCTATTTGACCTAAATCTTATTTTCATGGACCGTCTGTTCCTGGTCTCTTCTGGCACTAGTAACATGTTTGGGAAAATGTTGCTTCCTCTTGCTGGGCCATTGGCGTCGTCTCCCAGTCTTTTGCATAGATGATGTAAAGCTGTGAAACTTGAGGGCCCTTTCTCCACTGTCCCCCTGGTCTTCTGACATGAGTGATGATGTTTGCCAAATTGTCAGTATTATAATGATAAATTTGTGTTTTAAGGTTTTCCAAATTTTGTCAGTCAGTATATAATCAGTTTTATAGTGACTTAAGGTGAGATCCAAATGTAGCTCCTGTTGAGGTGCATGGAACAATGTGTGATTAATATTTGGCTTGCTTCCCAGAAGGTAGCAAGCATATTTTCTGTCATTTAACCCATCGCCTACAGGTCAAATACCATGTTTGATGTCTTATTCCTTTTGTGTTGAAGTAGCCCACGATGATGCACATTTGACAGGTATTTTCTTGTAACATTTCTTCCCACTTTAATTTTTTTATTTCTTGGTGTCCAAAGGAGTTTCCCTCACAGAGCAGGTTCTTATCTCACTGCTTTGAGCTGTCATTTTCCTTGAAGTGTGGGTGCCTCCTCCATACACCAGTTTTCCACAGTGATGAGACCTGAAAGATTGAAAAACAGAAATTATGGTCAATATATGTGTATATATATATATATATACACATACATACACACACGTGTGTGTGTGTATACTATATATATACATACAACACACTGTGTGTGTGTGGGTGTGTGGTGTGTGTGTGTGATTATATACATACATACATACACACACGCACGGTTTTAATAGGGTCACCCATTCATGCAAATATAATTTCATGTTTATAGCTCTGTCGACCATTACGGCCTTATTAGGGCTGTCACATGCAGTTTTGGTGGTTCCAGAATGTCACAAGTTAGAAACCAACACCTAATTCTTTCACATTTCCAAAACCCTCAGTCAAAATGAATGAAAAGATAAAGTACAGAGTACCTGTTAAAAAAAAAAAATCATGAAGGCTGATAAAACTAAGCATGTGGACAACACAACTCATTCTGCTTAATTGTTCAGTTTGGTGAAAACATCTGTGTATGCACAAATTCTAAAATATACATGCTGTTTAGAAAAAAATATCTCGTTTCTAATACTGTCTCGTGAAGATGGGGTGTGTTCTTTATAACTTAGTAAAAAAAAAAAACGGCAACAAAAAAACACACTATTCGAACATATCAAAAAAAAATATATGCAGAAAATTTGGTTCCACAATTTTCTGTACCAAGGTAAATTTTTTAAAAATGAAATTAAATGATTGTGAATGTAATTTTATTTTAACTATGACTATTGCTGAAAAATGACATCTCAGTTGATTCTCAACATAAAGTAGCCATGCGAAACACCAGTTCTCTTTTGCATATTCCCATTAAAGGGTATTATGCTAATTGCACTGGCATTACAGAATAAGGGGCTTCAATGCACCAATCTTTTTTGACCCTACTCAACCTTCACTTTTGTGAATGCTTCCACATGGTCATTTTTACTTAACAGAAAAAAAGTGAAACATATACCTCTTGCGGCTTTAAAAAAAAAAAAAACTCTTCACCTACCCACTTTTTGGGGGGTAACTTTTTTCTGTGTATCATATTTGGAACCTCATGATACACTGAAAAGTTTTATGTAATAGGTTCTTAAAACTGACAATGTATCCAGGGAAAAACTATTTTTACCCTCAGAATATACACAATTCTGAATAAAAAGAATCATAGAATGGTCTGCAGGAGTCTATTTCAAAGGGGAAATTTTGTGACCTGAGAGTGCAAACACACTGAAATTACACCTGCTACCACAAAACAGTACCGGACAATTTTGGACCAAGTTTAAAACTTCTTGCTCAGTTTGTAACAATTTCTTTAAAAGTCAAAATCAACATCAAAATCCACAAGAAAAACATTTTCATTACTGTTTTTGCTCTATTGCACACCAATACTTTTTTAACCCTTTGCTTGGCACAATGCCCCAAAGCGCCCGACCCTGTCCTTGGGCACAACGCCCCAAAGCGCCCGGCGACATGACCGTCGCTTCAGAGCGATCATACATTCGAAATTCCCGCCAATCTCGCTTCAAATCTCGTGAATATAGAAGCCACGAGACTGCCCGCGAGACTTCCGCATGTTTATTACAAATGGCGGCGATTTGAGTGAGTTTGTTGCAAGTATTGAGGAAAAAATCGCAAATTTTTCCAAGATGATGCTATCTTCGACCCATGTACGATCGTTTTTACAGCTTCCATGCCAAAAATATGACACTGTGAGATGTGTATACGCTCAAATATCGATGTAATCGATCCTAGTAGTGTGTGCACTTCTGAGTTTGTTGACTGAAGTGAGAGAGACGACTTTGACTATGGCGAAGTTCGAGACGAAAATCGATCGTCAAATCTAACACGCCGATACGCGTTTTGAATTCTACTCTTAGATTTGGGGAAATTATCATGGATTTCAAGTTCGGCAAATGGTTCAGAACTCGATATATTTTGTTATTTGGTTGCTATTCGGATTTTGATACGGTAGCGGCTCAAACTTAAACGTTAAGCTGATTGCGATCATCGGTAAACAAAAATGGCGATCGTCGGAATGTTCGATGTGTTCGTGCACCATTTACAAAAAAACTATAAAACCAACAGTAGGTTGAAAATAATCTTTTCTATAATTGTTTTAGTTTTATTTAATCAAAATCTATGCACGCATTCTAAAGTCATTGCAATGCTAACTGTAACACAACAAACCAATCAATGACTTTGTGTGTTTATGCATTATAATTCTAAAATAAAATAAAAATAATGACAAAAATTGGGTATTAGCAATTTTTTTTTATTCATTTCTGCATCTTGCTGTTTTTATTTCATCAAAATCCACCTGACCATTGTAGAGTATTGCATGTTAAATACATACACCACTCACAAGCATCACCTTTTTCTCTGCCGCAGGAAGGTGAGAAATGATTTGCTGTACCAAGCAAGTTAAGAAACTAAAGTTTAAGGCAATTCTCTGGTAAGATTGTGTTCATGCAATATATATCGAACTGTTTGATTATAGAATTCAATTGCAAACAGTATATATCTGCAAAGTAAATCAAGATTTTCCCCCCTAATATGACAAAACACATGGACGCATTCATGACAATGCTAAAATGTCACAGAAGTGAAAAAATCCACCCTAATAAGGCGAGCAGATTAAAAGTGATTGAGCAATTCTAGGGAAAATCTAATTCCTATCAAGAATTTTATTGATATATAATTTCAGTGTATTCTGGTATGGCAGTTCTCCAAAGTTTGCTTTATTTAAGTAGTAATCATTTTCATTTTTCTGATATGCTAAATTCTCCATTTCCTACTGGTTTTCAGGCTTGATTTCTTTTCTGCTCCAAAACGTATCAAATAGAGTAGCTTGTCTGAGCACACAGTGACAAAGTATGGAAATACTGGGTCACTGTCTACATCTAAATTCAATCTTTAACGATTTCTTCCTTCAAAAAAATCAATAATGTCAGTAGAGAATTCATAAAACTATTTCAAAATGTTGAGCAATAAACAGAAGGTACAAGATACAAAACTCGCTGTTTTGGAAAGTTTCATACATACAGAAAATTTATAATAAACGATAAAAAATATATTTCAGTACCAGGTTTTGATACTTTTCCCCAAAACTAGGTCAAGTTTTGTTTTTTTAAATTGAACTTCAGATCAAGTTTCGCAATAGAAATTTTCTAAACCACAAAAAATGTCTAGAATATTAAAAATATAGATTGGATGCAAAAGATCAGTGACTCACTAACCAGACGCAAGTTGTGACCAAGTTTACTTCACTTAAAATTTTGTCTAAGTGGGACTTTTTGAGCAATACCCGGTAAGCATAGATTTTACTTTTTATTCAAAATTAAGGGGTGGAGCCTATATCATAATGTGGCTGTGTAATTTATCAATTTCAGAAATTGGGATGGGCCGAAGTCTCTCGATTAACAATGCTGAAGTACATGGTACCAAGATAATCTTTTAAAGTGGGCAAACCAAAGAAGTGAGTAAAAGGCAGAAAAAGACAGCTAATAGAAATTGAGAAAAAACTACTGACAGAAAAGGAAAGAAAAGATGCGAACACACAACTACACAAACAAGTGCATAGTACTCACCAACTGACAAGGTGATGTGGTACCAGGTATACGTGTGTTCTATGGCACTTGACTCCAGACATGGGTCCTGAAAGTAGAGAAGAAGTCATCAGTAACACAGAAAAACTTGATAGCTGTGATAGATATCACACTAGTTTGATCTCACTGCTTTGAAATGGAAAAAAAATACTACTCTTTCATAACATCTGTCACATTAACCTTGCAACAGATCTGTCAATACTCTGTAAAAGCTACCATGCATCTTTTTATGTATTTTTTAAATTATACATTGTGCAATGCGTTGATATCCTTTTTCAAACTGATGACATTTTTTCTGTGTAGTCTTGCATTTCCACTTTGCTCTCCAACATCAAAACCAATCTATCAGACCATATTTTGCAATGCTTTGATATCTTTTTCAACGCGATTGCTTTTTACACTTATGGGAAGACCTCATCTTTAAACTTTGCCGTCTTAAAAAAATAAAAATAAATGTTTGCCTTTGCCAAGTTAATCTAATCAGCAAAAAAATGTGTACATGACTATGCTAATATACTTTTATTGTTACCTTATTTAAGAAGAGGAGGGACCTGGCATGAGTTGTGCACATCACGCTCTTTGCCAACACTACCCTACCAGGAACACTTGAGATGAAGATGTAGGGCAGAGAGATGAACAGGATACCGACTATTGAAGACTGGACCGGATTTGACATTGTGTTGCTGTGAAAGGCTTAAGACCGACCAGCCTGGAAGAAATTGTTGAACGCCATCACTAGGCTTCCTGATGGCTCTCTGGCTCAAAGGACTGCTGATGCTGTAACAATAGCAAGAGGATGTGTCTCACTTTGAATACCTTGAACTTTCAACTTTTTAAAATTAAAAAAAATGTTTACTGTTTACAAGTCTTCTTGCAATCTATCTGCAGTTTTATTGGCAATGTACTACAATGATTTGACCAATTATCAAGTGTTACTCACGATGTCTTAACTGCACTGTCGCATTTCAAATTCAGTAGCTATACAATTATTTCACTTTTTTGAAGAGCAGTCCATACTATTGTACAGAAAGGTATCTTTACACTCACAGAAAAGGATTTGCTTTAGTGTGAATTTTTTTTTTACAAACTTACAATTTTTCTCCAGCAATGCAACTACACTAAAAGTTAAAAGCTATCAAACATTAATAAGGCTTTTCAAAAGAGAAATACATTTTAAAACTCCACAACACTTTGGTTGTGAGAAATGTAGATGCTCTCACCCGACTATGCAGAAGCATGGTATTTGGATCCATTTCATGCAGCCAATGGCAACAGTGGTTTTTGTTCCATAATGTGACTGGTTAGCACCTGAGACAGGTAAGGAGACATCAGTGCCATCAAATATCCCGAGTTTCACTGATTAAATTTTATAACAACTTCACTGTAAAAGCTACTTTTTGACCCATGTTTACATTTTACAAACGATGAATATGGTAAAATTTAGATACAAAGAATTTATCTGCTGTCAAATCAGGTGTTAAAATTGATATCAGGATCTGTTTGAAATAAAAATTAGACTTGCATATTTATAAGTACATCTAAAAGCACTTTCGATTTTAAATGTTTAGTAACGACTTAGTAAAAGTAACCCCCCCCCCAAAAAAAAAGAAAGTATTGATGCTAAAAAGATTTCCTTATCTACAAAACGCTAGAGATATAATTTTTAAGCATTTTACATACTACTGGGGTTTAAAATGGTAGGACATAAAAATACCGCAAAAACTATACCTCAGAAAGCTTAATGGAAAAAGGAAACGTATTTTCAAAAATCAGATGAAACAATATTTTCATAACATTAAAAAAAAACGAGCAATAATCAATGAATTTATCCTGGCTTCTGTGTTTTTGAATGGCTTTCATTTTTAAAAAAAAGTGCAGCAACAGTTCCTTTTTTTTTTTTTTTTTAAATGTACTTCATTTTGAGTAAACCTGCCACATCTGCAGCTGCCAAAGATATGAGCTCTCAAAATTAAAAAAGAATATAAATTCATTGAAACTGATCAAGAGAATTTATCACTTTACTAGAAATACACCCACAGATTAATGAAGTATCAATCTTGTATAATGCAAAGCTATAACGTAGCTGTAGATATACTTACATAATATTGATTGTTCCATGTCCTCAGGTGACAGCTCTTCTTTTGCAGTCCTCTCCAAAACCTTCCATATGATCCACATGACAACTTTGCCACTATATCAAGACCTCGGTAAATAACAGTATGAAGAAACAGAAGTACTGATGGAAAATGGCTCAGAATGGGAAGATGTTAACTTGATTATCAACACTGCCTATGCCTTTGCAGATACTGATATTTTTTGTATCAATATCACTGTCTATAAGAATGCTTAAAATCATAGACGTTAGAACGAAGACGCAAACTACTCTTTCTGCCTAGGATTTTTTCATCCATATGGGGAGGTGTGTGGTCCATATTTTTTTGCAGGGTTTTCCTTCAGTCTCGTTTGGGGGATTTTGTTTTGCTTTTTTGTCACTACTGAGAGGGATGTTTTACCGATTTTTAAGGGTTTGTTGTTTAGTTTTATTTACCGAAGCTTTGCCGTCTTTGGCATTTATGTTTATTCTCCCCTTTATGGTTTTTCATTTCATTTTACTTTAGTTTTATATAACTTTTTTTGTCTAGTTCCTTGGCTACACTTCTCTGGTTAATGGTGAGATTTTGTGATGCAACTGCTTTGCTCATCATAAAGGTAGCGGCATTTAGAGTTTTAGATACTTAAGTTTGTTTTTTTGTGTAATTTTGATTTTAATCATCATAATGGTAGAGGAACCAGAGTTTAGAGACTATTTGAGGTATATTTATTTTGTGTCGTTATGTCTTTGTTGTTAACCGTATGTCTTCTTTGCGTTTTGTCCCCTCATTGCGCTTTTCCTTTACGAGTTCCTCTATCTTTGTATTTTTAAATCTGTTTCTATGGCTTTTGGATTTTGCATTTCCTTTTGCTTATTTTTTTTTACAACCAGAAGTTCATCTGATCTAAAAATGCAAACATGAAATTTGAGGGAACACTAAATAAACTCTTCTATCCCTTCCTGAATCCATGCATGTTTGTCAGTATCCATACTATCAACACACACACACAAATCTTGGTGACTACATTTCCCACTTAGCCCCACCTTTTTATATTCAAAGTAGTCTTTATTATGGTAAAACAATCCCCGTCCTCTTACAAACTAAAGCATCTTTGCCCATACCCTGTTCTTGCTCAAACTTACAGATGACAGCTATAACTTCTCTTGAACCCCTTACCACATACAGCTATCTAGCCATCCCCTTTTGTTTAACATCCTTTTAGTTACCATACTCCCGACCCCCCTAAGTCCACATCTTAAGATACAAGAAACCAAAAAAAGGTTTATTTCTGTGTCATTTCTTGTATCACGATATCCACCTGCCTTTGTGTCCACATGTGGGGCCAGGTTAAGAAATAAGGTTACTGTAAAGGTTAAGTGTAAGCAATTAACGTTAGTAACTGGAAAGGACTGTGGATCAGCTGGCTTTCTGCCTGCATGCATGCACGCATGTGGACACAATGGCACATAGACACAATGGTACCAAGCTTTTGACACAATGGATTTTATTTTTTAAATCAAATCACCTATCCTATCATTAAGCCATGGTTGCTTTGATTAGATAGAATTTTTATGACAATTTTCCAGTTCTGAACTTAGCTCACTGGTTTCTGGCAGCCCATATTTTCAAATACGCTGTGGTCGTTTGCAAAAGGACTAAAATTAAGATAAACGAAGGAACAATCCCAAAGTTACGGTTTTTTCTTGCAACTCTTCGCTTACTGAAATAAGTGATTTCCAGCCTACTGTAATTTTGAAAAAAAAAAACACTCTCTCAACCCCCCCCCCCCAAAAAAAAAAAAAAAAGAAAAAGAAAAAAGAAATGAACGAAGATAGTCATTAGCCCCAAATAAAACCTCGTGGGGAAAATCTTTTGCACTAGCCTTTATTCCCATTCGTTTATACCGCCCCTTTCTCCAAATTGACAAAAGAATCAAGTGTAAAGAATTACCCCCCCCCCAAACAAAAAAACAAAAAAACACCCTGTGAAAAAGCTCAATTTCTAGCTTTTAATTCCATTTCCTAGTCACACATAACCTGCCACCTCCGTCCAATTATTTTCCATTTTGTACCTCTTCTACATAATGACTCCCCTCTTCCCCCCCCCTCCCGCAATTTTTTTTTTTTTTTAAATCAGACACGTACAAACACACCGTACTCAACCTATTCCCTTTTTTCAACGAGTCGACTATTGTGTGCTAGTGGGAAGGATGACAATTTTTTAAACCACCTGCACATGGAGACTAGACTAAACACAAAACAGTGCTTATCTTTTATCCTCGAAATGGAAGCAAAATACACACACACTTTCGTCAGGCATCTATTTCCCCAATGTCTGTCCTCAATTTACGTGCCTCAAGTGTACATTTTATTTTGGCCCAGTATTAGACACCACTTGCATGGAAACTCGTTTTTTTCTGGTTCGTAGCAACCCGAGTTCAAAGTGAATCCCTTTTAGAAGTTAGCTTCAAACTAAGTTTTACCTCATTCGGGACTTTTTCGCTGCTGCTACTTGTTCGTTTTCGTCTACACATTCACTCGCACTGGAACCTTTATTTTTCGGCACAGAAATTCTCTTTAGTTTTATTATCATCCTTAGAAGACATTCAACAGTCAAACCTAGACATCCCAAGGGTTTTTTTTTTTTTTTTTTTTTTTTTAAAGGTGTTTGGCACCGATAGTTATTTTCAAAACGATTCAAGGTTTTGGTTCTAGTATTTTAATTTTTTTTAAATCCCAAAATCAATATGGAATTCCGTGGAAGTATTTCCTCATAGTGCTGCATCTCAGTTGTAGAGGATCTGTGCACGTTTTTTTGCAAGAAAATTCTGAAAGCTATGACAAACATATGGCCTAAGGAAGAAAGCTATGTCGAGCCTTTCCTCAAACCCTCATACTATACCCTTTATCCAGAGGTCTGATATAGCAACAAAAGTGATGTGTGGATCATAGGCATGCAGACAGTTTTACAGGTCTCTCGTTTCGTGCTGAAGTGGTCAAGTCGTGTATAGGCCTATTTGGTGAAGTCAAAGATTGGTGGCCAGTATCTGACAAAAAGCCCAAAACGTATGATATAGATATACACTCCTGCCTAATTAAAGCAAAAGTGAAATCGTACGCATGTGGGTGTTTGTGTGTACATTCTGTGTGCGTGTAATGGTGCGCATGTGCTGGCAACATTTTTTTCCTCGTCTAAAGCGATACCGAGTACCTGAACTCGCACGTAAAACGTTCTATACCTATCTCCATAATACTCAAATTTGAATAGGCATTGATCAAACAGAAAAAGTGTATTTTAGCTTGATAGGAAAATATTTGCAAAACTGGATGCACACCACTAGTGGATATAAAATAAGAAAAAAAACATATGAGTGCTCATTCATTTAGCCTCGATTTTTTTTTTAAAAGAACAGCTTCAAATGGATAAAATAAACCCAAGATCTAAATATGGCGCCAAGTCCGACTGAGTTCACATTGATAATGATAAGGCCCTGTCCAATTTTTGAAATGGCTGTGTTAGAAAGATCGTCTTTTCAAATTCTCGTGGTTTTTTTTTTTACTATCACAAGTTTAAGGCAAAACCGACATGAAACAGAATACGACTAGTGATAATTTTCAAAAATGTATGAACTCCGAAACTTGAAAATGCTGTCTCCCTAAACATGTTCCAAGACCGGTTTGCCTCAAGGCGGGAAAATACAAGTTTAGGACTTGGAAGCATAAGAATAGAACAGATAATAAACGGAAAGACAAGTTCTTACCCAAATGTGTAAGAGCCGATAAAAAGACTGCCAGAATTTGGAAAACTATACCGGTAGATAGTTTAAACACGCTTCATTCAGAGTAGTAATGAATGTGCTCACCTTTATCGTCTGTCATCCACTACCCCACCGGTCTCTTCTGACATGCGCTAACTCTTTGGCCTAGTTTGCGCTGGCTCGAGCTTATATTTGGCAAATCACGTGACCAATGAACGTGAACATTTACTGCAATTTTCTGACAAGCGTAATGACATGCAAAACGATAATCGTGGAAAATTCCTGACAATGATTTAATCCATACGTATATCGCAGTCTTACATCTTTATCTTTTCTTTTTTTTAAAAAATAAAACAAAAGTTTATCTCGTTTTTAATGAGAGCTTACAGTCAAACCAATGGCAGCTAAGGGCAATAATTTGCGATGACTTTACAGAACGTAGGAAGTATCTAGAAAAGTGTGTGTGTGTGTGTGTGTGTGTGTGTGTGTGTGTGCGCGCGCGCGCGCGCGCGCGCGTTAATCACCACTTTATCTACTAAACAGACATTGCAATTTCACGAGAAGAGAGAGAGGGCGTTGGCAAGTTCTGTTGTTTTGGGGGATTTTTTTTGTTTTTGTTTGAGTCTTTTTTTTCAAATGTTTAACTGATGTGGACAGAAAATATTAAACTTTGTTTTCATTTCTTCAAAAGTGATATGGGTTTTCATTAATATTATGTGGAAATTGTGATATGTCAAGCATCTAAATGAACAGAAAGATTGTCTTCTTTTCGTTTCTGTAGTTGCTGTTTCTGTCTTGTTTTTGTGCTTCTGATCTGGCATGTAAGCATCAACACATTTTTTTTTATGAACATCGTCAAAAAATGCACTAGAGTAAGAGACAAAAATCGATGAGTAAAGCAACAAAAAATACAACGATGCTTATAGCCATTCATTGTAAAATAGTATGTATCTGCAACATTTGCTCTTTTTTTTTGGACAAAATTTTGTTTCATTTTCGGAGTTTTTTTTTCACCTTCTCTGCTATTCTCTACAGTGATCAATGATTACAACTAATATCAGGAAACAAAATCTTTTTTTTTTTTTACTGCAAGCTTAGACAATGTTATTAGCAACGGCTTTCAGCAAAAGATACAATGACTAGTGAAAAAGCAAATGACGTCTGCTTCAACCATTATTCTGAACACTTTCAAGTCATTCAGAACACTTCAGCTCGTTTTTCTCGCAGTGCTACAAGGCAAAGGTTTTACAATGGTAATTAAGACTAAAACGACTAATAATCGATATATATATATATATATATATATATATATATATATATAATATATATATATATATATATATATATAATGTTCCTTCAGTCGTCTATTTAGAATCCAAAGTACAATGTTGTTATTTTTATTACAATACATGTCATATGACGGGACGGGATAACTCAGTGGTCAGAGCGCTCGCTTTCCCCCAGTCAAGTTAAGCTTCCTGGAGCGTGGTTGCCAATTGGATGGGTGACCATTTGAGCGCCTTGACTACAGTACAGTTCTCCCAGCTGTAAATGGGTACCTGCCCTCTTAAGGGTCAGGGAAGGTAAAGCAGCGAGGGAGAGGAGATGGGCGCCGCCCTCAACATGCTGGGCCCTAGAGAAGCTGAGGTCTCTGATGCCTCGCTCCCCTACGACCACACAGGTTATGGGACACCTTTACCGTTACCTTTTACATGTCATGATTATGACAATAATGAATGTCATAACTACACCACATAGTACAGCAGTAAAAACACAAGTGACATGCGGGTCACTTGGCCTCAGGTCAACAGGTCAGAGGGACAATGCACAGCCAGTCTCTGGTTCACCTGCCACACTGGACATACAGAACAATCAGCAGCGTAAGCAAACCTCAGCACCAACTTCTGCTAGATTAAGAATATTGGTTTGTATGCTCTTCCTTCAGCTGAAGTCTGTCTGTCTGTCTGTCTGTCTGTCTGTCTGTCTGTCTCTCTCTCTCTCTCTCTTCGGATGAGACTTTAAACCGAGGCCCCGTGTGCGAACGCACGCAGAACATCTAGCGCACACGTTAAATCCTGTTCTGTTTTTCGTAAGAGTAGGCCATCGTGTGCCGGTGGGAACAGACGACATTTACAAAACTGCATACACACGGGGACTGGATGTAAAAAGACACAAGAGTGCTTATTCCATTATCCTCGATGTAAAAAGTCAAATCAAATCAAAATAAAAATTCTCTCTCTCTCTCTCTCTCTCTCTCTCTCTCTCTCTCTCTCTCTCTCTCTCTCTCTCTCTCCTCTTCTCTCTCTCTCTCTCTCTGTACCAAAACGAGAAGGATGACAAGATCAACCTGCCAAAAACACCAATTAGCTCCCCTTCTGTTTCCCGTTCCACTTCGATCGACCCTGTACGTGAAGAGTGCGTCCTCTGTTATATCATATTTGCGCAAAAGATTTCCTGACTGATTAAACTTGTTTTCTTTTCATTTTGCGACAATTCTTCTTAAGATAATAGTAAAAGTTTTATGTAATAGAACTTTTGATTGGAATTTTGGAGGGCCGCTGTATTATTATTTTATTCCTGTGAAAGCAAACACACCTTTGTTTCTCAAAAAGGCATTTCTGATTAAGAAGTTGTTTAACAACCACAAGAGCAGGGTCAACAATTTCACAAATTAATATCATTTACATGCTGAATACAGCAAACAAACGTTAGAATACGTCATAAAATCAGTACAGTAATAGTGTGGCAACACGAATTCGTAATATGTCCCACTATTACGAAACAGCTGACAAAAAATCTCATAGGGAAAATACGTATCTGATTACAATTGACATACTATACCTTTTACCCTAAAAAGCTGGAACCCATGTCTGAAACCTACACACACGAGTTACATCAAGGTCATGTAATAAAATTATTCCTCTCGCATCTATCATGGGCAGTCCTGCAGTTTTATTCTAGCAAGCCTTCCAACATTACATGGCGGTAGTCACTGGATTTGGTTACGCACGTCATCGATGTTAAATTGGTACACTTCTCACAAACGCTGCAGTTAAAGATCACAGATTCAGAAACATATCAGGAAAACATATGTGATGAGGAAGTGAATTGTTGATTGAATTGTGACATACTTCTTTTTTGCAGTTGGTGTTAAGATAAGACAGTGCTATTAATGTCTGTGCAATCCTGTATACTACCTTTAGCTTGAATCCCTATTCTGACACAAGGGTTCCCTTAAAACCGTTTCCTGCATATAAGTCATAATATTAAATGCACAAATCCTCTCCAGCCGTTACAGGACGTCAGGTCCCCTGTCGATGGCAGTTTCACGAGGTAGTCTCTCTTCAAGTCTTCTAGCAGGAGTGGGTGCAGCGTTTCCTGCATTTAAATCATATTGATATCGGCATAATTCCTCTCCAGTTGTTACAGGATGACAAGTCCCCTCTCTGTGGCAGTTTTACGAGGTAGCTTTTCTTCTCTTGCTCCCAGTGTGAGTTGAAATCTGCCCTCAGTGCTTCAGGGGGGTATACCGTCGGACCTGCTACTGCTGGGTGTGTGTATGTGTTTTTGTTGAAAAGAGACGAAGAGTAGCCATTCTTTTCATCCCTCAAACAAGACATTCTCTTCGGAATTAGTTTATTTCTTGAAAGATAAGAAACACCCTTTCCGCGACATATGTTTGAAAGGTTAAAAAACCAAACAAACAAGGTTACGGAGGTTGAGGGTTTTATTTTATATTTCTTTTGTTTTTTCACCTTTTTTGTTTATAAAAATCGGGTCCTCTACTTTTCAAGCAGGCAAACTGAAAAATTCGGGGGGGGGGAGGGTCTATTGTCCCTAAACGACATTGAAACATGAAATTTAACACCACCTGGACTGGCAACCCTGTCTTCACTAAGGTGACTGACTGAATGTGTGAGGCTGTACCAGAAATAACACAAACACCGTGTTATGCCGTATAGCACTGAAATAAAGTCAGTCGCTGACTTACCTACATACTTAGTCCGACTAGACTCTACTTTTTAAAACAACATGAATTCAGGAATGCGAAACAGTATCCTCTCTCTCTCTCTCTCTCTCTCTCTCTCTCTCTCTCTGTTCAGTTGCCTTGGGATGTACTGGGACACACTGTCCTCAGTCAAATATGTATCAATGCCTATATTGAAGCTTGTCAAGCCAGGCAGAGGGGGTCTTTTCACCAGAGGATTATGTGCTTGTTTTTGGAATTCTAGTGAAAGAGGTGGAAACAATCATGATAACTATGTGGAATGCTTTCTGTTCCTTTATTTGTAAGCCCCGATTGGGAAAAAAACAGTTAAAAACAAAATATGCGCATGTACAAGACTCCTCTCCCACCCTGACAAAAAAAAAACCCTCTGAGGAACAGTTCTTTTTTTTTTTTTATTTATTTATCATTTATTTATTTTATTCTTTTACATCAAGGATAACGGAATAAGCACTCCTGTGCTTTTTTACATCCAGTCCCCGTGTGTATGCAGTTTTTGTAAATCTTATCGTCTGTTCCCACCGGCACACGACGGCCTACTCTTACGAAAAGCGGAACATGATTTAACGTGTGCGCAAGATGTTCTGCCTGCGTTCGTACACGGGGATAGTTTCATCCGAAGGACTAGGGGGTTGGGGGAAGAAACAGGTTCATTGGTACACATGTTACTGTTATTCTGTTGCTTTTGTTCTAGTACTAATGACGATACTTACGATAACTTTTTTTTTGCTTCAATAAGGTCCTTGCAACATAATTGAAACATTGATATGTGTACCACAATCACATTGTCAGCATGCTATACATACTGTATTGAATTGAACATTCTGTTGGTTTTTTTTTTCGCTTTAACGTATTTCCATTTTAAGTGACATTGGAAGATAAATTAATGTTTTGTATTGATGAAGATGCACATGATATATGAGAGAAAATAACCTGCAATGCAAGTGATCAAAAAGAAAAAGGATGGTGGCACTTTACAATGGAAACGGTCTCCCTTAGAAGAGCGGCCCACACAAACAATGTGAAAAGCCTATGGCAGCCTTACTTGGCATTTTCGTCCTCTTTGAATCGTAGTTTGTGTTCGTGTAGTCCCTGTTTAGGTCAGGTATGGGTTGGATGAAAATGTATCTGTATGTTTTTTCTGTAATCCTGTAAAATTGAAATCATCATCATCGTCATCGTCGTCGTTGTCGTCGTCTTCGTCGTCGTGGTCATCATCATCATTATCATCGTCGTCGTCATCATCGTCATCGTTACTATGCTGAATGCACCAGGACTGTCGGAGAGGTGATGTCGACGATGACCATTGTCATGATCTTTCTAACATTTATGATGTATTCGGCAATCAATTCTTGAAAACAGTGTCTATATATACACACACGCACGCACGCACGCACAACACACATACATACATACACACACACACACAAACACCCCAACACACACACACACAACACCACACCACACACACACACACACAGAAGCACGACCAACCCCTAGTGCAGTTGCACCCAATAAACATACATAATTATATACACATACACACACAGGAAGCACAGACCAACCCCTAGTGCAGTTGCACCCAATAAAATACATATAATATACACACACACATACAGGAAGCACAGACCAACCCCTAGTGCAGTTGCACGCAATAAACACACACACACACACACACACACACACAACACACACACACACACACACACACACACACACACACACAAAGGAAGAACAAGCAATCCCTAGTGCAGTTGCACGCAATAAACACACACACACCACACACTCACACACACACACACACACACACACACACACACACACACACTACACACACAACAAGCACAACACACCTCTTCTCTCTCTCTCTCTCACACACACACACACACACAAGCACACCCCACACCACTCCCCTACCCCTCCCCCACACACACCCACACCCCCCCACCCACCACCCACACATGAATGCAAATGTCCGCACGTGAGTCGAGGGCCACAGCCGGTGGTAGTTAGCGCAGGTGATTGACCATCACTGTCAAGGACTCGACAGCACGCACATCAGCATAGGCATACTGGTCCAAAGTCCGCTGTGCTGTGCGTGCTGTACTGTGCTGTGTTGGTTGGAGGCTACTGTCTTACCTGGCCAGCCAGCCAGGCTTCAGGCTTCTTTGGTGCGTGGGAGGAGAGGCTGACAGGGATAATAATGGGGACTGCGCAGTGTGACGGGGGGTGGGGGTGAGGGTGTGTGTGTGGGGGAAGGGGGGAGGGTTAAGTGTGTATGTGTGTGTGTGTGGGGGGGGGGGAAGTGGGGAGGTGGGGAGTTAGGGAGTGGGGGGGGGGGAGGTGAGGTTGTGTGTGTGTGTGTGTGTGTGTGTGTGTGTTGGGGAATGGGGGGGAGCTGTGTGTGTAGGATGGGAGTAGGGGTAGGTTGCCGCGCGCGGCGCGGGGTGTGTGTGTGTGTGTGTGTGTGTGTGTGTGTGTGTGTGTGTTGAATTTTAATTCACTCAATCATTGATCTTTTCAAAGTTATGATGTCAGCAACAACAACAAAAAAGAGAGGGTGGTGGGGGCGGTAGAATGGGGAAGGGTAGTTAGTCGTATGTTAGGGGTGGGGTGGGGATGAAGACAACTCATATCATTTATAGATGCTGAATGGTAATATTGAGAACAAAAACAACAACAACAATAGTAGTAATAACAATAACAACATCAACAACAACAACAAATAATAACATAATAATAATAATAAAATAATAATAATAATAATAATAATAATAATATAATGATGAGATGAGAGAAGGAAGAAGAGATAATGATAATGACAATAGTGATAATAATGGCAATAATACCTACCTTCATCATCATAATCATTACCATCATTAGCTTTATCACCAGCATCATCTTGCATGTACTAAATTAATGAACTATAACAAACAGGCAGTCAAATGCTTTTCGCAACAATGCCTAACAAAACTAATGATCAGATTAAAGTTTTAACAGGGTAAAGAAATCTTAATCATTTAATTAGATAAACAATGAAGGACAAGTTTCAAACAGTAACCCGAAGAAGAAGAAAGAAACCCTAGTCACTAAAACTACTGTTAAATGTGCACATGTTGCTAGCAATACTTCACGAGCAAGAAGAAGAAAAATTACGAAGAATTGCGAAGAATAATTGCGAAGAAGAAGAATTGCGAAGAAGAAGAATTGCGAAGAATTGCAAAGAAGAAGAATTGCGAAGAAGTAGAATTGCGAAGAAGAACAAGAATTGCGAAGAAGATGAAGAATTGCGAAGAAGAAGAACTGCGAAGAAGAAGAATTGCGAAGAAGAAGAATTGCGAAGAAGAATTGCGAAGAAGAAGAACTGCGAAGAAGAAGAAGAAGAAGAAGAAGAAGAAGAAGAAGAAGAAGAAGAAGAAGAAGAAGAAGAAGAAGAAGAAGAAGAGAGAGAGAGAGAGAGAGAGAGAGAGAGAGAGAGAGAGAGAGAGAGAGAGAGAGAGAGAGAGAGAGAGGAGAGAGAGAGAGAAGAGAGAGAGAGAGAGAGCGTTTGTGCGCGCGCGCACGCGCACGTGTGTGTGTGCGTGTGTGTGTTTACATGCATGCATGTGTACGAGTGTGTGTGCGTGCATACGTGCTTATTACGTGTATATGTGCGTGCGTGCGTGCATGAGTGTATCTGCATGCGTGTGTGTTTGTATGTGTGTGTGTGTGTGTGTGCGTGCACGCGTGCGTGCGCATGCGCATGTACACTAGTTATGCAAATTTACGAATGTAGATACGATTCATGTAATTTTTCAATGTATTGTTTGTAGAGGTATGTTACAGTGACGGAAAAACCCTGATCAGTTATGGTACCCCTACCATGCATAACATAGAATTCATAGCACACCTGGGCGCTGGATCCAGCAATGGCTAAGACAATGCCACATCTGCTCCACATGTGAGCGTTAAAGATTCCATGAATCATGCCAGTTCTTGGTGGGATAAGGAAACAAAAGATAACCTAGGTGCGCCGGAGTCTCTCCCATTGTATTGTAGTATACTGTTTAGGAAGGAAGGTGGCAGAACGGTTAAGACGTTCGCCTGCCAAAAAGTAAACCGTGAGGGTCTGGGTTTAATTCCCGGCTTCGCCCTTTCCTCCCAGTTTGATGAAAAACTCGAATTGAATGTCAAAGCCATTCGGATGAGATTATAAACCGAGGCCCTGTGTGCACACGCACGAAGAACATCTTGCACATACGTTAACAACCCGTTCTGCCTTTAGGAAAAGCAGGCCATTGTGTGCCGGTAGGAGCGGATGACAATTTTATTAAAACAAAAGCCCAGCATACACAGGAAAGGCAGAACAGAGAGAGGAATGGAGGGAACTGGTTGTCAAGTCTTCAGGGGTGCCTCCACGGTCGCCAGACTAAGGGATAGATAGAAAGATATACAGGTGTCGTGTTTAGACACCATCCCTGAGAAAACTTCGGGAGAGCTGGAGTCCTCCCAGAGGGCTTGGGGCTGTATTTTTTTTATGGCAACGTTCTGGTGGCTCATGCGACGGAACTGAAACCATTCGTATCGGCGACTCTCTTTCCGATGGACCATTCCAGCGACATGGAGAGGGAGTGTCTACTGTATGGGTCCATTCCCCTGCCTTTTTTTCCAGAAAGACTTAAAATATTTTCTCTCCCATGCCGAAGTCGAATGCGCTGGGCCTGACTTGTCAGGCGCTTAACGGCAGCGCAACACATTTTCGCTCACATGACAGACAACAATAGTTGCTGCATGAGTGTTCGACGAAAACGAAACAACTTTTTTGTTTTTGTTGTCTTTTTGTTCTTAATCCAGGTAGAGTCATTGGGTGTGCCGGGATGAAGAACATTTTGCCAGATTCCTTTATTGTTGTCGGTCGTGTGCCAATAATGTGGGTGTCAGCAAATTGATTCATGTCCATTCTGCAATGTTGTCTGTCTGCCAGTAGAAGTGGTGGTGGTGGTGGTAGTGGTTGTTGGTGTGTGTGTATGTGTGTGTGTGTGTGTGCGCGCGCGCGTGTGTGTGTGTGTGTGTATGTTGTGTGTATATGTATATGTGTATATATGTGTGTATATATGTATATGTGTGTTTGTGTATATGTATGTTGTGTGTGAGTGTGTGTGTGTGTGTGTGTGTGTGTGTGTGTGTGTGTGTGTGTGTGTGGCATGCACAAACGCGCGTGGGCACGTGTGTGTACTTGTGTGCCCTTCCATCTCCTTTCTTCATCAGTGTTCTGGAGAGCAGTGTTGTTGTTGTTGTTTGGTGGTGGTTGTTGTTGCTGGCTTTTTTGCAAGGTCGTGGCGGTTCTTGTCGCATCATGATATTAACCTCATTGTCTCCTCTTTCTGCCCTGATGTCAGCATACTGTAGTCCTAGGGATCAACGGACCCTTTGATGATTGGCTACTCCTCTTCTCCTGTGATGCTCCCTTCTCCCACACACAAAAAGACAAAAGACAAAAAAAGCAGGGGGGTGGGGAGGGGGGGGGGGGGGGGGGGGGGGGGGGGGGGCTTACCTTTAAAAGTGCAAGGGTTAAAAAGTGAAACAGGCTCAGGGCAAAAGCTGTGTCACGTTATTGATGTCAGGTAATTAATTGCCAAGGCCTAGACTAAAATGACTGTTATGTTGTAAAACGTTGTGTTGAGATTTGCCTTCATCCATGACAAGCTCTTAACATACCAACATGCACTTTCTTTTAAAGGAGAAAACTACTCTGAAGTCTGAGTATGGCTGCTTATATGGCGAGGTACTTGAAAACAGTCATACAGGCAAACTTTTCATCCAGTGTACTTTCTTTCTCACAGTGATTCCCAGATGGGATGAGTGAGTCAAGAGTGCATATTCTGGGTGACCTCCAGAGTGTTAAGCTGGGAAACACACAACAACAACAAAAACAAGTGAAAACCCACAGTATTTCTGATTTGATGGGTGAACATTAATATTGGCCAACATCTGTGGATCTTAAAACTAAAGAAACGATGACGGAAACAACAACGAAGAAGAACGACAAAGAGGATGGAACACAAACTCGAACTCGAACATTTTATTTACAGTAAAAAGCTAAGTTCAGGGCATTTTTACACCCTGCTTTCCAAGTAAAAAAAAATCACACACAAACAGTTATAACCAACATGTTGAAACACACCAAAACGAAGATTCAAAAGTGATTGTGACAATCAAACACTGCTACCCCAGAAAAGAGCAAGTAACAATTATTGTGAGGCTGAGGACTGGACACTGCAGACTCAGACATCACATGTTTACCAAGTTCCACATTGGAAGGAAGGTGGCAGGATGGTTAAGACGTTCGCCTACCAACAAGTAAACCGTGAGGCTCTGGGTTCGATTCCAAGCCTTGCCCTTTCTTTCCAGTTTGACGGAAAAAATCGAACTGAATGTCAAAGTCATTCAGATTAGACTATAAACCGAGGCCCCATGTGCGAACGCACGCAGAACATCTTGCACACACGTTAAAACCCCGTTCCGCCTTTCGAAAGAGCAAGCCATTGTGTGCCGGTAGGAGCGGGTGACAAGATTATATGAAAACAAACTCAGCATTCACACAGGTGTCGTGATTAAACACCATTCCTGAGGAAAACTTGGGGAGTTGGGGGCGGCTCGGGGCTGTATAATGGCAACGTTCTGGCGGCTCCTGCGACGATACTGGAACCATTCGTATGGGTGATTGCCTTTCCAATGGATCATTCCAGTGACATGGAGATTGGGGGGGGGGGGGGGGGGTGGTTCTGCTGCATGGGTAACAGTTTGCCCTCCGTACTTACTTAACCCAGGCTTTGCGCTCTAAAGACTAGAGTGCAACTCCACAGTCTTCCGAGACTGATGGGTGCCTAGTACTACTACGACTACGACTACTACTACTACTACTACTACATCATTGGATAATTCTGAGGTGTGCCCCTGTGGCACTTCTTCCATGACAATGGAACACTTCCTCCAGACCTGTCCAACACACCAAAAACCTAAGGGCCAATATCTATCTGGCCTACAAACCTACCGATTAGGAACAAGCTTTTTGGACCCCAAAAGGGCCGTCAGCGCAGGGCAGCATTTGTAAGGGGCCTAACCCTGCAGACCAAGCTGTACGGCCAACTTAACGAGAGGAGCTGGAAAGGACATGCCATTATTTTTCCCAGACACATCTGACAGTGATCAGCGAACGAGGGAAGAGGAAGAAAATGTAAGGGGCTCAGGAGTTGCTGTCTGAGCGTTCGACGACGAAGAAGAAAAAATGTGACGCTCCACCACGAAATGAGTCGCTTAGCACATTACCCAATTTTGCGCTAGGAGCCATTAAAGACAGGTGGGGGTCAAGTTGTCAATTTTTATATTTTGGTTGATTATTAAACTATATCCATTATTCTACCTTGTAATAAAATCTCAATGCATAATTTTTATTCATTTTGCTTTTAAATGTGTTTTGAAAATACCCAAGCCCTCATTCTGACAACCTGTTACGAAAATAAACTTGCCCGTTTCTTATTTTGTCACGTCCTGCAGTCTGTCGTTTCAATCTGTAATAACTTTTGATAGAATTGTCCGATTTTCAATCTGTTTTTTGTATTGTATAGTCCTGTTATTGGAAATTAATATAATGTCAATAACTAAAAATTGACCTTTGGTGCAATGCGACTCCTTATGTGGTGGAGCGTCACAAATACAAATTATTAGATGATAGGTGGATAAGATGACAGTGATTGTCATACAGGGAAACCAATGGAGAAGGAAATGATAACAACTAAACGAACAAACAAACAAACAAACAGACCTAAAAAACAAGCACAAAACTAACATGAACAACACCTCACAGAGAGAGAGAGAGAGAGAGAAGAGAGAGAGAGAGAGAGAGAGAGAGAGAGAGAGAGAGAGAGAGAGAGAGAGAGAGAGAGAGAGAGAGAGAGAGAGAGCACACACACACACACACACACACACACACACACACACACACACACACACACACACACACACACACACAGAGATAGGGGCAAAACAGACAGCGAATGACAGAGTGTGTATGTGTGCGAGTGTGTGTATGTGTATGTGTGTGTGTATGTGTGTGTGTGTGTGTTTGGGGGGGGGGGGAGGGCGGACAGAAAAGAAGCAGAAGGAGAAGAAGTAGTAGTAGAAGAAGAAATGCAAATAAGAATTGGTATGCAGAACATGAAGAACAAGAAGGACAAAAAGAACAAGAGGAACAAGAAGAAAATTTCAAAGAAGAAAAAGAAATCAAACAAGAAAAATTCAAAGAAAAAGAAGTATTCAAAGAAGAAGAAAGAGAATTACGAAGAACAAGGAGAAGAAAACGAAGAGGAATGGGAAGAAGTAGAATGCGGAGATGATTTCAAAGAAGGAGAATTGAAAGAAGAATATGAAGAAAGATTCAATGAAGAAGAATTCAAAGAAGAAGAAGAATTCAAAGAAGTAGAAGAATTCAAAGAAGAAGAAGAAGAGAGGAGGAGGAGGAGGAGGAGGAGGAGGAGGAGGAGGAGGAGGAGGAGGAGGAGGAGGAGGAGGAGGAGAGCTAGAAGAAGAAGAATTGCAAAGAATTGCGAAGAGGAATTGCGAAGAAGAAGAAGAAGAATTGCGAGGAGAGAAGAGAGGAGATGCGAAGAAGAAGAATTGCGAAGAAGAAGAATTGCGAAGAAGAATGCGAAGAAGAATTGCGAAGAAGAAGAATTGCGAAGAAGAATTGCGAAGAAGAAGAAGAAGAAGAAGAAGAAGAAGAAGAAGAAGAAGAAGAAGAAGAAGAAGAAGAAGAAGAAGAACAACAACAACAACAACAACAACAAGAACAACAGCAACAACAAAAAAACAACAAGAACAACAAATCACAATCCACTAAAAAAAGGAAAAAGAACAGGAAAAGAACAAGAAAAATCAGACATGACTCCAGTTAAGCCTCACTCCTCCTCCCCCCCCCCTACCCAGACTTCAAAAAGACACTGGACAGGTAGGCCTAGTTAGTGTAGCTGGACATCAGCCGAAGGACAAGGGGCAGGCATTTTTTTCTTCTTCTTACACCTGACTGACCAGACCAGCGTCTCTGTGAGGCGATGACTTGTGTGTGAGTGGTCTGTTGCAGTGCGATTACCTTGTGTGTGTGGCGACAAAGCACAAAGCGAGGGCTAATTGAGGCAACTGCATTGACAGAGAGAAGGGGTGTAGGAGGAGGTGAGGAGTAGAGAGTGATGGGGCACGAGAAGCAGAAAGAGGAGGAGCTAGATGAGGAGAGAGACAGAGGAGAGAGAGAGGGGGGAGGAGAGAGGAGGGAGGGGGGAGAGAGAGGAGGGGAGAGAGGTAGGGAGGGAGGAGAGAGGAGAGGAGGAGAGAGGAGGGAGGGAGAGAAGAGAGAGAGAGGAGAGAGAGAGGAGAGAGGGAGAGAAGAGAGAGGAGAGAGAGAGAGAGAGAGAGAGAGAGAGGAGAGAGAGAGAGAGAGAGAGGAGAGAGAGGAGACGACGACAGACGAGACACGACAGACACACACACACACACACAACACCACACCACACACACATTTACAGGGGTGAGGACTTTGGCCCACACTGCCATAGCCAAAGGCATCAAGCGGTGGTGATGTGATCTAGGTGTAGTTAGGTAACTTCCTTCCCCTCCTATTTTTCTTTGTTTTTTTTCTCTCGCTTTTACTTCTTTGTATTTCTTTCTTTTCCTGCTTGCTTGTCTTTTTGTTTAGTTTGTTTTTTCCTTGGCTGTTTCTTTTGCATTTGTTTTTGCTTATTTGTTTTTATTATTATAATTTGTTCACCATTTTAACTCACGGGAGATTCCTCTGCATGAAATTCGGGATGTTCTCCACGGGGAGAAGCGCGTCACCACAGGAGCAGCCCCATACATTACTTATATTC
>CM060331.1:21563672-21568672 GCA_030674155.1 Stramonita haemastoma | reverse complement strand
CGCACGCACTCATGCACGCACAAGCTCATCCGCAGACGTTCACACACACATGCACGCGCGTGCACATGTACACCTACACACACACACACACACACATGAAAAAAAGCAATTGCACTGCTTATTCAATGTACCATCTGAAGATAAAAGTTTGACTTGACTTGACTTGACACACACATCCGCAGGCGTTCACACACACGCTTGCACGCGCGGGCGTGACACACACACATACACACACACACACACACACACACACACACACACACACACACACACACACACACACACACACACACACACACACACACACACACACACACACACATCCACAGGTGTTCATACACGCATGCATTTCCCGGCCGTGACACACAAAGACACACACACAAACACACACACTTACATACACATCTGCGGGAGCACACGCACGCACGCACGCACGCACACATACACACACATATACATTCATTATATATATATATATATATATATATATATATATATATATATATATATATATATATATATCTATCTATCTATCTATCTATATATAAACCAAGGGATTGTAAGCAAAGATGAACAACGTGACTTATTTTAGACTGTATATGAAAATAACAGCAAGCAAATAAACAAACAAACATAAAAGCCAATACGGAATTTAACAAGGAAACAAATAATCAAATAATCGAGCAGGCGAGCAAGCAAGCGAACAAGCAAGCAATCAACCAATAAACGATTTAGCTATCAATTGCCTCGAAATAGCAAAAGATCATTTTACTGGATTTAAGGATACTTTCTTTTATTTGCTACTACTACTACTACTACTACTACTACTACTACTACTACTACTACTACTACTACTACTACTACTACTACTACTACTACTACTACTACTACTACTACTACCATGAAAATGTTGGAATATGTCAGTTTTTAGGATCAAATGATCTAATTGTGTTACTCGTATTCAGTATGTTGTCCTTGCTGTGAAATGATATAGTATTGCATCACTGTTTTACTATTGCAGAAGTTGACTATTATATAAGATATGAAAACGATAAGACAAATAAAAGAAATAGACAAACTATATAAAGAGTGAGAAAATGGTTTTGAAAAAAAAGGATAAAACGTAAAATAGAATAAAACAACAACAAAAAAAACAACAGCAAAAAAGTACTACAAAAGAACAGAACATGGAATGAAACACCAACAAAAGAACGACAACAAGGAAACAAAAACAACGAAAAACAACCCTCAACAACATAAACCAACAATACCCCCCCCCCCCCCCCCCCCCCCCCCCCCCCCCCCCCCCCAGCAAACACACCTGTAGGTACAATGAACAAAAACAAGAAATAAACAAAAGCAAAATAAAAGAGAGCCAAACTACAAAACAAAACAAAAATTAAGCAAAGTAAGCAAATGGAAAGAAAGCAAAAAAAAATAAATAAACAAGCTTTAAAAGGAATAAAAAACAAAACAGAATCAAACAAAACAAAACAAAACAAATAAAATTCAACAAGATACAAAAAATAGAGAAAGCAACACAAGGCAAAAGAAAGAGATGATCTCAAATAAAATAATAAAAAAAAGACAATAAAACAAACAATATTCTGCTTGTAGACAACCGATTCAGCAAGAAAGTTTCGAAGACTAGCAGGAACAAAAAAAAGTCATAGAACTTCCCAAGAGAGTGTGGAGTGATTTCATCATCAGTCAGGTGCCTGTCAGCACTGTTTGTCACCCCAGGAAATATTGTCGCCTATCGTTGCCATAGTGTCTGTCACCTGTCTGCAGCTTTGGTTTTTCAGGGTAAAAAACTATTGTACTCTATTCAGTTTTGCGTTGTAGTGGTCTTTTTTGAGTTTTTTTGTATTGCATATTGTTGTTGTTGTGTTGTGTTGTGTTGTGTTGTCGTTGTGTTGTGTTGTATAGTTGTGTTGTGTTGTATTGTATTGTGTTGTTTTGTATTGTATTGGGTTCAAAACTTTTCACCCATCCATTAGATCATGAGTGGTGGACTGGGCGTCAGTCTTTTTAGGATGAGACGATAAACCGAGGTCCCGTGTGTTATACATCATTATTTAGTGCACGTAAAAGAACCCACGGCAAAAAGAGGGTTGTCCCTGGCAAAATACTGTAAAAAAAAAGCCACGCTGATAGGGACACAAATACAGTTGCAGACAGGAAAATACTAATAATGGGTGAGCAGCACTTGTGGCGACACGCTTTTCCCGGAGAGAGCAGCCCGAATTTCACGCAGAGAAATCTGCTGACATAAAGAGGTATGAAAAAAATTAAGTAATGCATTGGTTCGTATTGTGCTATATTATATTGTATTATTTTGTATTGTATTTTGTTGTATTGTTTTTGTTGCAGTGTATCTCACTTTTTTGTACGTTATTGTACTGGGACGTGTTGTACCACATGTGCAATGTTATCTTGTGCTAATTAATTGATTAATACATGGAATTTGTATAGCGCTATCTCTTGTAAAGACAAATCAAAGCGCTTGCATTTTGACCTACAGAGCCACAGATCATGCTGCCACCAGGCGCAAAGATCCCCAACTCCAACTCCCCGATTTTTCTTCAGGGATGGTGTCTAAACACGACACCTGTGTGCATGCTGGTTTGTTATAATTTTGTCATCCGCTCCTACCGGCACACGATGGCCTACTCTTCCGAAAGGTGGAACGGGGTTTTAACGTGTGCGCAAGATGTTCTGCGTGCATTCGCACACGGGGCCTCGGTTTCGAGTCTCATCCGAATGACTTTGACATTCAGTTCGATTTTTTCGTCAAACTGGGAAGAAAGGGCGAGGCTGGGTTCGAACCCAGAAACTCACGATTTACATATTGGCTGGCGAACGTCTTAACCATTCTGCCACCGTCCTTCCATAAGTGCTGTACTGTGATGTAATAACTACTTTTCGCTGGGTTTTATTCAGCTGTATCATATTATGGTGTTTTTTTTGCATGAATTACAATGTATAATGATGCATTTTATTGCAACATAGTGTCTTGCTTTGTATTAAAATGTACTGTGTTTTACTGTTTTGTAGTTTACAACATTGGACTGGCTTGTATCAGATTGGATTAGATCGTTATGTGTTGGATTGCATTGCATTGTACTGTAACATATTGTTTTGTATTGTCGTGTATTGCATTGCATAAAATGTACTGTGCCGTACTGTTTTATGATATACTGTATTGGATTAGATTGGATGGTATTGTATTGTTTTGCATTCACCTCATCAGACAACACTTTATTAAAGTAAAAAAAAAGGTAAAGGTGTCCCATACCCTATGTGGTCGTAGGGGAGCGAAACATCACAGATCTCAGCTTCTCCAAGGTTTAGCATATTAAGGGCGGCGCCCATCTCCTCACCCTCGCTGCTTTACCTTCCCTGACGCGAAAGAGGGCACATACGTACCCATTTACAGCTGGGTGAACTGGGGGATTTTACTGAAGCCAAGGCGTGCAAAGGTCACCCATCCACTTCGTAACCAAACTCAGTACTGCTTAACCATCTGGAAATAAAATGTTGACTTTGACTTTTTTGACTTAAACTTACTTTGGAGGAAAGTGAATGCTCTGATTAAAGTAACATTGGTATTTTCGAAACTAGCACAACAGAGGGCTTATAGTTCATTGCTAACTATCCATGTCTTTCTTGTCTTAAGTTTTTCTAAGATTGGACGGTGGGGACTTTTTTCTTTCAGTAGAATTATAGTCCTTTCCAGCAGAAGCTGATATCAGAACTTGCAGCCGCGAGCCAGAAAGTCGGAGGTCCCACGCTCCCGCAAGCTCTCCCACCTCAGCACCTCGGGCCACCCCAAAAATGTTGAAATTTATGAAGCAACAAGTTGAGATGAAACTCCGTAGGGTTGGTACGGTGGGGACAGGAACATCTCTATTGTTGCTACAAAAGTAAGATCAAGAACAAGAGATTAAACACACAAAACAATACTAAAAACACGAATAAAACAACAATACGACCAAACAACAATAAGGATTTGTAGTGCAGGTGAGTTTTCTTTATTTTGTGAGATAATAAAGTATTTGAATGATGAAATGTGAAAGTTATGAATTAAAAAAAAAGAAACTAGGCAAGTCTCTCCAGGCTTGGAAAATTATATTTATACACGCGCTCGCGCGCGCGCCCACACACACACACACACACACACACACACACACACACACACACACACACACACACACACACACACACACACACACACACACACACGCACGCACGCGCGCACGCACGCACGCACACACACACACACACAATCTCTGTCTGTCTGTCTGTCTGTCTGTCTGTCTGTCTGTCTGTCTGTCTGTCTGTCTGTCTGTCTGTCTCTCTCTCTCTCTCTCTCTCTCTTCTCTCTCTCTCTCTCTCTCTCTCTCTCTCCTCGCTCTCTCTCCCAGTCTCATGACATTAATTTTTGTCGCTGGGTGACAAAACTATCCTGGTGTGACAAAATGGCAGATCACACACTACCACACACCACCACACACGGTGCACAGGTCAATACCTAACTAGCTGGCGATCAATGAGTCTTCAATGGCGGTGGTGCTCTTCTGACTCACACTAACTGATCAATAATATCTTACTCATCTTGTCTTTAGTGTTCTCAATCTTCGGGTGTTCAAGTCACAGACATGTTGAAGCTTAGTCGATAGGTTAAAAAAAAAATTCTTGCCTTAGTGTTGCTTTATAATATATTGTTGTTGGCGTTGGTGACTTGTGTGTGTGTGTGTGTGTGTGTGTGTGTGTGTGTGTGTGTGTGTGTGTGTGTGTGTGTGTGTGTGTGTGTGTGTGTGTGTGTGTGTGTGTGTGTGTGTGTTTGTGTGTGTGTCTGTGCGTGTTTTTGTGTGTGTGTGTGTGGTGTGTAAGTGTGTATATTATAGTGCGTTCATTGTATTTTCTTTTCTGTCGTTAGCAACCGCTTTGAATATTGAAGTTTGTTTTGCTTTTCATCAGCTTTGTTCAAGTCAAAT
>CM060331.1:21558672-21561172 GCA_030674155.1 Stramonita haemastoma | reverse complement strand
GTTACCAGAGTAGAGTCAATGGCCTGGTGTTGGTACTGTACTGATAATATGTTGGTGGGGGTGTGGGGTGGGGGTGGGAGGACGGGAAGGGGAAGGGGAAGGGGGAGGGGGGGTGGCTGGCTTTAAGTACTAAACTGGTTTTGGTTTCCCACACTTAGTGACTCTGTCTGGTTGTGTGTGTGTATGTGTGTGTGTGTGTGTGTGTGTGTGTGTGTGTGTGTGTGTGTGTGTGTCTGTGTGTGTCTGTGTGTGTGTCTGTCTCTGTCTGTCTGTCTGTCTGTCTGTCTGTCTCTGTGTTGCATAAACAAGCACATGCACACACACAAGCACACACACATGCATACACACATACATAGGCACGCACGCACTCACACATAAGCACACTCACGCACAAAACACACACACACAAGCACACGCATACACAAGCACACACACACAAGCACACACACACATGCACACAAACAAGCAAACGCATACACAACACATATACATACACACACACAAACGCACACATATTTTTACACTCAGGCCAGAGAGAGAGAGAGAGAGAGAGAGAGAGAGAGAGAGAGAGAGAGAGAGAGAGAGAGAGAGAGAGAGAGAGAGGAGAGAAGAGAGAGAGAGAGAGAGAGAGAGAGACAGACAGACAGACAGACAGACAGACAGACAGACAGACAGACAGACAGACAGACAGACAGACAGACAGACAGACAGAGACAGAGAGAGAGAGAGAGAGAGAGAGAGAGAGGAGAGAGAGAGAGAGAGGAGAGAGAGAGACCCCGCACACGCACAAACACACACACACAAGAACACCAAGAGGGCTTTAAATCACATAAGAAAGGTATATCAAACAGAAATTGACAAAGTAAATTGGTATATTTCAGAAAATGGGCTTACAATGTCCCCAGAAAAAACACATATGGTACTTTTTAATAACGGTAGTAATCCCAATGATCTTCCATCATTTAGATTAGAAAATGACGTCATTCAATATGAGCAATCTGTGAAATTCCTTGGTGTTATCATTACTTCCAAACTTAGCTGGAATTCACACATAGAATATATAATCAATAAAGCCAGAAAAAGCATTAACCTTTTGAAAATCATCAATAAGCAAAAGTGGGGTCAAGACCCTTTGATACTGAAACATTTAGCAACATCACTTGTTCGTTCTAAGTTAACCTACGGTCAAGAAGTGTTTTTCAGTGCTCCGAACTACCTAAAAAGAAAGCTACAAAGTTTAGATTGCAAGGCATATCGCCTTGCGCTTGGTGTTCCCTTCCATGCATCATCTTTTGGTACATATAAAGAAGTAGATGTTCTTCCTTTAGAAGAATACAGACGACTAGCATGCGCGAAATATATTGTCAGAAGTTCTTCATGCAGCAATTTTGTCGCAAAAGAGGTTAAAATGAAATCTGATGTCGATTTTCCCAAAAGAGCAAGAGGCATATTTTCCTTATCTACAATTAGGTCATATTCGAAAGAATTACTGGATAAAACAGGAATCATCCCAGAGAATGTTGATGTCGAACAAAAAACCACACCCTGTCCAAAGTGGGAGCAAAACAGAGCACACTTTGACATTGAGCATACACCTTACAGGAAAGACGATAATCCACATATTGTAATCAGTTCTGTCAGATCGCACATTGAAAACACATACCCAAACCATCTAAAAATCTATACAGATGGATCACTTCTTAGCAATCATCAAGCAGGTGCAGCCTTTGTCGTCCCTGAATTTAAAACTGAAAAATCTTACTACCTTGGAAAAAATCGATCTGTTTACACAGCCGAACTAATGGCAATTTTAATGGCTTTAAACTATATCAATGAACTACCTTTTCTTATCAACCAAATCTTATTTTGTGTAGATTCAAAAATCAGCCCTACACTCACTTAGATCTGCTTCAGTAAAACCGCATTGTAATATTGTGACAGAAATTCATCATTTAATACATTGTCTCATTTTAAGAGGAGCAGATGTGAGTTTCTGTTGGGTTCCGTCTCATCTTGGCTTTTCTTGCAATGAATGGGCAGATCGCGCTGCTAAAAGGGGTGCAAAACAAGAGAACGGATCAATAATTTTAATACATCCACTCTCAATTTCTGAGACTTACAATCTATTGGAAAAAGAATCCAAGAATGAAATGAAATTATTAGTTAAAGATTTTGGTAGCATTTCTAAACATCATATTGTAAAGGCTTATAACTTAAAAAATATAGTTTCGAACTTTCCGCATTATAGTAGGGCGAAGCTCAGACAAGTAATCTCGCTACTTTACAGACTAAAGCTAAATGCATTTAAAACAAAATTTGTGACAGGCGTTACGTGCTGTTGTGGTGAAAACATTTCAATTTTTCATTTGATTTTTGAATGTAAAGTTTTAAAAACCTATTTGCCCAATATTCCCGATTGTTCATTAGAAAATGTTTTCAGTGATTTTTCATTAATGTTCAGAATTTGTGAATGTTTGCTTCAAAGTCCAGTTGCCCGTTT
>CM060331.1:21553484-21558572 GCA_030674155.1 Stramonita haemastoma | reverse complement strand
GAGGACTGGACACTGCGACCAGACACACATGTTTCCAAGTTCCACTTTCAAAGGGAAAGGGGGGGCAGGATGTTAAGACGTTCGCCTATAAACAATAAACCGTGAGGTTGGGGGTTCGATTCCCAGCCTTGCCCTTTCTTCCCTTTTGACGGAAAAATCGAACTGAATGCAAAGTCATTCAGATTAGACTATAAACCGAGGCCCCATGTGAAAAACGCACGCAAACATCTTGCGCACACGTTAAAACCCCTTTTCCCCTTTTTCGAAAGAGCAAGCCATTGTGGCCGGTAGGGGGGGGTGACAAGATTTATGAAAAGAAACCAGCTTTCACACGGTTCGTGTTAAAAACACCTTCCCCCTGAGGAAAATCGGGGGGATTTGGGGGGCGGGGGTGATATGGCAACGTTCTGGCGGCTCCTGCGACGATATGGAACCATTCGTATAGGTTTCCTTTCCAATTGATTTTTCCATGAAATGGAGTTGGGGGGGGGGGATCTGCTGCATGGGAAAACAGTTTGCCCTCCGTACTTACTTAACCCAGGCTTTGCGCTCTAAAGACTAAGAGCAACTCCACATTCTTCCGAGACTGATGGGTGCCTATACTAAACGACTACGACTACGACTACTCAACAACTACATCTTTTGGATAATTCTGAGGTGTGCCCCTGTGGCGCTTCTTCCATGACAATGGAACACTTCCTCCAACCTGTCCAACCCCACCAAAAACCTAAGGGCCAATATCTTCTGGGCCTACAAACCTATCGATTAAGAACAGGCTTTTTGACCCCAAAAGGGGCCCGTAAACCCCGCACAGCGCATTGTAAGGGGCCTAACCATGCGGAGACACAGAAGATACAGACAGAATGCGGAGATGATTTCAAAGAAGGAGAATTGAAAGAAGAATTGAAGAAAGGATTCAAAGAAGAAAGAATTGAAAGAAGAAGAATTCAAAAAGTAGAAGAATTCAAAGAAGAAGGAGGAGGAGGAGGAGGAGGGAGGAGGAGGAGGAGGAGGAGGAGGGGAGGAGGAGGGGGGAGGGGGAGCTAAAAAGAAGAATTGCGAAGAAGAATCGAAAAAGAATTGGGAAGAAAATTGCGAAGAAGAAGAAGAAGAAGAATTGCGAAGAAAAGAAAAGAAGAAGAAGAAGAAGAAGAAGAAAAAAAACAAAAAACAACAACAACAACAACAAAAACAACAAGAACAACAAGAACAACAAATCACAACCCACTAAAAAAAAAGGGAAAAAAACAGGAAACAGAACAAGAAAAATCAGACATGACTCCAGTTAAGCCTTCACTCCTCCCCCCCCCTACCCAGACTTCAAAAAGACACTGGACAGGTAGGCCCTAGTTAGTGTAGTTGGACATCACCGAAGGACAAGGGCAGGCATTTTTTTTCTTCTTCTTACACCTGACTGACCAGACCAGCGTCTCCTGTGAAGGCGATGACCTTGTGTGTGGGGTGGTCTGTTGCACAGCTGACCGATTACCTTGATGCTGATTGTGGCCGACAAAAGCAACAAAGCGAGGGCTAATTGAGGCAACTAACCATTGACAGAGAGAAGGGGGAGAAAAACGGGGGGAGGAAGAGAGAGAGAAGGGGGGGAGAGAGGGGAGGGAGAGAGAGAGAGAAGAGAGGAGAGAGGGGAGAGAGAGAGAGAGAGAGGAGAGAGAGAGAGAGAGAGAGAGAGAGAGAGTGAGAGAAGAGAGAGAGAGAAGAGAGAGAGAAGACAACAAGACCAAACAAACACACCACCACCCACACCACACAAAACGCACCCACACATTTACAGGTGTGAGGACTTTGGCCCACACTGCCAGAGCCAAAGAAATCAAGCTGTGTGATGTGATCTAGGTGTAGTTAGGTAACTTCCTTCCCCTCTTGTTTTTCTGTGTTTTTTTCTCGCTTTTACTTCTTTGTATTTCTTTCTTTTCCTGCTTGCTTGTCCTTTTTGTTTAGTCTGTTTTTTCCTCGGCTGTTTCTTTTGCATTTGTTTTTGCTTATTTGTTTTTATTGTTATAATTTTGTTCACCTTTTAACTCACGGGAGATTCCTCTGCATGAAATTCGGTTGTTCTCCACGGGGAGAGTGCGTCACCACAGGAGCAAGCCCCAATATATTACTTATATTCTTTTTCTGTCTGCAAACTGTATTTGCTTTCCTATCAGGGTGTCTTTTTTCCTACAGAATTTTGCCAGGGAAACTCCTTGTTGCCGTGGGTTCTTTTACGTGCGCTAAATATTTTTATCTAACACACGGGACCTCGGGTTTATCGTCTTATCCAAGACTAGCTCCCAGACCCCCACTCATGCTGTAATGGATTTGGGGGGGGGGGGGGGAGTTTGGGGGCCCAATCGGAGTTTAAATCACCGCACTTTTTCCGACCCCGACTTTTCGCTCTCTAGGTAGGTACGTTTTACTTCTATGACCCGTTTATTAAACTGTTTATTTTTTTTTTTTTTTGCTGCCTCATCTGCGACGGTTCGTGTTCTGCTGTTCCCACGCTCTCAGCTCAGTCTACGTATCACAACCATACCCAGATTCGGCTCTGTCTCTTCCTCAGGATCAGAAGCATACAGGGGAAAATCTAATTAATGTAAAACACGTGCGCCGTGGGGCCCAACCACCGCCACAGGAGGCCCGCAATGTTTGTGGGTCTCACTTTTGGTGATGTTTCAATAAGCCTAGTGCTTGTTTTCAGCTAGCTACGTAGGACTGGGTTTGGGCACCGCCCTCAACATGCTGGCCCATAGAGAAGCTGAGTTTCTGACGCCATCGCTCCCCTACTACCACACAGGTTATGGGGACACCTTTACCTTGCCCTTTATGGGTAGGATTTCCATCTATTAAGCCCTTAGCCCCCCCCCTGACTAGAGTAGACAGCTCAGTCGCGGGGCCACACTGAGTGAGACTACTCCTAGGGTGGTGACCACCACAGCGTCCTATCCAACGTCCTTCTTTAAGTATACCTCCTACCCTGAAGGTTCCCTCTTTCGTTCCTTCCTTCCTTACGTTTTTTTCTATCTTTCTTCCTTCCTTTCTTCCTTCCTTCTTTAGGTTTTTTTTCCTTTCGTTCTTCATTTTTTTTCCCTCTTTCTCTTTCTTTTCATTTTTCTTTCTTTCTTTTCTTTCCCCTTTCTTTGCTTTTCTTTTTTTTCTTTTTTTTCTTTCTTTCCTTTTCTCTTTCCTTTCTTTCTTTCCTTATCCGTTTCTTTTTTTCTTTTCCTTTTTTCTTTTTCTTCCTTCCTTCCTTTCCTTCCTTCCTTCCTTCCTTCCTTCCTTCCTTCCTTCCTTCCTTCCTATCGTCCTTTCTTTCTTTCTGATGGAGATGACCGCATTTCCGTGTTAAACAACATAGTTGGGATGAAGCAGTCTCAATTTTTGTTTCTATGTGTATAGGGGGCATGAGTTCCTACGTACTTACACTGGTTTGGAAACACGTTTACAAACCACAAGGTATTTAAGAGACACTCCTACAACGTCATTGGTTTAAAGCTGTGTTGATATTATCTACTTACCCCCCCCCCCCCTCCCCCTCCCCCCCCCCCCCCCCCCCCCCCCCCCCCCCTTCCCGATTTTTGACCAAAGAAAAGCAAAAAACCAGTAAAACGTGAACACCCCGAAATCCAAACCCTCCTAATCAAGAAAATTGGTGACCCAAACCGTGCGCTACAGTTAAATTGTTGCATTATTTATGTCATGATTGATGAAATAGGCTGTAAGTTTAAAAAGGAGAAATGAAAAAGACTTGCGAGGGAGGGGTGGGGCAGGTGTGTGTGTGTGGTGTGTGTGTGTGTGTGTGTGGGGTGTGTGTGTGTGTTTTGTGTGTGTGTGTGTGTGTGTGTGTTGTTTGTGTGTGTGTGTGTGTGTGTGTTGTGTGTGTGTGTGTGTGTGTGTGTTTTGTGTTTGTGTGTGTGTGTGTGTGTTTTGTGCGCGCGCTTCTCTCTCTCTGTCTCTGTGCGTATGCGTGCGTGCGCGCGCGCGTGGAACAAACAGGAAAGATGATGCATTGGGTAGGGTGCAGGAGAGTGACAGGAAGCAGAAAATGATGAAGAAAACATGGGCAAAAAGGCACCCTAAAAGAAACCATTGTATCTAAATCTGTTCTAAATAACTTGATGATTTCATGTCGAAAACGAACTCTCGCTAACTTCACAACACCTGGCTTTTGCAACATGGTTACAAATTCTCAAAGAATTTCAAAAAAGTATATGAAAATTAGGGGCTGTCATAGCTAGAAAACAACAACAAACAAAACAACCCAAACAAAAAAGAACGAAGGAAATAATCAGCATGGAATGCTTTCTGCTGTCTGACTGTTTCTCTTTGTGTGTCTGTCTCTGTCTGTGTGTATGTCTCTGTCTGTCTGTCTGTCTGTCTGTCTGTCTGTCTGTCTGTCTGTCTGTCTGTCTGTCTGTCTGTCTGTCTGTCTGTCTATCTATCTATCTATCTATCTATCTATCTATCTATCTATCTATCTCTATCTGTCTCTCTCATCTCGTCATCTCACTCTCTCCTCTCTCTCTCCTCTCTCTCTCTCCTCTTCTCTCTCTCTCTCTCTCCTCTCTCTCTCTCTCTCTCTCTCTCTCTCTCTCTCTCTCATCTCCTCTCTCTCTCTCTCTCTTTAAGCTGTCTGATGCTTCTTTGGCAGTAGGCTTACATCATTAATTTTCTGCAGAAACCACGTGTATAGACGACAAGAAGAAAGAAAAAAAGTAAGAGGAGAGAAAAAAAACAAACCTAGCTAGAACTTGTCATTTTTATGCAAGCAGTTCTGCTTATTAACACACAGCAGTTGGCAACTGCAAGTGGTGAAACAGCAACAAAAAGAGAAAAAAAGAAGAAAGACAGACAGAAAGAAAGAAAGAACAAAAGAAGGAAAGAAAGAAGGAAAGAAAGAAAGAAAAAAAGAAAGAAAGAAAGAAGGAAAGAAAGAAAGAAAGAAAGAAAGAGAGAAAGAAGGAAGGAAGGAAGGAAGGAAGAAAGAAAGAAAGAAAGAAAGAAAAAAAGAAAGAAAGAAAGAGGGAAAGAAAAAAAGACAGAAAAAAAGAAAGAAAGAAGAAAGAAAGAAAAAGAAAAGAAAAACAG
>CM060331.1:21540984-21543484 GCA_030674155.1 Stramonita haemastoma | reverse complement strand
CGAGTGTATGAGTGTGTGTGTAAGCGCACACATGCTAAACAGCAAAGCATGACATTCCATACCATTGCGTCATCCCTATATGCACGTAAACCTGCCTGCACAATTCCTGAACGTGACGACAATGACAAGCAGCAAACGCTGCATTGAAAGTGTGACCTTTGAAGAATGTCATTGAGAATTCATGAATACTTTTTTCTTTCTCCCTCTGTCTTTCTTTAACACCACACACACAACACACACACACACACACACACACACACACACACACACACACACACACACACACACACACACACACACACACACACACAACAACACACACACACCACCACCACCACCCCATCACCACCACCACCACAACCAAGCGATAAATTATAGCGCTCCATATATGCTGCAGATGAAACACAGAGCGGTAAAAGAAAAAAAAAACAACACCCATTTCCTCTCACACATAAAAAGAAAACATTCTCGAAGGCGGAAAACGCTGCTACCTTAATGGTAGGGCAAAAAACCAGTCGTATACGCAAATTCTCACCACAAGTGCAACTCAGATTTTCTAGCCAAGGAACGAAACAAAAATAAACAATGAAAAAATGACAACAACAACAACAACAACAACAAAAACATAATAATAATAATAATAATAATAATAATAATAATAATAATAATAATAATAATAATAATAATAATAATAATAATAATAATACATGGAATTTGTATAGCGCTTTATCTTGCAAAAACAAATCAAAGCGCTTGCATTCAACCTACACGACGCACAATCAGCAACTATTTACAGTTTTGACAAATTCGAATGTACACACACACACACACACACACACACACACACACACACACACACACACACACAACAACAACAACAACAACAACAACAACAACAACAAAAAGCTCACAGAAACACAAAACAAAACCCCAACCAACCAACCAACCAACAAAAAACCCTAACCAATCAAGTAAACAAACGAAAAACCCAAACAAAACAAAACAAAACAAAACAAAACAAAACAAAACAAAAACTCAGAGCTTGAAAACATCAGAACTGTAAATCAACACAGCACTAGTTCATCACACATATCTAACGTCCCCTTTCTGAGAAAATGTCACAAATCTTGTAAGGAAGAAAAAAAAACCCTGCACCCCCCCCCCTTTCCCCTCTTGCCCCCCCCCCCCCCCTCGCCCACCACTTCCCTTACTGAGAAAATGTCACAAATCTTGTAAGGAAGAAAAAAAAAACTGCCCCCCCCCTTTCCCCTCTTGCCCCCCCCCCCCCCCCCCCCCCCCCCCCCCCCTCGCCCCCCACTTCCCTTACTGAGAAAATGTCACAAATCTTGTAAGGAAGAAAAGAAAAAAAACATGCCCCCCTCTCCCCTCCCCCCCCCCCCCCCCCCCCCATCCCAAGCAAATCCTTCCTGACTCCCAAGAATAGAGGGGAATGTCTATATTTAGCAGCAGTGGGGACAAATTTATCACCCTGCATGTCACATGTGGTGTGGTAACGTGCCAGTTCAAGACGCATTTGTGACTTCCTTGCCACTGTCACGACAGAATGAACTGACGGAGCTTCTTATCTTGTCTGATGGAAGTGAAGCGTGACAAAATTGTCAGTTTAAGCTCCCCCTCTCCCCTCCCCCCACCCCCACCTCGCCCAGCTCATACTGATTCGTGACTCTGACGCAAGACGTACGTCACAATTTTATCCAATAATGCGCATGACTGAAACAGAATCTATACATTTCCGGTCAATTTCCCAAAGTTGGGTGAGAGCAAAGAAATTCGAGGCTAGTTGATTGATTTCTTAGCAGATTTAGAAATGAATGAATGAATGGCGAACTACTTTTGCAGGAAAGATATTGCCTATTGACATGCTAGAGATCTGTACCCTATGCATCGTAACTGATATACGAGTAGGCCAACGTCCTATTGTGTAAAATGTTCATGGGAATGTACCGGTGCATTCTTTCATTAGAACCGAATAATACTTCTGTTTAAAAGTATTTTGACTTGTCTGTACGTACATGAATCACAAGACTTGAACCGTTCTTCAATAAGAACACATAATTAGAAGTAAGAAAAAAAGAAGAAAAAGAAACCCAAAGGCTGGATTGGAATAGCTCAAATCTGCGCCTGGGTTAATTTATGAAGATGGAGACACTCCATGACTCCACGACACGATTTACAAAAACTGCATACACACGGGGACTGGATGCAAAAAAAAGCACATGAGTACTTATTCCATTATCCTCGATATAAAAGATTAAAAATTAATATAAAAAATAGGCTCGTATGTGAATCAATGAAAGTGGAGAAGAGCCAGAGAAAAGTTTGATCATGAAATGATCAGGGAAGATACAGGATCAGATTTTTTTTTTTTTGGTAATATATTATAAAGGAAAGAGAATAAGTAACAATCTCTGGCCCGTTTCCCTCCCCCTCCCCCCGCAATCCTCTCTTACACACACCACACACACACACACACACACAC
>CM060331.1:21523484-21533484 GCA_030674155.1 Stramonita haemastoma | reverse complement strand
CTATAGGCATTCCTTTAACTTGTGCTGAATAATCAAGACGTCACTTTGTTTCCTTATGCTTTAAAAAACGCGCTTAAGAGTACCAAGCCATCATTCTGCCCACCTGTTGTTACGAACCAAACCTTGTCAATTTCTCATTTTGCCACTTTCTGCTGTCTATCATTTTAATTTGTAATAACTTTTCATAGAAATGTCCGATTTACAATCTGTTTTCTGTATTGAATAGCTTATCTATTGCAGATGAATACCATGTTCATTGATAACTAAAAATTGACCGCTGGTTCAATGCGACTCATTATGTGTTGTGGCGGGAAAGAAATTTTCAGGAGGACAGAAACGGTTGTATACACAAAATCTCACGATCGGTATTCCTGGGAAGCCGAGGAGCGAAAAAACCGAATAAAGCACACACAAAACAATTATTATGTAAAGAACGAGAATGTCTTCACTTACGGTAGGTTTCATAGACAGGCATTGTCAAAAGCATTTCTTTCAAATTACTACTATAAAAAAGGAAAAAAAATATGATTTTTAAAAATTTTTGAACATAATGGAATAAGCACCCTTGTCCTCTTACATCCAGTCCCCAAGTATATGCAGTTTTGTAAATGTCATCTGTTCCCACCGACACACGATGGCCTACTCTTACGACAACAGAACAGGACTTAACCAAGGCAAGGCAAATTCTTTTATTTGGATGATAATGAATAAGCACTCCTGTGCGTTTTTTACATCTAGTCCCCGTCCTTATCAGGGATAAGATCAAGATTAAAAAAAACCTCCTTTAACGAAACAACAATAACAATAATAATGATCCAAATACGAGAGGGAGAGAGAGAGAGAGGGAGAGAGAGGAGAGAGAGAGAGAGAGAGGAGAGAGGAGAGAAGAGAGAGAGAGAGAGAGAGAGAGAGAGAGAGAGAGAGGAGAGAAGGCAAGGCAAGGCAAGGCAAGGCAAGGCAAGGCAAAGTCTTTTATTCGAGGATAATAGATAAGCACTCATGTGCTTTTTTACATCCAGTCCCCGCCCTTTTCAGGGATACATCAAGTTGAAAAGATACTAAACAATAAAGCTTTACGCAGTACCAAACAACACACAAGAATAAGGACACTATATATGATAAGGTAATAAAAAAATACACTCGATCAGAAAACAAAAATCTGAAGTCACAATAAAAATATTTTGTTTATGGAAGAATAGAAAAGTGTTAATAGGTAAGGAGCAAACAAGAAAACTAGATAAATAAACAACTGAAAACATCAATCCACCACCACTGTCAAAAGTATACATGTGACATAAGTCATACAATTGGATAAAAGGGGGAAAAAATTTAACTAATATCCTTATTGGAGGGGAGGGAGGGTAGAGATACTATCAATAAAAATGTAAATAAAATAAAATTTAAAAAAAAAAAAAAAAAAGTTACATAAAACATCCTAGATGTTTAGAGAATAGCGAGAGAGAGAGAGAGAGAGAGAGAGAGAGAGAGAGAAGAGAGAGAGAGGAGAGAGAGAGAGAGAGAGAGAGAGAGAGAGAGAGGAGAGAGAGAGAGAGAGGCAAGGCAAGGCAAGGCAAGGCAAGGCAAGGCAAGGCAAGGCAAAATTCCTCCACTCGAGGACAACAGAGAAGCACTCGTGTGCCTCTTTCACATCCAGTCCCCGCTCCCCCCAGGGACAACATCATGATAAAAAGACAGCCCCAACCAAAACAACAACAACTACAAAGGTTCAAACCCCAAAGAGCAAAAAAGCCATACCAAGCATCAAACAACAGGCGAGAAACATACAGAGATACAGTATTAAAGCAATGTTATAAAAAGGCACTCACCCAGAAACGAAAACAAAAGGAGAAAAGAGAAAAAAGAGAGAGAAGAGAGGAGAGAGGAGGAGAGAGAGAGAGAGAGAGAGAGGGGAGAGAGAGAGGGGGAGAGAAGAGAGAGAGAGGAGAGAGAGAGAGAGAGAGAGAGAAAGAAGAAGACAGGGAGAAAAGAGAGAAGGGAAGAGAGAGAGGAGAGAGAGAGAGAGAGAGAGAGAGGAGAGAAGAGGAGAGAGAGAAAAGAGAGAGAGAGAGAGAGAGAGACAGAGAGACAGAGAGACAGAGAGAGAGAGAGAGAGAGACAGACAGACAGACAGACAGGGGAGAGAGAGAGAGGAGGAGAGAGAGAGAGAGGAGAAGAGAGAGAGGAGAGAGAGGAGAGAGAGGAGAGGAGGGGAGAGAGAGAGAGAGAGAGAGAGAGAGACAGACAGACAGACAGACAGACAGACAGACAGACAGACAGACAGACAGACAGACAGACAGACAGACAACAGACAGACAGACAGAGACAGACACAGAGACACAGATTCAGAGACAGACAGACAGAAAATACAGAGGTCGTTGACTTTTCAGAATCCAGGTTACAGAGCAGAGAAGTGCATTCTGTAGCTGCAAGATGTCACAACAGTCAATTTTTATGCATCCCCAGTTTTAAAAGGAAAAAAAACCCAAACAACAACAGCTACATACATATTGATTCGCTGTCACTCAATCAGTCTGTCAGTTCTTCTGTTTGTCTCTGTCTTTGTCTGTATGGGTATGTCTGTCTCGCTACTGAACGTTACGACCACATAATTTATTAAGCATTTCAGAGAGATGTCAACTCTTTGAGGCTTTCTGTCTGTAGGTTTCTCTTTTTATTGTTTGCCTATACTGTCTTCTTCTTCTTCTTCAAATTTTTCTTCTTCTTCTTCGTAATTCTTCTGCTTCTTCTTCTTTTTCAGATTCTTCTACTTCTTTAAATTCGTCAAATTCTTTTTCTTCTTGGAGTTCTTCTTCTTCTTCTTTGAATGCTTCTTCTTCAAATTCTTCTTTTCTTCAAATTCTTCTCAAGTTAGGTCCAACGTATTTGACTTCGGCGCAGGAAAAAATGATCGTCTTTTAAATTAATCCGTTCTGGAAACCTGGGCAGAAGAATGGACCAACAAGCAGAAAAATAGACAAGAAAGAGGTGGCAAGAAAAAAAGGAACAAGGTAGACACAAAAAAGCGGGATAGAAAAGAGGGAATTGCTAATACAGAATTTCCAGAAGGTGGGGGTGTTATTTATACTGACAGACCCCCTTGCTTTCCGACAGAGGAGTAGTAGCTATTTGTTTTTTTTGGTTTGCATTTTCTCCTTGAAAAAGAGTCAATATCATCCTGGCTTACAGAACCTGAACTCCATTGCTGGCTTGTTTCTGATTGTAAATGTTTATTTGTCTGCTTTTTTTTTTTTTTTTTTAAGAAACACAACCATTCCGTAGCGTAGGGATTGTATATTCCGTTGCTTGCTTGTTTGTTGGCTTGTTTGTTGTTGTTGTTATGAAAAACGCCGACTATTATCCCAAACGAAAACAGCCATTCAGTATTCTTGCACATAGAATGTATGCCACGATGACTGGTTTTAGGTTGTTTTTTTTGTTCTCTGGGGGTGGGATAGCTAAGTGGTCAGAGCGCTTGCTTTCTCCCAGTCAAGTTAAAGTCGAGCGTGTTTACCGGTTGGATGGGTGACCGTTTGTTCGCCTTGGCTTCAGAACATTCCCCCCAGTTCACCCAGCTGTCAATGGGTACCTGCCCTCTTTAGTGTCAGGGAAGGTAAAGCAGCGAGGGCGAGGAAGATGGGCGCCGCCCTCTCAATATGCTGGCCCCTAGAGAAGCTGAGGTCTCTGACGCCTCGCTCCCCTACGACCGCGTAGGTTATGGGACACCTTTACCGTTACCGTTTTGTTTCTATGCTTCTTTGAAAAATAAAGAAAACCCCGATTATTCTGCTAACAGTTGGGGGTAGCTGATGTAGCTGTTTTTTTTTTATTATTATTTTTGTTCCTTGTCTACAGCTCCGAGGCTGACCAATAATGAAATGTGAACCGTTTATATCCCCTCACCATTAACGTAGCCGTATTCCACCTTCGGGGATGGTGTCTAAACACCACACGAGTGTGCATGCGTCTTTCAAAATCTTGTCATCCATTCCTATCGGCATGAAATGACAGACTCTTGCGAAAGGTGGAACAGGTTTTTGATATGTGCGCAAGATGTTCTGCGTGCGTTTGCACACTGAGCCTTGTACTGTTTTTATAATCTCGTCCGATGGATTTTGACATTCTTCATTTCTCTCGTCAAACTGGGATGAAAGGGTAAGGCTAGGAATCTAACCCATAATGCTACATACAGTTGATTATTTTGTTAGGCAGGTGAATGTATTAACCGTTCTACCACATTCCCTCTTGTTTAAGATACAACTGTCACCGTAGTTTATTGACTCTGTATTTCCCCCAAACCCTTTGTTATTCAAGTTTGTTTCTTTGATTAAAAGGCAAATTTGATCTTAATGTGTAAACCTATGTTCTGATGCTCTTTTTTTGTTACGGGAAAACAACCATTATTTTAGCGTTTACAATATATACTCCTCTTAATTGTTTGTTTGTTTCTTTCTTTCTTTTCTCATTCATTCATTTTTTCTTTCTTTCTTTCTTTCTGTCTTTTTTCTTTCTTTCTGTCTTTTTTCTTTCTGTCTGTCTGTCTTTCTTTTTCTTTCATTCTTTTTTTTTTTCTCTTTTCAAAGGGGACAACTATTTCCTAGCGTTACCGAAAAAGATGTAGGCCTACCACAATTCGGAGCGCTTCCACAGTTAGCAATAATCGCTTCTGTAAAGAATGTACATACTTTAACATGCACACAGGCATTGTTGCAGGCATACAAACAAAAAAAGGTGAGTGCATGCACGTAACATCTTGCATACGCGCGCTCGCGCACACAACACATACACATGCACCGCGCACACATGCGCACACACGTACACACATCACGCGCGTGCGAGCACGCGCTCGCAAACACACGCACACACAACACACACTCGGAAATTCCTCGTTTTTGGTAAGACAGTGCACAATACAAAAGGGTTTCACTGCCCTACTTCTATTCAACACCTCTCCCCCATCCCCCCCCCACTCCTCCTCCCTCCTCCTCCTCCCTCTTTCCCCTTCAGTCTCCCTCTCATTCCTCTTCCCATCTCCCCTCCTTTTCCTTTGTCCTTTTGACCTAGTTCTTGGCCGCCATCTTCTCATCCGCCTCCTCCCTCTTCTTCCTCCTCCCACAAGTTGACCCACTTTTGTGTGGCACGTGCACGGGAGACTCGTTTTTATTGGTAATTATTTTGGTCTCTTGTTTTCTAAGTCTTTTGTCTGTTTCGTTTTTGTTTTTAAGAGATGAATTGATGACTTGATTTGGGGGTTGATATTTTGGATTTTGTTGTTGTTGTTGTTTTTTTTTTGTTTTGTTTTTTTACTTAATTTTAAAAAAGAGATCAAAGGTTAGGTTTGTTTGTTTTAAAATCTGTATTGATGGTTTCCTAGATTTTTTTTTTTTTTAGGTCTTTGGTTGTGTGAATTCGGAAAAAGATGAGGTTGTATTGTTGTGTTGTGTTGTGTTGTGTTGCATGTATTGTATTGTATTGCATGAATTTCATTGTATTGTATTGTATTGTATTGTATTGTATTGTATTGTATTGTTATTGTATTGCATTGTATACTGCTTTTAGACAACGGCTGAGTTTTCGGCGTGGAAATCCTGGTTGTTTTCATAAGGAGAGTGCCAGTGGGAACAGATGACAAGATTTACAAAATGCATACACACGGGGACGGTTTAAAAAAAGCACATGAGTGCTTATTCCATTACCATCGATTTCAAAAGAGACCCAACAACTGTGCTACTGTTTGAACATTCCTAATTGTGTGTGTATCTGTTTCAATACCAGACTGGCTTTCTCTTTATACAATCTTTCCAAAGACAACTCTTTTGCTGCCGTGTAGGTTCTTTAACGTCAAACTAAAATATTACGTTGCCCCAAGGGATCTCAGTTTTGACGTCCCATCCTGACAAGTCAGGCCCAGCGCATCGGACTTCGGGCGAGGGAGAGAATTTTTTATCTTTTCAGTCTGTCTGGTGGGGAGGGGGAATAGGCGGAGTATGGACCAAGTATGTAGAAAATAGACAAGAAGGAGGTGGCAGGAAGGAAAAGGAAAAGACAGAAACAAAGAGAGAGAAGAGAGAATTTCTAGCACAGAATTTCTAGAAAGTGGGGATATTATTTACACTGACAGGACCCTGGCATCCCAACAGGGAGAAAAAAAACAAACAGTTATTTGAATCGGGAATTGTGATTTTTGCTGTGTAATGTTGTCGAGAGCGGAGTTTGGGGAAGCTCGTCACTGTGATGGTATAACTAAAGGGGCTGATGAACTGCAGATCGATAACTTCTTCGAACGCGAATTCGTCGGACAGTGGTAGTCAGGTCAGACAATCACGGTCGCACAACCCTAACTGCTTTACATCGCACCGGTTCCTGGGGGTCTGCAAGAGGACAACCATTTTTTTCTGTATTTCATGTTTGGTTTACTTGAAACTGCTAGAGAGAGAGAGAGAGAGAGAGAGAGAAGAGAAGAGAGAGAGAGAGAAGAGAGAGAGAGAGAGAGAGAGAGAGAGAGCCGCCTTTTTCCAAAAGCAATAAAAAAAAGAAAACCCGAAGTAGAAAAGGCCCCCGGGAAACACCAGGGGGGGAAAAGAAAAGGGGGGGGGGAAAACATTTGCCGAAAAAGAAAAAACAAAAAGAAGGGAAAAAAAAAGGAAAAAACAAAACAAAGAGAAGAAAAGGAAAGCCGAAAAAAAGGGAAATTTAAATGATTAAGGGCCCAGGGGACCCCCAAGAGGAAAAAAAAAACCCCCTTTTTGAGGAATTTTTTAAAAAAGGAAGCGAACGAAGGGGAAAAAGGAGGGAAAAAAGGGCGAAAGAACGAAAAACCAACCGGGAAAAGGGAACACAAAACAAAAAAAAATAAGAGGAAAAAGAAAAGCCCGCGAACAGGGAAAAAACCCAAAAGGAAGAAAGGTTAAAGAAAAAAAAAGAAGAAGGAAAAAAAAAAAGAAAAAAGAAAAAAGAGAGAGAAAGAAAAGAGAACCCTTTTTAACGGGAAAAAAAGCCCGGAAAACCCCCCCCAAGCAGGCCCCCCCCACCCAAAAAAAAGGACCAACAAAAATCAGGAAAAAAGGTTGGAAAAAGCCCCACCACCCCAAAAGCCAACCCCCAAACCCTTTTTTTAAAAAGAAAAAAAGAGAAGAAAAAAGAAGAAGAGAGAGAAAAAAGAGAAAAGAGAGAAAAAGAGAAAAGAGAAAACGGAAGGGGAAAAGGAAAAAAAAAAAGGAAAAAACAAAATAAAGAAAAGAAAGTTTTGGGGAAACCGAGAAAAAAACAAACAAAAAAAGCAAAAAAAAAAAAAAAGAACAAAGAAAGAAAAGAAGGAGACAAAGAGGGGAAAAAAGTCCAAAAAAGAAAAAAAGAAAGAAAAGGAAAAGAAGAGAGAGAGAAAAGAGAAAAAGGAAAAAGAGAAAGAAAAAAAGAAGAGAAAAAGAAGAAGGAAGTGAAGAAGACGCAGAAAAAAGCAAAAAGCAGTTTTGAAAGGGGAAAGAGGGGGGAATTTTTTTGGGAAGAGAAAAAAGCGCCTTCCCTAAAGGAAAACCCCCCAAAAGGGGAAAAAAAAAGACCCGAGGAAGGGGGGAAGGAATCAGGGAAAAAAACAGTTGAAAAATTAGGGGCCCCGAAGACAAATAATAAAAAGATAGGTACCCCCGAAGAGGGAAAACAAACAACCAAACAACCAAAATAAAGAAAAAAAAAAACAAAACCCAAAAAAAAAACCACCCACAAACAAAAACCAACCAAAACCGGGAACCCAGAAACGGCAAGAAAAAACACGAAGAAAAAAAACCCAAAACCCGGAAAAAAACAAAAAAAGGAGCCAGAAGGAAGACTGCAAAAACAGAAAAAAAAACCAAAAACAAAAATTCCCCCTCCCTTCCCCCCCCCTCCCCCCCCCCCCCCCCCCAACTCCGGCCCCGCAAAAAGCGGGTTAAACCAAAAAATCCCAAACGCCAATTAAAAAACCCTTCTTTCTCCATTTTGTTAACCCTTTTTTTTCTTCTTTTCTCTTTCCTTCCCCTTTTTTCTTTTTTTCCTGGCTTTTTTCAATTTTTTTCCCTTTTCTTAATTTCCTCTTTTTTTTTCCCGCCATTTTTTCTTTAAAATTTTTTTCTTTTTTTTCCCCCGGGAAAAAAATTTAAAGGGACCAAAATTGTTTTTTGGGTTCAAATTACCCCCCCCCCCCCCCCCCCAAAAAAAAAAAAAAAAAAACCTCCCCCCAAAAAAAACAACCCCAAAAAAAATGGTTCAGGGTTTTTTTTCCTTTCTGGGAAAAAATTGTTTTTAATTGTATTTTTTTTTTTTGAAATTTTTGGGGGGTTAAAATTCCCCGGCGGAATTTCCCCCGTTTTGGTGAAAAAAACAAAAAAAGAAAAAAATAAAAAATTTTTCCCGTTGGTGAAGGGTTATGATCTTTTAAAGAGGGGAAACTGCCCTTTTTTTGAAAAACTTTGGTAAATCTTCCCTTTTTAAAAAACCCCGGTTGTTTGGGGTTTTTGGTTTGTGTGAGTTTTTGGTGGTTTATGTGTTGTGGGTGGGAAAGAGAGAGAAGAAGAAAAGGGAAAAGAAAGAAAAGAAAAAGAAGGAGGAAAGAGAGAGAAGAGGGAAAAAAGAGGGGGAAAAAAAAAAGAGAAAAAGGAAGGGGAAAGGAAGGGAAGAAGGCAAAATTTTTTTAAAGGGAAAAAATTAAATTTGGCAATAGGGGGAAACCAAAAATGAAGGCCCCAACAAAAGAAATTTTTAAAACAATTAACCAAAAAAAAAACCTTTTCCTAACAAGGGGCAAAAAGGTAAAAAAACCCCGGAAACAATAAAAGGGAAATTTTTTTAAAAGGGGGGGCCCTTAGCGGTGGAAAAAAATGGGGGGTTTTTTTTTGGGGAAAAAAAAAAAAAAAACCATGAAAAAAAAAAAAAAAGGGGGGGAAAAAAAAACCCGGCCTCGCAATAATTAAAAAATAAAATTGGTTTTTTTTGGGTTTGTGTAAAAAAATTTTTAAATTTTTCTATCCCAAAAAAAGGGGGATTTTTTTAAAAGGGGAAAAAACCCAAAATTTGCTGTTTTTTTGTTGGGTTTGGTTTGGAGGAGAAGGGGGAAAAAAGGGGGGAGAGGGGGGGGTAGAAGGGGGGGAGGTGGGGGAGGAGGGAGGTTTTTGGGGCCTTTTTTCACAAAAAAATTGTTTGGTTGTTTTTTTTGTATCCAAAGTTTGGTTTTTTACTAAAATGGACCCCTTCCCCTTCCCTTTTTTCCCCCATTCTGGGGGAAAGACCCTTTCCCCCAAAACCCCAATATTTTTCACCCCCCGGGGGGGAAATTTCCCCCCCCCCCCTTTTCTCTCCTTTTCTCTCCTCCCCCCTCCCTAAATTTTTTCAATTTTCCTATCTTAAAAAAAGAAAGGCTTCATACAAATGGGGAAAAAAAGGAACAAATCCCTTTAAAAGAAATGGGGGGAACCCAAAAAAGGGGCCCAAAAATAGGGAAGAACCAAATAAGTAAAGAGGAAAGGGAAGGCCAAGGGGTGGGGTGGGATTTTTCGGCCCAAAAAAAAACAAAAAAAGTAAAACAAAATTTTAAAAAATTTTACCCCAAAAAAACCCAAAAAAAAAAAAAAAAAAAAAAAAATAAAAAAAAAAAAAAACAAAAAAAAAAGGAAAAAAAAAAAAAATTAAAACTAAATTTCCCAAAAATTTTAACCAATTTTTTCTTTTTACTTCCCTTTACCTTGTATTTCCGAGGCATTTTCAAAACCAAAGCTAAACTGTATGTTTGGGTTTTAAAATGATTGGGGAAAGCATTTTCGATACAGTTTTAAAAGTCCGGGGGTTTTTGGCCGTTTTTTGGAAACCCTAAAACAAGGGAAAAGTTAAACATTTTGGGAAAAGCATGTATGGGGCTGTAAAGACGTGCATTAGAAATTGGGAAGAATTTTTCAGTTTTTTTTGACTCAAAGCGGGTTTTTAAAAAAGGGGGGTGTAGGTTTACCAGTACTCTTTTCCTTTCCCTTTTAAATGA
>CM060331.1:21495984-21518484 GCA_030674155.1 Stramonita haemastoma | reverse complement strand
CCAACTACAGGGGGATAACTCTTCTCTCCATCGCAGGCAAAATCCTTGCAAGAGTTCTCCTCAACAGACTAGTACCTGCTGTTGCAGAACACTACCTCCCTGAGAGCCAGTGCGGCTTCAGAGCTAACAGGGGTACCACTGACATGGTCTTCGTGCTCGGACAACTTCAAGAAAAGTGCCGGAACAGAACAAGGGACTGTACATCACTTTCGTTGATTTAACCAAGGCATTTGCACTGTGAGCAGAAAGGGCCTGTGGCAGATCATGGAGCGTCTTGGCTGTCCCCCAAAGTTTCTCAACATGGTGATCTACTCAGAGATACATGAAGACCAGCGTGGCCAGGTCAGAAACACCAACGACCTCTCAGAGCCTTTTCCAATCACAAACGGGGTGAAGCAGGGCTGCGTCCTTGCACCAACCCTCTTCACTATCTTCTTCAGCATGATGCTTCAACGGGCCACAGAAGATCTTGATGACAAAGACGGAGTTTTCATACGCTACCGCACAGATGGCAGCTTATTCAACCTGCGGCATCTTTAGGCCCACACCAAAACCCTGGAGCAACAAATTCGAGAGCTACTTTTTGCTGATGCTGCTGCCCTTGTAGCCCACACAGAAACCGCCCTGCAGCATGTAACATCCTGTTTTGCAGAGGCAGCCCAGCTTTTCGGACTCGAAGTCGTACCACCCACCTCACATTACAATTGGTGAGACAGAACTGAAGACAGTCCAGCAGTTCACCTACCTGGGATGCACAATCTCCTCTGACGCAAAGATTGATAAAGATGTAGACAACAGACTGGCAAAGGCAAACAGTGCTTTCGGCAGACTCTATCACCGTGTCTGAAAAAACAAACACCTGAAGAAAGACACCAAGATCAGTGTCTACAGAGCCGTGGTACTGACCACCCTCCTGTACGGCTCTGAGTCATGGGTCACATACAGACACCACCTGCGAATTCTGGAACGCTTCCACCAACGCTGTCTCCGCTCCATCCTCGACATCCACTGGAGCGACTTTACCACGAATGCTAAGGTGCTGGAGCAAGCAGGGATCACCAGCATTGAGGCCATATTGCTGAAAACGCAGCTACGCTGGGCAGGGCATGTCTCTAGAATGGAGGACCATCGCCTACCGAGGATGGTTCTCTACGGTGAACTTTCCATCGGACACCGCTACAGAGGCGCACCAAAGAAGAGATTTAAAGACTCTCTGAAGAAATCACACACACAAAGAACTGTCACGGTCACGACTTGCATGGGCAGCAGCAAACAAGAACTGCAGATCCTCACAGACAATTTAACAGATCGAGCGAGCGCATACGGCATGGAGGTCAGTACAGAGAAATCAAAGATCATGGTCAACAGCGCGAGTAATGACATCACGGAAATAAAGATGAATGGAGAAATACTAGAAGAGGTGAGCCAATTCAAATACTTAGGCTCCATCCTAACAAAAGATGGCACATCAAACAATGAAGTGAAAGCTCGCATTGCAACAGCAACATCTGCTCTAGTCAGACTCCAGAGGATCATCAGAAGCAACAACATCAGCTTCTGCACCAAATACCACCTTTACAAATCCCTCGTGATATCTATCCTCCTATATGGCTGTGAATCATGGACTCTGACAGCAGAGTTAGAGAGGAGAATCCAAGCATTCGAGAACAAGTGCCACAGAAGACTCCTCAAAATATCATACAAAGAACACAAGACCAATAACTATGTGAAAGAAGAAATCAAAAAGCGTGTGGGCCCCCAAGAGCCTTTGCTCTCCACCATAAAGAGGAGAAAGCTGATGTGGTTTGGTCACACCACAAGACACAACACCCTAGCAAAAACCATCCTGCAAGGAACAGTCGAGGGCAAGAGAAGAAGGGGCCGCCAAAACAAATCATGGGTTGACAACATCAAAGACTGGACCGCCCAACCCCTGCAACACCTCCTACTAGCCACACAGGATCGTGAAGCATGGAAAAAGATCTCTGTTGCGTCTTCTCTCATGTCCCCCCTACGTCCTTTGGGACATGGGACTGAGTGAGAGTGAGTGAAGAAATCTCTGTCAGCCTGCCTCATAGACCATAACCAGTGGTCAGTCCTTGCTGCTGACCGGCAGGCCTGGTGACACACTGTACATCAATCGGTCTCCTCCTTTGAGGACAATCGCAGAGCGGCCCTTGAGGAGAGGCGAATGAGGAGGAAAAAACCGCGTCCCCCCTACATCAACCCCAGAATCGACTTGCCGCTGCGGCCGGGTTTGTTTGTCACGCATTGGACTGAACAGCCACCAGCGAGCCTGCACCAGACGTGGACAGTGCCCTTAATCTTCGTTCGCGAAGCCAAGCCATGATGATGATTTAGCGCACGTAAAAGAACCCACGGCAACAAGGGGCTGACCCTGGCAAAATTCTGTAGAAAAAAGCAACTCTGATAGGGAAACAAATACAGTTGCATGCAGGAAAAAGATTTTTTTTTAAATGGATAGGCGCTGCACATGTGGCGACGCGCTCTCCCCGGGGAGAGCAGCCCGAATGTCACGCAGAGAAATCTGCTGTGACATAAAGTGGTACAAATTACAAAAAAAAAATCACCCATGATGTACACCACACACACACACACACACACCACACACCACACACACACAAGAACTGTCAGGTCTAATATCAGATCACCACATCAGCAGATGGGTACTGCTAGATAAGATAATTAATACATATTTATGTCTGTAGAAATTTGGATCATACCTCATTTATAAAAACAATAACATCAGTGACACTGCCATCTCCCCAGGTCACGCACACATTATACTGATTTCAGTTACAACTGAAAAAAAAAGAAAGAACCTTCTTACCTTTCCTTTCATTTTTTGAATGGATGGTGATCTAGAGGTAAAGGGCCTGCCAAAGAATGTGAAAAGTCCGGGTTGGAAGTGTGTGTAGTGGTTTGACCCCCGTCTAGGGGCCAAACTTTTCCCCATCCATTAGACCATGAGCGGTGGTCTGGGTGCTAGTCTTTCAGATGAGTCGATAAACCGAGGTCCTTTGTCTTACAAAAAAATATTTAGCTAACGTAAAAGAATTCACGGCAATAAGAGAATTGTCCCTGGCAAAATTTAATGGAAAACAGCTACTCTGATAGGGAAGCCAATACTGCTGCAGAGGGAAAAGAAAAAAAAAAGGGTGGCACTGCTCTCTGGTGACGCGCTTTCCCCAGGAAGAGCAGCCCGAGCTTCACACAGAGAAATGTGCCCGTGACTTTAAGTGGTGTGAAAGTGTAACAAGGGTAACAAAAAAGCCCACTACAAACACGTTCAAGTGTAACAGAAAAGGAGGAGGCGTAAAGGAAAGATCACTGTACAAGTTAACAAATCGTATTCTAAACCACTTTATGTCACAGCAGATTTCTCTGCGTGAAATTCAGGCTGCTCTCCCCGGAAGAGCGCGTCGCCACAAGTACAGTGCCTACCCATTATTTATTTTCTTTTTCTGTCTGCAGGTGTATTTATTACCCCTATCAGAGTGGCTTTTTTCTAAGAGTTTTGCCAGGGACAAACCTCTTGTTGCCGTGGGTTCTTTCACGTGCGCTAAATAATGATGTGTAACACACGGGACCTCGGTTTATTGTCTCATCCGAAAGACCACCACTCATGATATAATGGATAGAGGACAAGTTTTGGGCCCAAACGGATTCAAACCACCGCACATTTGACCCGGACATTTCGCTTTCTAGACAGGCGCATTACCTCTAGACAACCAAAACACTTAATATTTTGGAATAATTACATTTTAGATGCGTTTGAAACTGATCTTTGTTTTTGGTAAGTTTCAATGTTTTGGGAGCCTATCCTGAATACAAGAAGCTCGATTTGTACAGTTTGTTTCTGGGTCTTCGAAATAATAGCAAGTGGTGGTGTCTATGCTTGTTATTTTGTTTAAACATTTGATTATCTAGGTGATGTGCAATAACTAGGCTTTCAGCTGTGTTTTAAAGAGAATTAGCTTCGTACCTTTCTATCCTAAATTGTTCATTTGCAGTATGGGTTAAGATAGTTTCTGAAGTTTATCTCTGAATTCAGTATCTGATTTTACCTAAGGAAGTTTAATTCTTTCTTATACAGGGAGCATGTTTGTCCTACACTTAAAAGAGAATGTATTAATCCAATGTACTCTATGTGTCAATCAATCATATCAAAATTTTATTTGTAGATGGTACATGGAATAAGCATCGATTTGCTTTTTATTCATCAAGCCATCTATCTAAAGAAAAAAACCAAAAAACAAAACACACAAAAAACAAACAAAAAAAACAAAAGCAGAAAAAAAACCATTTCCCCGACATTAATATTAACCAACACGATTTCAACAGCCTGAAAAATACAATGCCTATAGAAAATACAAGCAACAAGACTAACAAAAACAGAAGGAAAAAACACACTCAAAAGTACAACAACACACAACACACACACACACACACACACACACACACACACACACAAAACACACACCACTACCTCCTATTCTTTTCTCACACACACACATACATATATACACACAGTTCGTGCACTCCTCAACACACACGTATGCACGTTCGCGCATGTATGCATTTAATTTTTTTTAAGTGTGTGTGTGTGCGTGCGCGTGCGTGCACACGAGCTCAGCGTGGGCGACCTCCTTTTAGATCTATCAGCGTGGCAGATGAAGCAGCACGGGTTTGTTTGTTATAATTCAAACAAGGGTGGCCTGAGTGATTGGGGGGGGGCGTTAGGATGATTGCGAATGGCCCCATTTTTGCAAAGAAGTTGCGGCAGCCTTGCAGTGATTGGTGCTAGATTCTTGGCATATTCAATGGACCCTATTCAGTGGGCATAAATGGTGTGGTGGTGTGTGGGGGTGTAGTATCAATATAGATAGCATCACTACTTTCTGTAAATTCTCTGCTAATTCTCTTTTTTCTCTCACTCATTGCATCTGCCTCTGTCCAATAGACAAGAGTGTATTGTCTGCCTTCTTCGTCCATTTGCCTACATTTTATGAGAAAGACTTTAAAGATTACAGTTCTCTCCTACGCTGAAGAGGAATGCACTGGGCCTGACTTGTGAGGTGCTTCACAGCAGCACTAGACATGTTTTGCTATTGTGACGGACTTTGTTGCTACTGTGTGAGCAATCAAAGAACAAAACATGGGGGAGGGGAGTGGTAAAGATGGGTATAAGATTGTAGCAGTTTGTGTCTGCCATTCTGTGCATGCATATCGTCTATCTGCATAAATGAATGTTTATCGCATATAATTATATGTTTGCATGTATGAATAGTTGTGTGTGCATGAATATCTACATGCGAGTGTGCATGCGGGTGTGTATGTGTTTGAAAGGCAACACTGGACAGTAAATAAAAATATAAACCAAACATACATACATGAAAAACTACTGTCTGATGAACTGCAAAAATATTTAGATTCAAATAAATACCCAAGCAGCAACATCTTACCTTCACTACAGGTGTCACAAACTATTCAGTTTCTAGAACCCGTGGTTGCAGGTTTTGTTAGGGTGGAGGATGAAGGCGGAGACCTATCGTGCTGCTGCTGTTGATGGTAGAAAGCTACCCTGATGTGGAAAATGATATAAAAAGGAAAAAACAAAGGCGGGATGTCGATTTCGCGCGCTTTTAGATAGGTTTATATGTTCAGAGAAGATACACGAAAAAGGTTTTATATGCAGAGGCAGTTGTGTGTTGGTAGTGGGCCTTTCTGATTGGTAGTTATTTTCAGTACAACTGCCACAGTTACTCAAGGCACATCTCTTTAAAAACAAACAAACCCACTACAGCTAGACCAGAAATTCTCTCTCTCTCTCTCTCTCTCTCTCTCTCTCTCTCTCACACACACACACACACAAGCGGTAAAGTGGAGGGTCCCCAACATGCGCGCACACAAAGAACACACTGAAAAAAGCCACGCCGACCCGAAAAAAAAAAGTTTTGAGCACAGACGGGACCCAAAGAGCCCTTTCCGGGCCCGTCCTGCCCCGACTTTTCCACGCTTACAGACCCCAGGGCTCCAGGACAATACGGCACCCTATGCATACTCGCCCCCCTACCATCTCCGACGTGTGTGGCGCGGGACTTGTGGCGACACCGACGCCCTCAAGAGCCGACAAAGCTAGTTTGTGGCAAGGAAATCGGGGTACAGTGTACGCACCGAAAACCAAGCAGGGCGCCCACAAATAATGACAATACACAGCAATATGATGCACCAGGGCAATCTGCAGGGTCCCCGCCACATGCGCGCACACAAACAAACGCACTGACAAACACCAGCGCGCGCGCGCGTGCGCGCATGCATACCCACCCCCGCTGCCAAAAAGGCGCTGTTTTGAGCACAGACGGGACCCAAAGAGCCTTTCGGGCCCGTCCTGCCCCGACTTTTCCACGCTTACAGACCCCAGGGCTCCAGGACAATACGGCACCCTATGCATACTCGCCCCCCTACCATCTCTGACGTGTGTGGCGCGGGACTTGTGGCGACACCGACGCCCTCAAGAGCCGACAAAGCTAGTTTGTGGCAAGGAAATCGGGGTACAGTGTACGCACCGAAAACCAAGCAGGGCGCCCACAAATAATGACAATACACAGCAATATGATGCACCAGGGCAATCTGCAGGGTCCCCGCCACATGCGCGCACACAAACAAACGCACTGACAAACACCAGCGCGCGCGCGCGTGCGCGCATGCATACCCACCCCCCTGCCAAAAAGGCGCTGTTTTGAGCACAGACGGGACCCAAAGAGCCCTTTCCGGGCCCGTCCTGCCCCGACTTTTCCACGCTTACAGACCCCAGGGCTCCAGGACAATACGGCACCCTATGCATACTCGCCCCCCTTCTCTCCGACGTGTGTGGCGCGGGACTTGTGGCGACACCGACGCCTCAAGAGCCGACAAAGCTAGTTTGTGGCAAGGGAAATCGGGTACAGTGTACGCACCGAAAACCAGCAGGGCGCCCACAAATAATGACAATACACAGCAATATGATGCACCAGGGCAATCTGCAGGGTCCCCGCCACATGCGCGCACACAAACAAACGCACTGACAAACACCAGCGCGCGCGCGCGTGCGCGCATGCATACCCACCCCCTGCCAAAAAGGCGCTGTTTTGAGCACAGACGGGACCCAAAGAGCCCTTTCGGGCCCGTCTGCCCCGACTTTTCCACGCTTACAGACCCCAGGGCTCCAGGACAATACGGCACCCTATGCATACTCGCCCCCTACCATCTCCGACGTGTGTGGCGCGGGACTTGTGGCGACACCGACGCCCTCAAGAGCCGACAAAGCTAGTTTTTTGGCAAGGAAATCGGGGACAGTGTACGCACCGAAAACCAAGCAGGGCGCCCACAAATAATGACAATAACAGCAATATGATGCACCAGGGCAATCTGCAGGGTCCCCGCCACATGCGCGCACACAAACAAACGCACTGACAAACACCAGCGCGCGCGCGGGGTGCGCGCATGCATACCCACCCCGCTGCCAAAAAGGCGCTGTTTTGAGCACAGACGGGACCCAAAGAGCCCTTCCGGGCCCGTCCTGCCCCGACTTTTCCACGCTTACAGACCCCAGGGCTCCAGGACAATACGGCACCTATGCATACTCGCCCCCCTACCATCTCCGACGTGTGTGGCGCGGGACTTGTGGCGACACCGACGCCCTCAAGAGCCGACAAAGCTAGTTTGTGGCAAGGAAATCGGGTACAGTGTACGCACCGAAACCAAGCAGGGCGCCCACAAATAATGACAATACACAGCAATATGATGCACCAGGGCAATCTGCAGGGTCCCGCCACATGCGCGCACACAAAACAAACGCACTGACAAACACCAGCGCGCGCGCGCGTGCGCGCATGCATACCCACCCCCCTGCCAAAAAGGCGCTGTTTTGAGCCAGACGGGACCAAAGAGCCCTTTCCGGCCCGTCCTGCCCCGACTTTTCCACGCTTACAGACCCCAGGGCTCCAGGACAATACGGCACCCTATGCATACTCGCCCCCCTACCATCTCCGACGTGTGGGCGCGGGACTTGTGGCGACACCGACGCCCTCAAGAGCCGACAAAGCTAGTTTGTGGCAAGGAAATCGGGTACAGTTGTACGCACCGAAAACCAAGCAGGGCGCCACAAATAATGACAATACACAGCAATATGATGCACCAGGGCAATCTGCAGGGTCCCCGCCACATGGCGCGCACACAAACAAAACGCACTGACAAACACCAGCGCGCGCGCGCGTGCGCGCATGCATACCCACCCCCTGCCAAAAAGGCGCTGTTTTGAGCACAGACGGGACCCAAAGAGCCCTTTCGGGCCCGTCCTGCCCCCACTTTTCCCCGCTTACAGACCCCAGGGCTCCAGGACAATCGGCACCCTATGCATACTCGCCCCCCTACCACTCGACGTGTGTGGCGCGGGACTTGTGGCGACACCGACGCCCTCAAGAGCCGAAAAGTAGTTTGTGGCAAGGAAATCGGGGACAGTGTCGCACCGAAAACCCAAGCAGGGCGGCCCACAAAATAAGACAATACACAGCAAATGATGCACCAGGGCAATCTGAGGGTCCCCGCCACATGCGCGCACAAAACAACGCACTGACAAAAACCAGCGCGCGCGCGCGGCGCCATGCATACCCCCCCCTGCCCAAAAAAGGGGCGTTTTGGCCAAAAACGGGCCCCAAGAGCCCCCTTCGGGCCCGTCCCGCCCCGCTTTTCCCCGCTTTCAGACCCCCGGGCTCCAGGACAATACGGCACCCTATGATACTCGCCCCCCCCACCCCTCTCCGACGTGTGGGCGCGGGCGGGACTTGTGGCGACACCGACGCCCCCCAAGAAACCGACAAAGCTAGTTTGTGGCAAGGAAATCGGGTACAGTGTACGCACCGAAAACCAAGCAGGGCGCCCACAAATAATGACAAACACAGCAATATGATGCACCAGGGCAATCTGCGGGTCCCCCGCCACATGGGGCGCACACAAACAAACCACTGGGCAAACACCAGGCGCGCGCGCGTGCGCGCATGCATTCCCCCCCTGCCAAAAAGGCGCTGTTTTGAGCACAGACGGGACCCAAAGAGCCTTTTTTCCCGGGGCCCCTCCCCGCCCCGGGCTTTTCCACGCTTACCGGGCCCCGGGCTCCAGGACAATACGGCACCTAGCATACTCGCCCCCCTACCATCTCCGACGGTGTGGCGCCCGGGGTTTGGGTGGCGACACCGACGCCCCAAGAGCCGAAAAGCTAGTTTGTGGCAAGGAAATCGGGGGCAGTGTACGCACCGAAAAACCAAGCAGGGCCCCCACAAATAATGACAATACACAGCATATGATGCCCAGGGCAATTGCAGGGTCCCCGCCCCCATGCGCCGCACCACAAACAAACGCACTGACAAACACCAGCGCCCCGCGCGCGGTGCGCGCATGCATTCCCCCCCCCCCTGCCAAAAAGGCGCTGTTTTGAAGGGACAGACGGGGACCCAAAGAGCCCTTTCGGGCCCGTCCCGCCCCGACTTTTCCCCGCTTACAGGGCCCCAGGGCTCCAGGACAATACGGCACCTATTTCCCTACTCGCCCCCCTACCATCTCCGACGTGTTTTGGGGGGGACTTGTGGCGACACCGACGCCCTCAAGAGCCGAAAAGCTAGTTGTGGCAAGGAAATCGGGGGGACAGTGTACGCACCGAAAACCAAGGGAGGGCGCCCACAAATAATGACAATACACAGCCAATAGTGCACCAGGGGAATCTGCAGGGGGCCCCCGCCACATGCGCGCACACAAACAAACGCATGACAAACACCACGCGCGCGCGCGTGCGCGCATGCATACCCCCCCCCTGCCAAAAAGGCGCGGTTTTTGAGCACAGACGGGACCCAAAAGAGCCCTTTCCGGGCCCGTCCTGCCCCCCGATTTTCCACGCTTACCGACCCCAGGGCTCCAGGACAATACGGCACCCTATGCATTTCTCGCCCCCTACCATCTCCGGCGTGTGTGGCGCCCGGGGCTTGTGGCGACACCGACGCCCTCAAGAGCCGAAAAGCTAGTTTTGTGGCAAGGAAATCGGGTACAGTGTACCAACCGAAAACCAAGCAGGGCGCCCACAAAAAATGACAATACACAGCAATATGTTGCACCAGGGCAATCTGCAGGGTCCCCCACATGCGCGCACACAAAAAAAAACGACTGACAAACACCAGGGGCGCGCGGCGCGTGCGCGCAGCATACCCACCCCCCTTTTCCAAAAAGGCGCTGTTTTGAGCACAGACGGGACCCAAAGAGCCTTTTTCCCGGGCCCGTCCTGCCCCGACTTTTCCACGCTTACAGACCCCGGCTCCAGGACAATACGGCACCCTTGCATTTCTCGCCCCCCTACCAAACTCCGACGTGTGTGGCGCCGGGACTTGTGGCGGGCACCGACGCCCTCAAGAGCCGAAAAGCTAGTTTGTGGCAAGGAAATCGGGTACAGTTTTACGCACCGAAAACCAAGCAGGGCGCCCACAAATAATGGACAATACACAGCAATGATGCACCGGGCAATCTGCAGGGTCCCCGCCACATGCGCGCACACAAACAAACGCCACTGACAAACACCAGCGCCCCGCGCGCGTGCGCGCATGCATACCCCACCCCCCTGCCAAAAAGGCGCTGTTTTGAGCACAGACGGGACCCAAAGAGCCCTTTTCGGGCCCGTCCTGCCCCGACTTTTTTCCCCGCTTACAGACCCCAGGGTCCAGGGGAAATCGGCCCCTATGCATACTCGCCCCCTCCATCTCCGAAAGTGTGTGGCGCGGGACTTGTGGCGACACCGGGCGCCTCCCAAAAGCCGAAAAGCTAGTTTGTGGCAAGGAAATCGGGGTAACAGTGTAGCACCGAAAACCAAGCGGGCCCCACAAATAAAAGGACAAACACAGCAATATTTATGCACCAGGGCAATCTGCAGGGTCCCCGCCACATGCGCGCACAAAAAACAAAGCACTGGCAAACACCAGCGCGCGCGGCGCGTGCGCGCATGCCTACCCCCCCCTGCCAAAAAGGCGCTGTTTTGAGCACAGACGGGACCCCAAAAAGCCTTTCGGGCCCCGGGCCTGCCCCGACTTTTCCACGCTTACAGAACCCCCGGGTCCAGGGACAATACGGCCCCTTTGCATTATCGCCCCCCCACCCATTCTCCCGGGCGGGGTGTGGCGGGGGACTTGTGGCGACCACCGACGCCCTCAAGAGCCGGAAAAGCTAGTTTGTGGAAGGAAATCGGGGGACAGTGTTTCGCACCGAAAACCAAGCAGGGCGCCCACAAATAATGACAATCACCGCCAAATGATGCACCAGGGCAATCTGCAGGGTCCCCGCCCATGCGCGCACACAAACAAACGCACTACAAACACCAGCGCGCGCGCCGGTGCGCGCTGCAAACCCACCCCCCTCCAAAAAGGCGCTGTTTTGAGCACAGACGGGACCCAAAGAGCCCTTTTCCGGGCCCGTCCTGCCCCGACTTTTCCCCGCTTACAGACCCCCAGGGCTCCAGGACAATACGGGGACCCTATGCATACTGCCCCCTACCATCTCCGACGTGTGGGGCCCCGGACTTGTGGCGGGCACCGAAAAGCCCTCAAGAGCCCAAAAGCTAGTTTTTTGGCAAGGAAAACGGGTACAGTGTACGCACCGAAAACCAAGCAGGGCGCCCACAAATAATGACAATACACAGCAATATGATGCACCAGGGCAATCTGCAGGGTCCCGCCACACGCGCGCACACAAACAAACGCACTGACAAACACCAGCGCGCGCGCGCGTGCGCGCATGCATACCCACCCCCCTGCCAAAAAGGCGCTGTTTTGAGCACAGACGGGACCCACAGAGCCGTTTTCGGGCCCGTCCTGCCCCGACTTTTCCACGCTTACAGACCCCAGGGCTCCAGGACAATGCGGCGCCCTATGCATACTCGCCCCCCTACCATCTCCGACGTGTGTGGCGCCGGACTTGTGGCGACACCGACGCCTCAAGAGCCGAGAAAGCTAGTTTGTGGCAAGGAAATCGGGTACAGTGTACGCACCGAAAACCAAGCAGGGCGCCCACAAATAATGACAATACACAGCCATATGATGCACCAGGGCAATCTGCAGGGTCCCCGCCACACGCGCGCACACAAACAAACGCACTGACAAACACCAGCGCGCGCGCGCGTGCGCGCATGCATACCACCCCCCTGCCAAAAAGGCGCTGTTTTGAGCACAGACGGGACCCACAGAGCCGTTTTCGGGCCCGTCCTGCCCCGACTTTTCCACGCTTACAGACCCAGGGCTCCAGGACAATGCGGCCCCTATGCATACTCGCCCCCCTACCATCTCCGACGTGTGTGGCGCCGGACTTGTGGCGACACCGACGCCCTCAAGAGCCGAGAAAGCTAGTTTGTGGCAAGGAAATCGGGTACAGTGTACGCACCGAAAACCAAGCAGGGCGCCACAAATAATGACAATACACAGCCATATGATGCACCAGGGCAATCTGCAGGGTCCCCGCCACACGCGCGCACACAAACAAACGCACTGACAAACACCAGCGCGCGCGCGCGTGCGCGCATGCATACCCACCCCCTGCCAAAAAGGCGCTGTTTTGAGCACAGACGGGACCCACAGAGCCGTTTTCGGGCCCGTCCTGCCCGACTTTTCCACGCTTACAGACCCCAGGGCTCCAGGACAATGCGGCGCCCTATGCATACTCGCCCCCCCCCCCCCCCCCCCCCCCCCCCCCCCCCCCCCCCCCCCCCCCCCCCCCCCCCCCCCCCCCCCCCCCCCCCCCCCCCCCCCCCCCCCCCCCCCCCCCCCCCCCCCCCCCCCCCCCCCCCCCCCCCCCCCCCCCCCCCCCCCCCCCCCGGGGGGGGGGGGGGGGGGGGGGGGGGGGGGGGGGGGGGGGGGGGGGGGGGGGGGGGGGGGGGGGGGGGGGGGGGGGGGGGGGGGGGGGGGGGGGGGGGGGGGGGGGGGGGGGTGCGCGCATGCATACCACCCCCCTGCCAAAAAGGCGCTGTTTTGAGCACAGACGGGACCCACAGAGCCGTTTTCGGGCCCGTCCTGCCCCGACTTTTCCACGCTTACAGACCCCAGGGCTCCAGGACAATGCGGCGCCCTATGCATACTCGCCCCCCTACCATCTCCGACGTGTGTGGCGCCGGACTTGTGGCGACACCGACGCCCTCAAGAGCCGAGAAAGCTAGTTTGTGGCAAGGAAATCGGGTACAGTGTACGCACCGAAAACCAAGCAGGGCGCCACAAATAATGACAATACACACCATAGATGCACCAGGGCAATCTGCAGGGTCCCGCCACACGCGCGCACACAAACAACGCATGACAAACACCACGCGCGCGCGCGTGCGCGCATGCATACCACCCCCTGCAAAAGGCGCTGTTTTGAGCACAGACGGGACCCAGAGCCTTTTCGGGCCCGTCCTGCCCGACTTTCACCTTTCAGACCCCAGGCTCCAGGACAATGCGGGCCTATGCATACTCGCCCCCACCATCTCCGCGGTTGGGCCGGACTTGTGGCGACACCGACGCCTCAAGAGCCGAGAAAGCTAGTTTGTGGCAAGGAAATGGGTACAGTGTACGCACCGAAAACCAAGCAGGGCGCCACAAATAATGACAATACACAGACCACGATTACAGATCCTAGGCTCCAGGATTATGCAGACCCTCGGATTACTGTGGTGTATGAATTTATGAAACCTTTTGGATCGTGTTGTAGGTTATTTTTGTGTAACGTACCCTGTTTCTATGCGGCAAACTTGGCTCTGTACAAGCGGTGTTGCCATCTTCCGGGCTGTGGTGTCGCCACAATTCCAGTGCCACACACATCCAAAATGGTTGTCCAGTTTGTTTGCATAGTCTAGAAAATGGTCCTTGTGTCCTGGGCTCTGGAACTTCGGAACGGTGCGGGCGGGAAGGTCCCGAAAACGGCGTTTGCTTCACAATGCTTCTAGTTCTTTATCTCTATATTTTGGGAGGGTGGGTATGCATGTGCTCGTGCGTGCGTTCGCTTGAGTTTGTATGTGTGGGTTTTTTTTTGTGCGTGTGGAGTGGACCCCACAGACTACTGCTGTGCATGATATTATATGAAATTATTATTGGATGGTGTTGTAGGGGTGATTTTTGCGTACACTGTACCCTGTTTCTATGCGACAAACTTGGCTCTGTACAAACGGGGTTGCCATCTTCCGGGCCGTTGTGTCGCTACACAGTGCCACACACATCCAAAATGGTTGTCCAGTTTGTCTGTATAGTGTAGAATACGGTCCTGGTGCTCTGGGCTCTGAAACTGCGGAACAGTGCGGGCGGTAAGGTCTTGTAAACGGCGTTTGCGTCACAATGCTTTTAGTTCTTTCGCTCTTACTAGTCTTAGTCATGGGAGGGTGGGTATGCATGTGAACGTGCGTCGGTGCGTTTGCTGGTGTTTGTGTTTGCGGTTTTTTGAGTTTGTGCGTGTGGAGGGGATCCCACAGACTACTGTGGTGCATGATATTATATGAAATTCGTATTGGATGGTGTTGTAGGGGTGATTTTTGCGTACACTCTACCCTGTTTCTATGCGACAAACTTGGCTCATTACAAGCGGGGTTGCCATCTTCCGGGCCGTGGTGTCGCCACAATTCCAGTGCCACACACATCCAAAATGGTTGTCCAGATTGTCTGCATAGTGTAGAATACGATCCTGGTGCCCTGGGTTCTGCAACTGCGGAATAGTGCGGGCGGAAAGGTCTCGAAAACGGTGTTTGCGTCACAATGCTTCTAGTTCTTTAGCTCTTATTCATTGGAGGGTGGGTATGCATGCGCGCGGGCATGCGTTCGCTGGTGTTTTTTTTCGCGTTTTTCTGTGTTTGTGCGTGTGGAAGGGACCCCACAGATTACTGTGGTGCATGATATTATATGACATTCTTATTGGATGGTGTTGTAGGGGTGATGTTTGCGTACACTGTACCCTGTTTCTATGCTACAAACTTGGCTCTGTACAAGCAGGTTTGCCATCTTCCGGGCCGTGGTGTCGGCACAATTCCTGTGAACACACATCCAAAATGGTTGTCCAGTTTGTCTGCATAGGGTAGAATATGGTCCTGATGACCTGGGCTCTGGAACTGCGGAACAGTGCGGGTGCCAAGGTCTCGGAAATAGCGTTTGCGTCAAAATGCTTCTAGTTTCTTTAGCTCTTATTCATGGGAGGGTGGGTATGCATGTGCACGTGCGTGGGTGCGTTCGCTGGTGTTTGTGTGTGCGGTTTTTTGAGTTTGTGCGTGTGGAGGGGACCCCACAGACTACTGGGGTGCATGATATTATATGAAATTCGTATTGGATGGTGTTGTAGGGCTGATTTTTGCGTACACTCTACCCTGTTTCTATGCGACAAACTTGGCTCTGTACAAGCGGGGTTGCCCTCTTCCGGGCCGTTTTGTCGCCACAATTCCAGTGCCACACACATCCAAAATGGTTGTATAGTTTGTCTGCATAGTGTAGAATACGGTAGTGGTGCTTTGGGCTCTGGAACTGCAGAAAAGTGCTTGCGGCAAGGTCTCGAAAACGGCGTTTGAGTCACAATGCTTCTAGTTCTTTAGCTCTTATTCATGGGAGGGTGGGTATGCATGCGCGCGTGCGTGCGTTCGCTGGTGTTTGTGTTTGCGGTTTTTTATGTTTTGTGCATGTGGAAGGGACCCCACAGATTACTGCGGTGCATGATATTATATGAAATTAGAATTGGATGGTGTCGTAGGGGTTATTTTTGCGTTCTCTGTACCCTGTTTGTATGCGACAAACTTGGCTCTGTACACGGGGGTTGCCATCTTCCGGACCGTGGTGTCGCCACAATTCCAGTGCCACACACTTCCAAAATAATTGTCCAGTTTGTCTGCATAGTGTAGAATACGGTCTCGGTTCTCTGGGCACTGGAACTGCTGAAAAGTGCGGCGGCAAGGTCCCGAAAACGGCGTTTGCGTCACAATGCTTTTAGTTCTTTAGCTCTTATTCATTGAAGGGTGGGTATGCATGCGCACGTGCATGCGTGCGTTCGCTTGTGTTGTTTGTGCGGTTTTTTTTATGTTTGTACGTGTGAAGGGGACCCCACAGACTACTGTGGTGCATGATATTATATGACATTCTTATTGGATGGTGTTGTAGGGGTGATGTTTGCGTACACTCTACCCTGTTTCTATGCTACAAACTTGGCTTTGTACAAGCAGGTTTGCCATCTTCCGGGCCGTGGTGTCGCCACAATTCCTGTGTAACACACATCCAAAATTGTTGTCCAGTTTGTCTGCATAGTGTAGAATATGGTCCTGATGACCTGGGCTCTGGAACTGCGGAAAAGTGCGGGTGCCAAGGTCTCGGAAATAGCGTTTGCGTCAAAATGCTTCTAGTTCTTTAGCTCTTATTCATGGGAGGGTGGGTATGCATGCGCGCGTGCGTGCATGGGCTGGTGTTTGTGTGTGCGGCTTTTTTGTGTTTGTGCGTGTGGACGGGACCCCACAGATTACTGTTGTGCATGATATTATATGAAATTATCATTGGATGGTGTTGTAGGGCTGATTTTTGCGTACACTGTACCCTGATTCTATGCGCAACCTTGGCTCATTACAAGCGCGGTTGCCATCTTCCGGGCCGTGGTGTCGCCACAATTACAGTGCCACACACATCCAAAATGGTTGTCCAGTTTGTCCGTATAGTGTAGAATACGGTCGTGGTGCCTTGTGCTCTGGAACTGCGGAAAAGTGCGGGGGGTAAAGTCCCGTAAACGGCGTTTGCGTCACAGTGCTTCTAGTTCTTTAGCTCTTATTCATTGGAGGGTGGGTATGCATTCGCGCGTGTGTGCGTTCGCTGGTGTTTGTGTCTGCGGTTTTATGAGTTTGTGCGTGTGGAAGGGACCCCACAGATTACTGTGGTGGATGATATTTCATGAAACTCTTAATGGATGGTGTCGTAGGGGTAATTATTGCGTACACTGTACTTTGTTTGTATGCGACAAACATGGCTCTGTACAAGCGGGGTTGCCATCTTCCGAGCCGTGGTGTCGCCACAATTACAGTGCCACACACATCCAAAATGGTTGTCCAGTTTGTCTGCATAGTTTAGAATACGGTTGTGGTGCTTTGGGCTCTGCAACTGCGGAAAAGTGCTGGCGGGAAGGTCTGGAAAACGGCGTTTGCGTCACAATGTTTCTAGTTCTTTAGCTCTTATTCATGGGAGGGTGGTATTGCATGTGCACGTACGTGGGTGCGTTCCCTGGTGTTGTGTGTTTTGCGGTTTTTTTGAGTTTGTGCCTGTGGAGGGGACCCCACAGACTACTGTGGTGCATGATATATATGAAATTATTATTGGATGGGTGTTGTAGGGGTGATTTTTGCGTACAGTGTGCCCTGTTTCTATGTGACAAACTTGGCTCTGTAAAAACCGGTTTGCCTCTCTCGAGCCGTTGTGTCGCCACAATTCCAGTACCAAACACATCCAAAATGGTTGTGTAGTTTGTTTGCATTATGTAGAATACGATCAAGGTGCTCTGGGCTCTGAAACTGGGGAAAAGTGCGGGCGGCAAGGTCCCGAAAACGGCGTTTGCGTCACAATGCTTCTAGTTCTTTAGCTCTTATTCATTGGGGGGGGGGGGGGGGGGGGGGGTATGGATGCGCGCGTGCTTGCGTTCGCTGGTGTTTGTGTGTGCGGTTTTTTTGTGTTTGTGCGTGTGGAGGGGACACCGAGATTACTGTGGTGCATGATATTATATGAAATTCTTATTGGATGATGTTGTAAGGGTAATTTTTTGCGTTATCTGTACCCTGTTTCTATGCAAACAGTCTTGGCTCTGTACAAGATGGGTTGCCATCTTCCGGACCGTGGTGTCGCCACAATTCGAGTGCCACACATCCAGAATGGTTGTCCAATTTGTCTGCATAGTGTAGAATACGGTCAGTGGTTTCCTGGGCCTGGAACTGCGGAAAATGTTCGGGCGGCAAGGTCCCGAAAACGGCGTTTGCGTCACAATGCTTCTAGTTCTTTAGCTCTTATTCATGGGAGGGTGGGTATGCATGCGCGCGTGCGTGCGTTAGCTGGTGCTTGTGTGTGCGGTTTTTTGTTTTTGTGCGTGTGGTGGGGACCCCACAGATTACTGTGGTGCATGATATTATATGAAATTCTTATTGGATGGTGTTGTAGGGGTGATTTTTGCGTACACTGTACACTGTTTCTATGCGACAAACTTGGCTCTGTACAAGGGGGTTTGCCATCTTCCGAGCCGTGGTGTCGCCACAATTCGAAGGCCACACACATTGAAAAAGTTGTCCAGTTTGTCTGCATAGTTGTAGAATACGGTCGTGGTGCCCTGGGCTCTGGAACAGCGGAAAAGTGCGGGCGGCAAGGTCCCGAAAACAGCGTTTACGTCAGAATGCTTCTAGTTCTTTAGCTCTCATTAATGTGAGGCCGGGTATGCATTCGCGCGTGTGTGCGTTCGCTGGTTTTTGTGTGTGCGGTTTTTTATGTTTGTGCGTGTGGAGGGACCCCACAGACTACTGGGGTGCATGATATTATATGAAATTCGTATTGGATAGTGTTGTAGGTGTGATTTTTGCGTACACTGTACCTTGTTTCTATGCGACAAACTTGGCCCTGTACAAGCCGGGTTGCCATCTTCCGGACCGTGGTATCGCCACAATTCCAGTGCCACACACATCCAAAATGGTTGTCCAGTTTGTCTGCATAGTGTAGTATACGGTCGTGGTGGTCTGGGCTTTGGAACTGCGGAAAAGTGCGGGCGGCAAGGTCCCGAAAACGGCGTTTGTGTCACAATGCTTCTAGTTCTTTAGCTCTTATTCATGGGAGGGTGGGTATGCATGGGCGCGTGCGTGCGTTCGCTGGTGATTGTGCGGTTTTTTGTATTTGTGCGTGTGGAGGGGACCCCGCAGATTACTGTGGTGCATGATATTATATGAATATATTATTGGATGGTGTTTTAGGGGTGATTTTTGCGTAAAAGGTACCCTGTTTCTATGCGACAAACTTGGCTCTGTACAAGCGGGGTTGCCCTCTTCCGGGCCGTTGTTTCGCCACAATACCAGTGCCACACACATCCAAAATTGTTGTCAAGTTTCTCTGCATAGTGTAGAATACGTTCGTGATGCCTTGGGCTCTGGAACTGCGGAAAAGTGCGGGCGGCGAGGTCCCGAAAACGGCGTTTGCGTCACAATGCTTCTAGTTCTTCAGCTCTTATTCATGGGAGGGTGGATATGCATGTGCGCGTTTGTGCATTTGCTGGTGTTTGTGTGTGCGGTTTTTTGTGTTTTGTGCGAGTGGAGGGGACCTCACAGATTACTGTGGTGCATGATATTATATGAAATTATTATTGAATGGTGTTGTACGGGTTATTTTTTCGTACACTGTACACTCTTTCTATGCGACAAACTTGGCTCTGTACAAGCGGGGTTGCCATCTTCCGGGCCATGGTGTCTCCACAATTACAGTGCCAAACACATCCAAAATGGTTGTCCAATTTGTCTGCATAGTGTAGTATACGCTCCTGTTACCTGGGCTCTGGAACTGCGGAAAAGTGCGGGCGGCAAGGTCCCGAAAACGGCGTTTGCGTCATAATGCTTTAAGTTCTTTAGCTCTTATTCATGGGAGGGTGGGTATGGATGTGTGCGTGCGTGCTTTCGCTGGTGTTTGTGTGTTCGGTTTTTTGTGTTTGTGCGTATGAAGGGGACCCCACAGACTACTGTGGTGCATTATATTGTATGAAATTATTATTGGATGGTGTTGTAGGGATGATATTTGCGTACACTGTACCCTGTTTCTTTGCGACAAACTTGGCTCTGTACAAGCGGGGTTTGCCATCTTCCGGGCCGTGGAGTCGCCACAACACCAGTGCCACACACATCCAAAATGGTTGTCCAGATTGTCTGCATAGTTTAGAATACGGTCCTGGTGCCCTGGGCTCTGGACTGCGGAAAAGTGCGGGCGGCGAGGTACCGAAAACGGCGTTTGCATCACAATGCTTCTAGTTTTTTAGCTCTTATTCATGGGAGGGTGGGTATGCATGCGCGTGCGAGCGTTCGCTGGTGGTTGTGTGTGCGGTTTTTTGTGTTTGTACGTGTGGCGAGGAACGCACAGATTACTGTGGTGCATGATATTATATGAAATTCGTATTGGATGGTGTTGTAGGGGTGATTTTTGCGTAAAGGTACCCTGTTTCCATGCGACAATCTTGGCTCTGTACAAGCGGGGTTGCCATCTTCCGGGCCGATGTATCGCCACAATTCCTGTGCCACACACATCCAAAATGGTTGTCCAGTTTGTCTGCATAGTGTAGAATACGGTCGTTGTGCTTTGGGCTCTGGAAATTCGGAAAAGTGCTGGCGGCAAGGTTCCGAAAACGGCGTGTGCGTCACAATGCTTCCAGTTCTTTACCTCTTACTGATGGGAGGAAGGGTATGCATGCGCGCGTGCGTGCGTTCGCTGGTGTTTGTGTGTGCAGTTTTTTGTGTTTGTGCGTATGGAGGGGACCCCGCAGATTACTGTGGTGCATGATATTATATGAAATTCTTATTGGATGGTGTTGTAGGGGTGATTTTTTCGTACACTGTACACTGTTTGTATGCGACAACTTGGCTCTGTAGAAGCGGGGTTGCCATCTTCCGGGCCATGGTGTCGCCACAATTCGAGTGCCACACACATCCATAATTGTTGTCCAGTTTGTCTGCATAGTGTAGAATACGGTCGTGGTGCCCTGGGCTCTGGAACTGCGGAAAAGTGCGGGCGGCAAGGTCCCGAAAACGGCGTTTGCGTCAGAATGCTTCTAGTTTTTTAGCTCTTATTCATAGGAGGGTGGGTATGCATGCGGGCGTGCTTGCGTTTGCTGGTTTTTATGTGTGCGGTTTTTTTGTGTTTGTGCGTGTGGAGGGAACCCCACAGATTACTGTTGTTTATGATAATATATGAAATGTTTATTGGATGGTGTTGTAGGGTTGATTTTTGCATACACTGTACCCTGTTTCTATGGGACAAAATTGGCTGTGTACAGGCGGCGTTGCCATCTTCCGGGCCGTGGTGTCGCCACAATTCCAGTGCCACACACATCCAAAATTGTTGTCCAGTTAGTCTGCATAGTGTACAATACGGTCCTGGTGCTTTGGGCTCTGGAACAGCTGTATAAGGGAACAGCAGCACAGGGAAAGAGGGGTTTGGGGGTACTGACCGCTTGGAAATATTTTAATCCGGAGAATACCGTGATAGAGACATGATTTGCAAAAGAGATGATATGCAGAAAAATAAATAATGATTATAGCATCCTTATGCTTGCATAGCACTGATGCTTCAAGAATTGTTCTATTTTAAGTTTTCTGCAGGACCAAAGTAGGATGGCTTGCGACCACAGTCCATAAATCGGATATCTCCGCTGGAGCTATATAACAACAGAAAAAACCAGTGTTCTGATAACCTTTGAAAATAACGACAATACTGAAAAAGTGCTTAATGTATGAGAGTTACACGGTTTTACCTCAATAGCTTGACACGTAGTTTTGACTTCAAATTCTACTGGTTATCAAGTATAAGGTTGTTGGTTTTTTTTTCTTTTACATTAAGTCACTTGGTTAGTTAGTGTAGATCTCTTTCCCTCCTCTTGAGTTGTCAATAAGTTTGGGTTGTTGTTTTTTTCATTCCATGAAATTAGTTGGTGTCATAGAATATAATTATCCCCTTGCTATTGAACAAGTTGGCTCAAAGAATAAAGTTCCAAGCTTGGTATCAAGATAGCTATCAAACTGTAAACTTTTTTCTTCAGATTCATTTATTACAAAAGTGTAGAGCTCCCCCTTTCATATTTCTTTGTTTTTTGTATCAGAGTATAAATTTTTCCCCTCCATATTCATTTAGTTGGTGTTAGCAGGCTCTTCCCTTTATACTGAGTTAGTTCTATCAAAGCAAAAAGTTCTTTCCTTCAGGTTGAGTTCGCTGGTACACGTGCAAAAGGTTATTTTCTTAATATGGGTTGGTGTAAAAAAATGTACAATTGTTCCTTGGAATGAGTTGGTTGATATCAAAGAAGTTATTTCCTTTATTCTAGTTGTTATTAGGTAGTTGTTATTGAGCCAGGTGTTATTAGGTATAAAACTCTTCCCTTCATATTGAGTTGTTGCCAACCTAGTTACCTTCACATTGATTGCATTGCTTGGAACAACAGTTGCATGAGAGAACAACACTAAAGGGAAAGAGGGGTTTGACTTACTGGCTAGCGGAAAATATTTCATTCCTCAGAAAACAGTATAAGCGCTATATAAATCACATATATCATCATCATTATTAGTGTTTCTATTTGTGCAAGAGAAAAAACATGCAGACGAATGGTTTTTTTGGGTTGTTTTTTAATTTTTTTATATTATTATTTTTGTTATCATTTTTTTTAGACAAATGTTAGTTTAAAGCTAAAGCTAACTCTTGACAGTTGTAGTAC
>CM060331.1:21488484-21490984 GCA_030674155.1 Stramonita haemastoma | reverse complement strand
ACGTGTTCTCCCCAGCTCGAATTTTACGCTGAGAAATATGCTGTGATATGAAGTGGTCAGAAATGAAATGAAATGAAATGAAATGAAATGTATGAACGAATACGATACTTGAAGGGCATTCTCTTGTATATACAGTTAATGTAATAGTGTCAACACTTGTTTATTTGTTTATTTATCTATTTATTTATTTAGTATTTTTCAAATTTATTTCAATAGTTATAGTTTACTTATTTATTCATTTACTTAATGATTTATTTATCTATTTATTTACTTACCTATCGATTTATATATCTATTTATTTATTTACTTATTTATTCTTTTATATCGAGGATAAAGAATTAACACTCATGGGCTTTTTTACATCCAGTCCTCGTGTGTATGCAGTTTTGTAAAGGTTGTCATCCGTTCCTAATGACAAACAATGGCCTACTCTTAGGAAAAGCGGAACATGTTTTAACGTGTGTGCAAGATGTTCTCTGCGAGTTTTTGCACATGGGCATCGGTTTATAGTCTCATCCGAATTACTTCTGGGGAGAGTGGAGTCAGCAATGACCTTACCTCCAGGGGAAAAGTCCCCTCGAACGGGAATCGAGCTCGGGTCGTCAAATTGCGAATGCAACGTTCTGACCACTAGGCTATCCCGTCCCCCTGAAGTAACGAGAAAACTGACACAAACACAGAAACGAAGAAAGGAATAAAGAAATAAAGGAAAGGCCAGAAATGAACTCTATAAACGAATGACCATATTGCATCAAGTTGTAATATAGTGTATTGCATTGTGGCGTATTGAGGTATGTTGTACTGTATTGTGTTTTATTGTGGTTGTGTTGTATTGTAATGTATTGCATTATATCGTATTGTATTGTCTTGTTTCGTGGTGTATTGCATCGTGTTGTATATTGTTGCAGTGTATGGCATAGTGTTGTGTTGTATCGTATAGTGTTGCATCGCATTGTATTGTGTTGCAGTGTATGACAAAGTGCCGTATTGTATCGTGTCATTAAAATATTCACATGAGGTCAAACTTACATCATTATTGTCGTTGAGTTCATTCAGAACTTCTGCCTGCTTCTCGATGAGTGCCTCAATGGTCCTGAAAAAAAGACAATAGAAGTAACACTAGTACAAGAACAATTTATTTGTTATTTGTTTTTCATTAAAAATAACAACTCTCAAACACATTGTATGGGTAGAATTGTAACTTCTCTAGCATTATTAGATGAATTTACATTCGTTGCCAAGCAACGCTTCTTTCACCGGTCAACATTCGATATATAGTAAGCAAACGACATCGCATCAAAATTACAAATTAGAATTTGTCACTAATCACGTGTTAAAATTAGATTACCTTACCAACCTTACTGCCCCTAAAAAAACAACACCCCCCCCCCCTAAAAACAAACCCGGAGCAAAAACAACCAACCAAACAAAAGAATAAATTCTGTACCAAGCCATCACTACTGGCACATTGTCAGTTCTCTGTTTCCTCTCAGCCTCTCACATTCCAGGACTCCGTGATCTACTTATCTTTCTGATCAACATGAAACTTCAATAGCCGATACTGATGACCTATTCCCAGCTTAACGCAATCATCATTCTTGATGTGTTTTAAAAAAACACACAATTTTTCTTAGCCACTGGAGTTTCTCACCATTAAAGTGAGCTGCAGAATGATCACCACTGTAAGTTTACTGCAGCAGAATATTGAGCTGCTGTTGCAAACCAGATAGTGCTGCTGAGAAAGAACATCATCATATGCAAACGGTAAAATAGATGTCTAAAACAATATCAGGATTTTAATTTGGATTTCACTCTTTAGAGAGAGAATTCAAATAACTATCTTGAAATAAGGTAACTGGACAATGGTAACTGAGGGTGGGATAGTCCAGTGGTCAGAGCGCTGGTTTTCCTCAACTCCAAGTTAAGCAGCATCTAGCGTGGCTACCAGTGGGATGGGGGACAGTTTGCATTCCTTGGCTTCAGCACAGTCCCTCCCCCCGTCACCTCCCAGTTCATCGAACTGTAAATGGTTACCTGCCCTCTTTAGGGTCAGGGAAGGTAATGGAGCGAGGGGGAGGAGATGGCGCCACCCTCAATATGCTGTCCCCCTAGTGAAGCTGAGGTCTCAAATGCCTCACTTCCCTGCATAGATTATGGGACACCTTTATCTTTATTTTCAATGGACAAATCAGAAGTTTGTTTATATAAGGCTCTGAAGAGGAAAAAAAAACATGAAAAATTTGCTAACATGTACATTCAAGAATAAAAGGTGATTATAACTTTAATCCTTTCGTTATTTATAGGATCAACTGCACATATTACCAGTGAATTACTTAAACAAATCAATCAACACAAAGAAACTAAATGGACATCCCTACACGTGAAAGGGTACACTGATGGGAGTTAACCCTGCGATAGAGCGTCATCAGGGGGTGGCTAGATCTATCGTAACGTCACGAGAACGGATAAGCACCGCTGATGACCTTAGTCGGCACAGACT
>CM060331.1:21470984-21478484 GCA_030674155.1 Stramonita haemastoma | reverse complement strand
TGGGTAACAAAAGTAAGGAAAATTATATGTAAGACAAGATTTTAATTTGTTTGGGAGCAGCAAGGTGTGGGGGATATCAAAGCATTCTTGCATGTATTCAAGCAGACACCCGTTGATACCTTCATACAAGAGATGTTTTCTACAAATGAAGATCGCAATAGATATGAAGATTATAGATTGTTAAAAACAGTTTTTGAAAGAGAAAAATGTATTAATGATATTGATACCCACTGCATTAGGGTTTATATTTCTCAATTAGGATTTAACGTCGTGCCATTAAATGCAAATGTGCATCGTTTTAGCGAATCGCTGCAAAACAAAAACTGTCCCTCTAGCATGTTGGTAACGAAAGATGAACAACATTTTCTCTTTGACTGTTCCATGTATTCGGATCTTAGAAATAAATTCCTGGGGAATTTAACTAAAGTTCCCATCCAAGCGTTACTGCAAATGTCAAACATTCACCAGATGCACAGTGTCTCCCGTCATGTCTTCTATTCAGTTAACAGAAGAAAGGGATGCATTGTCTGAATATGATATATTTTGCTGAGGTATGTTGTGTTGGCTTGGTTAGTTGGTTGCTATTTTTTCCTTTTTGATGGTGCACTCGAGATGTTTTGAATTTGTGGCCAGGGTCAAGTACATGTTTGTGTTGCACGACGCTAGTTTCTTTTCAGTGCGTCTTGATCTTCAAGTGATTTTGCATGCATTACCACACCCGTTCCCATCTGGTTGTCTTGTGGTCTAAGGCCGAAGTACCATTAAACCATTTCAGTGTCCAGTGTTCAGTGTTCAGTATTCAGTATTCAGTGTTCTGTCTGTCTGTCTGTCTGTCTGTCTGCCTGCCTGCTGCTGCCTGCCTGTCTGTCTGTCTGTCTGTCTGTCTGTCTGTCTCACTTCTCTCTCTCTCTCTCTCTCTCTCTCTCTCTCTCTCTCTCTCTCTCTCTCTCTCTCTCTCTCTCTCTCTCTCTCTCTCTCTCTCTCTTCTCTCTCTCTCTTTATCTCTCTCTCTTCACGAAAAGCAGAACAGGATTTAACGTGTGTGCTAGATGTTGTGCATGCGTTCGCACACGGGGCCTCGGTTTATAGTCTTATCTGAAAGACTTTTGGGGGAGTGGAATCAGCACTGATGTTAACTCCAGAGGAAAATTCCCTCGATGGGATTGAACCCGGGTCGTCAATTGCGAGCGCAATGTCTGACCACAAGAGAGAGAGAGAGAGAGAGGAGAGAGAGAGAGAGAGAGAGAGAGGAGAGAGAGGAGAGAGAGAGAGAGAGAGAGAGAGAGAGAGAGAGAGAGAGAGAGAGAGAGGAGAGAGAGAGTGGAGAGAAGAGAGAGAGAGAGAGAGAGAGAGAGATGAAGAGAGAGTAGTAGAGAGAAAGACAGATAGATGAGGAGATAGAAGAGTAGAAGAGAAGAGAGATGAAGATGAGAGAGTAGAAGATGGATGAGAGAGATAGAAGATAGAAGATAGATAGATAGAGTAGAGAAGATAGATAGATGATAGAAGATGAGATGAGAAGATAGATAGATAGATAGATAGAGATAGATAGATAGATAGATAGATAGATAGATAGATAGATAGAAGATAGATAGAAGAATAGATAGATAGATAAGATAGATAGAAAGATAGATAGATAGATAGATAAGATGAGAAGATAGATAGATAGATGATAGATAGTATGATAGAAGATAGATAGAGATAGATAGATAGATAGAGAGAAGAAGAGAGTAGATGTGAGATAGAGAGAAGATAGAGAGATGAGAGATGAGAGAGAGAAGAGAGAGAGAGAGGAGAGAGAGAGAGTGAGAGAGAGAGAGAGGAGAGAGAGAGAGAGAGAGAGAGAGAGAGAGGAGAGAGAGAGAGGAGAGAGAGAGAGAGAGAGAGAGAGAGAGAGAGATAACCAGACAGACAGAGAGACAGACTGACAGACAGGCAGAAAGCCAGACGAATAAGAGGTAAAAAAAAAAAAGGTGGAGAGAGGGAGTATATGATGAAGGGAGAAAAAAGAAATGGAAGCAAAGGAAAAACACCTATAAAAAAAAATGTTTAACGTTTTTCTTCCTTTCAACATCTCCACAAAACACCACACCAGCATTTCCCATCTTCTCTTTTTATGTCCATCTTCTGTCAACATTCATAAACGCATAAACAGAACTTTTTGTGGTCATAAAAGTTCCTTAACATTATACAAAGAAACATAAAGTGCTTATTGTCCTCTCTTGATTTGACCAAAATTGGTCATCATCATTATCAATTGGTTTATTTCCCAAACGGGTCATCATCCTTTTTGGGTATTTTTCGAAATTGCTCATAACATTTTTTTCTTTCTGATATCTCTGAAATAATTATTTTATTTGATATGTTTATATTGTTATTTTCTTTCTTGTTTCGATGATAATGGAATAAGCACTCTTGTGCTTTTTACATCAAGTCCCCGCGTGTATGGAGGGTTGTTTTTTTAATTGTCATCTGTTCCAACCTGCACACAATCACCTACTCTTCCCTAAAGCGGAACAGGTTTTAACGAAAAAAATGTTCTGTTCACCAGCATCCTGGTTAGCCATAGACTTTTACATTACAAGTTAGCGCTTTTTTCAACCATGGTTAGGAGACTTCTGAAGAGCTCTTTTCCAGTGGGAATAATCTGGCTCTTGGGTAATTCGAAACCCAAATAAGATGTATCGCTGGGACGTAGCTCATAGCAGTACGCGAAGATGTTGCTCTTTTTCTGTAGAGCCAGTCTATGGACACGCCAGAGGCAGCATCTAGAAGACACAGTTTTGAACAACAAAGCAGAATTATTCCTCGAATAGCAAATGATTGAAAAGGGCAGAAGGATGAAAGAATGATGAAAGAAGTGAATGAATGAATGAATGAATGAATGAATGAATGAATGAATGAATGAATGAATGAAAAAGGTAAAGAAGAAAGGAAAGGAAGGGAAAGCAAGAAAAAAGAAGGAAGGCAAGGAAGAAGGATGGTAGGAAATAAGGGAGGAAGGAAGGTAGGAAGGAAGGAAGGAGGGAGGGAAGGAAAGAAGGAAGGAAGGAAGGAAGGAAGGAAGGAAGGATGGAAAAGAAGGCAAGGAAGAAAGGAATGAATGAAGGTAAGAAGAAAGAAAGGAAGGCAAGGAAGGAAGGTAGGAAGGAAGGAAGGAACGGAATGAATGAATGAAGGAAGGAAGGAAGGAAGGAAGGAAGGAAGGAAAGAAGGAAGGAAGGAATGAAGGAAAGAAGAAAGGAAGGAAGGTAGGGAGGAAGGTAAGAAAGAAAGGAAGGCAAGGAAGGAAGGCAGGAAGGAAGGTAGGAAGGAAGGAAGGAACGGAATGAATGAATGAAGGAAGGAAGGAAGGATGGAAGGAGGAAGGAAGGAAGGAAGGAAGGAAGGAAGGAAGGAAGGAAGGAAGGAAGGAAAGAAGGAAGGAAGGAAAAGAGGCGAAGAAAAAGGAAAACAGAAAGAAAGGAAGGAAGAATGAAATGAATCAGTAAAAGAATTCACGAAACGATAAAACAGAAAGGAAAACTAGATGGATGGAAGGAATGGATGAAGGAAGGAAGGGAAGAAGGAAAATGCTATGAATATATATATATATTTTTTGCTTTTGCTTTTGTTTCTTTGGGCTTTGTTTTAAATATGCTGGTGGTTTCTTTGTCAATACACATCTAGGTCTATAAGGAGTTTGATTTGATTTTACAGTTTCACGAATTATTTTCAATGAAGATGAACATTTAACATGATCTGAAGGAATTATGTCTAGGACAGGATGCTGCTGCTTCGTCTGTGTCTCTCCACTTCACTTTTTCTTCCCTTCTATTTCTCCTTCGCTCACTTAAGCCTTCCTTTTCATTTTTTTTCTTCCGGTTTAGAGTAAACCACATAACACATATCATATGTTAAATTTAGACTAGTGTCAAGGTAGGAAGATAAAAAAAGTAATATCCTTAATCTATCAATCCCTCTTGATCCTCAGGGATTGTTTTGTGGTTATGATGACCTATTTTCCAGCTGCGAAATGGCGGACTTTGTTTTGTTTAGTTTGTTTTTTTTGTTTGTGGGGAACACAGTGATTTGTTCGTTTGTTGTTGTCCTGATAGATGTGTGTACAACGTGTTTCTTTTTTTTTATTTAAAGAATCCACTTGTTTGCATCAACAAATAAATAAATGATTGATTGAAAAAGGAGAAAAGAAGGGCAGTGAAATGAATGAACAAAATCAATGATACTTAAAGTACAGTTGAACGAAGGAAATACGACTAAATGATACGACAGAAATTGTGGAAAATAATCTGAAGTTGAATAATCGAATAAATCAATGAATGAATTAATGTAAACATTTTCTTTACTTACAAGTGTGTCTCGAACGCATACACGCACACGTGCACGCATTCCGCCTCAACAGACGCAGACAAGCATGATTATACAACTGTACACCAATGTTATCAACTCCTTGGCTTTTTTATTTTTTAACTATTTGGGGCAAGAATTTGTTTAGATTGAAAAATAAAAACAAAAACAACAAAAGAAACTATTAAAAAAATATATCTATATATCTATATCTATATCTATATATCTATATCTACATCTATATATCTATATCTATATCTATATATCTATATATCTCTATATACACATATATATATATATATATATATATATATATATATATATATATATATATATATATATATATATATATATATAAACCATGACACGGTGTGCTTAGTTGTTCATATTGTCTTATAGTAAATGGTCACATAAATTATGCACTATAACTATTGCTTCAGAGACTTGTGGTTAACGGTCTTGTCACTCTTTGCCTTGTATAGCAACCAGAGACTTTTTCTTGCTGGAAATAGTGGGAATTGTCACCAGGAAAATAAACTCTGTCACCCTGTAATACTATCTTGAAATGCTCTCATTGGACTCCCTAGTTGTTCCTGCTAGCTTTCTTAGAATTGCCCATTTCTGTCTTGTCCTTTCCTTCAGCTTTCTCGATATGAGGTCTCCATGTCAGGCATTTGTCAAACGTGGAAACCCTCAACCAAGCGGGTATCCCGGGTGGCGGATTGATTTGATTTGATTTATTTTTTATATCTAGGATAATGGAAGAGCACTCTTGTGCTTTTTACCTCCAGTCCCCGTGTGTATGCAGTTTTGTAAAGGTTATCTGTTCCAACCGACACACCATGGCCTTCTATTACGAAAAGTGGAACAGGATTTAACGTGTGCGCAAGATGTTCTGCCTGCGTTCGCACACGGGACCTCGGTTTAAAGTCTCATCCGAAGGACTTTTGGGGAGAGTGGAGTCAGCACTGAAGTTAACTCCAGAGAGAAAATCTCGACCTGGAATCGAATCAGTTCGTCAAATTGCGAGCGCATGTTCTGACCACTAGGCTATCCAGTCCCCCCTTTGATAGGAGGGTTAGCTGCGAAAGTCAGGCCCGGACCAGCTGGAGATGTTGCTATCAGGACGGGGCGGACAAAGGTGGCTCTGTTGTCTCCATGAAATATATTTAATTACGACCTATGAGGGAACATCACGCGATCAAGAGCCGTGGTAAACGCTCTGCCCCCTGGGCTGCCAGGGTAAAAGGAATAAGGGTGGGGTAACCCTGACAGAAACCTAAGGGTTGAAGTCAGTGGTATCGGGCCAAAGAGCCCTCTAACAAATCACAATACCATGTTAAAAAACAATCTTCATTGCGGAAATGAGTATAATGATCATTTATTACAATCACTGTTGTTGTATTACTTTCACACCATTACTTTTTTAATATTTCATCATCGTTATTATTATCATGACATTTACTCACATCCGACGGTCTCCACAGCAGTACCAAGAATGTAATCAGGCAGATCTTTGAGTCATTTCTTCACCGACATTTCCTGAAAACCAACAGGTCAATTATTTATTTCAACTTTTTTTTGTTTGTGAAAGCATATTAACCTATTATGAATATGTTTACAAGCAACATATTATATACAAGTCGAACGGTCTCAACAACTGGATAATATTATAACGTCTGTCATGGGGTTGTCAGTATGTTGATAATTATAGTAATTAAGGGGGGGGGGGGGGTAGGAAAGGTTCTAATCACCAAAAAGGGGATACCATTGTGTTAAAAACTTATTAATTCACACACCGGTTTTGTGTGAATGGAAATTCAGGTAGTGGCTCTGTTCGGTCCACAGACAGTAGGAAAGAAGCACGTCTTCATCTTGAATGTAAACAAAGCTATCAAAAAGTTTCTTTCCATCCTTGTCCTCGTGTTTCTTGATTTGTCTCAAAACATTATAAAGCATGTGTATTATGTTATCAATCTCACTGCTGTATGTATAAGCACTGTTCGTGTATAGTTGATGTAACGATTATTATTGATTTTAAATAATACAGAATCACCAAAATCTATACCACCATAAAAAACATTGAAGTCAAGAATCTAAGCTAGTTCAGAACCCCCCCCCCCCCCCCAGATATGAGGTCAACATATGGAACAAGGATATAGTTGTTTCTCTTAGATCACACACATAACATAATCTTCGTTCAGTTCTGAGGATTATCTTGATCTTTTTCGCTGATATTCTTCACTCTACGTTGAGGATATGTAAGCTCAGTGGATAGACTTTTACCCCATGCTGTGAAGCAATATAGGCATGTGTGTACGAAATGCCGCTCATTTTTCAATTTGAGGGCACAATCCTGCAAATCATTTCAAGGAGCCTGTAATCCAAAGTCTTGCGTGCAGACACCACACACACACACACACACACACACACACACACACACACACACACACACACACATCACACACACACACACAACACACACACACACACACACACACACACACACACACACACACACAAATTCGTGTACACATACGCCCTGAAAACTTATCTACATTTCGTAGAACAGTAGATCAAAACACGTCCAGTCTGTACTCTGGGACTTGAAGAGCGAAATGACTCCAGCAAGTTTCCATTTAGCACTAGATACTCTTTGTTAAAGTTTCAGTGACAGGTTAAAGCTGATGGCAACTTTAAATAACGGTGCCACGTACGGTAATCTAATCTTTCTACAAAAACAAAGTTGCTACAAGACTTGTCTTGAAAACCTGCAAGCTGTGAGGTCGTCAATCACACATACTCACCAGCCGTTTCGGCGTTTGAGGGGCATTGGGGCTGTATTCGTCCTCCACAAAGACCCAGGGGTACATCAGTAGTTGGGAAAAGGCGTGCACAGACACAAAGGCATGGATTTGTCCATAGTGTGCATTAAACAAATGCTGGATGTTCTTGCTTTCGGCCTCTGAGAAAGGTTTCTCCCCGGGGTAAGTTGAAGAACTACAGTTCTTGGAGACACCCACCCCTGTTTTGAATGAATAAAAAAAGGAAAACTGAAATAGAATAATGCTTTACAAGGGGGGCTTATGAAGTGTGGGGAATATTTATGTCTTCTGTTAATCATGCATACACCCAGTCATGGATTCACCTATC
>CM060331.1:21465984-21468484 GCA_030674155.1 Stramonita haemastoma | reverse complement strand
TATCATACAATGGTAGAGTAAATTGATAATGGTATCATTTCGCACATACATTTCATTTACAATAAATGGCATGTCAGCGGTTATACATTTGGCGATATTGCCAAAGAATGACACCCAGAGTGGAAAACACATTAATGAAATTATGACGTAAGTATTGTTTTTTATAATTATTGAAGTATAACACAAGGCTCAAAGGAACATTGACATGTGAAATCAGTGGTAAGAGCTCTCTCTCTGAAGTCTAGTACAGAGGTTGCAGGCACAATGAAAAGACGTAATAACACTGTTGACTAGAACCTGTCCGGACAGAATGAAGTGTAATAGTATGATTTCTATATTGCATATCACAAAATCAACTTACAGAGAGAGAGAGAAACAGAGACAGAGACAAGAGACAGAGACAGAGACAGAGACAAGACACACACAACACACACACACACACACACACACACACACCACACACACACACACACACACACACACACACAGCAGACCGACAGACAGACAGACAGACAGATAGACAAACGAAGAGACTGACACAGGGAGGGAGAAAAAGAAAATGGAAAGTAAGAGAGAAGAGAGAGACAGAGACACACACACACAGAAACAGAAGAGAGAGAGAGAGAGAGGAGAGGGAGAGAGAGAGAGAGAGAGAGAGAGAGAGAGAGAGAGAGAGAGAGAGAGAGAGAGAGAGAGAGAGAGAGAGAGAGAGAGAGGAGAGAGAGAGAGAGAGAGAGAGAGAGAGAGAGAGAGAGAGAGAGAGAGAGAGAGAGTGAGAGAGAGAAGAGGAAGGACAGAGAGAGAGAGAGAGGAGACAGAGAGAGACAGCAGAGAGACAGCGAGAGTAAGAGAGATAGAGAGAGACAGATACAGAGACAGCGAGACAGAGAGAGACATACACACACAGGCAGAAAGACAGAAAAACAGAGAGACAGACGGGGGGAGTGAGAAGAATAGAGATGGAAAGAAAGAGAGAAGAGAGAGAGAGAGAGAGAGAGAGAGAGAGAGAGAGAGAGGAGAGAGAGAGAGAGAGAGAGAGAGGAGAGAGGAGAGAGAGAGAGAGAGAGAGAGAGAGAGAGAGCAGAGACAGAGACAGAGACAGAGACGAGAGACAGAGAGACAGAGAGAGACAGAGACAGAGACAAAGAGAAACAGAGAGGCAAAGAGAAAAGAGAGGCAAAGAGAGAGAGATAGAGAGAGATGGAGAGAGAGAGAACAGACAGAAGACAGACACGACAGACAGATGGACAGATAACAGACCAACATAGATAAGTCAGATAGACAGGAAAGACAGACAGCAACCAGACAGACGGAATAGACAGCCAGAGAAACATAAGACACAGCAGGCAAGAACGGGACAAAAAGACAGAGAAACGTTCAAAAGGCAAACACACAAACAGACAGACAGTAAAATAGACAGACAGACAGGACGGACAGACAGACAGACAGACACTACTAGTCTGAGGAATGGGAAAAAAAAAACACAACAGAATAGATAGACTGATAACCTACCACATCCCACGTGTACACATAACCATCCGGGTTGACGACAGGGATGATCAGGAATGTAAACTCGTTTAGAATATTTCTGACGCGTCGGTCATTGTTTTCATAATCAGACAACAACTGCACACAACAACAACAACAGCAACAACAACCACATCAACTTGACTTATCATGGAATGAATTGTGCTAGCTATGATATATAAAAAAGACACGTGTACAACACGTTACCATGAAGCAGCCCCAAAGGGGATAAGACGCAAAATTACAGATGGGCCTAATGAAATTGATATTAAACAGCTTGATAAGGGAAGACATGAACATCTTGCATGGGGCTTTGAAAATAGAAACAGGAATAGGAAAAGGACAAGAATTTTACAAAAAATCAAAATAACACACACTCCCATATCAAATACGTATACATATTAATGTATAGGAACGTACATGCATATATGTATATATGTATATATGTATATATATATATAATATATATCATATAATCATATCTATATATATATATATATATATTATAATATATATATATATATATATATTATTAATATATCATACTCACGCGTGCGCGCAACACACACACATACGCGCGCGGCCCACACACACACACACACACACACACACACACACACACACCCACAACACACACACACACACACACACACACACACACACACACACACACACACACACACACCACACACACACACACACATACACACACAAGGGCGCTCGCCCGCGCGTGCACGCACACATACACACACGCGCGCGCATGCGCAAGCATGCACGCACGCGTATTGGTGCCTCAGAGCAAGAACAGTTTATCTGAAAAAACTATTACCAATGTTCTTTTTTTCTTCCATATTTGGTAAATTTACTGTCAACTGTCAGATGAGAAAAGCATAAAGTAAAACGTTCATTAACTTCAAAGATATTACACACGGGACTGGATGTAAGAAAAAACAACACGTAAGTGTTTTATCCT
>CM060331.1:21450984-21460984 GCA_030674155.1 Stramonita haemastoma | reverse complement strand
ACACTTACACACACTCACACACACCCCACACACCCTTACACACACACACACACACACACACACACACACACACACACACACACACACACACACACACACACACACACACACACACACACACACACACACACAACACACACACACACACACACACACACACACACACACACACACACACACACACACACACACACACACACACACACACAACACACACACACACACAACACACACACAACACACACATACATACACACAAACTCACGCCTCGAGTTTGGCAGACAGATCGGTGACCTGCATTCCACTATCCGTCAAAGTTTTCATCACTTTTCCTTCTGCCCCTGAAGGACCACAATATTCGTTTGCTTCTCCACAGCAGGCCTTTGCAAAAGCTCCACTTGCTGAAACAGTATGAAGTATAGGCATAAATTTTGACGCTCTACCACATAAGGAGTCGCATTGCACCAGAGGTCATTTTTTTTAGTTATTGCCAAGTTATTAATCGGCAATAAAAAAAGGCTATTCAATAAAAAAAAAAACTGATTGAAAATCGGACAATTTTGTGTAAAGTTATTACAAATTGAAATTATAGACTGCAGGGTGGGACAAAACGAGAAACGGGCAAGTTTATTTTCTATAAGGTGGTCAGAATGAGGGCTTGGGTAATCTCAAAACACATTTGAAAGCAAAAGGAATAAAAAAAATATGCCTTGATATTTCATTATAAGGTCGAATAAAGGATAGGGTTTAATAATCGAGCAAAATCCAAAAGTTGACAACTTGACCCCCATCTGCCTTAAATGGCTCCTAGCGCAAAATTGGGTAATGTGTCAAGCGACTCATTTCGTGGTGGAGTGTCACATATATGAGGACTGCCTTAAAATGGCTCCTAGCGCAAAATTGGTAAGAGCCCTCGCTTTCCGACCAGTCAAGTTAAGCAGCATCAAGCATGTTTGTCAATTGGATGGGTGACCGTTTGCGCGCCTTGGCTACAGTACAGTTCACCCCAGTTCACCCAGCCGTAAATGGGTACCTGCCTCCTCAGTTTCAGGGAAAGTAAAGCAGCGAGGGAGAGGAGATAGGCTCTACCCTCAAAACTCTGGCCCCTAGAGAAGCTGAGATCTCTGACGCCTCGCTCCCTTACGACACATCGGTTATGGGACACCTTTACCTTTGCCTTATATACATATATCAAAATCAACCTATACCTTTTAAGGGAACAAAATAAAAATCCCTTGGAGCTGTAATAAGGTTCTCCATTATGACGTAAGGTAAGGTCAATGTGTCCCATAACCTGTGTGTTCGTACGGGAGCGAGGCATCAGAGACCTCAGCTTTCTCTAGGGACCAGCATATTGAGGGCGGCGCCCGTCTCTTTTCCGTTGCTTTATTTTCCCTGATCCGAAAGAGGACAGGTACCCATTTATTGCTGGGTGAACTGTACTGAAACCAAGGCGCGCAAACGGTCACCCACCCAATTGGTAACCACGCTCGATGCTGCTTAACCTCAGCTTGGAGAAAGTGAGTGCTCTGACTACTGAGGTATCGTGTCCCCTACTATGACCTGGTACTTTAAAAAAACTAATAGTCATATATTAGTTGTCATGCACATTGAGAAGTCGTACTGTGTATTGAAGGGAACACTCTTGAAACCCGAATGTCCATAAACGACTCAGCTTTATGCACTGTAGCAATGAAAACAATCAAGATAATGATATGACTATAATGGAGACATTAGGCACTTGTCATTATGCCTTCTTTAAGCATTTGTCATTATGTCCTTATTATCTCCTTCTCATTATGTCCTCATTATGCATTTGTCATTACGTCTTCATTATGTACTTGTCATTATTTCATTATTATGCCTGTGTCGTTTTATTCCAGGATTCACGTTTTCCATATACCCAGTATGCCATTATTGACTACTCTATTGGCACTCTATGCCATTATTGACTACTCACTACCTCAATCAGCGCTCAGAGGACGGTAACTATGGCACTATTCTATTCAGTATATATTATCCGGCTCACATAACTTGCCTAAACTTCTTACGGAACTACGATTTTGTACGTCAAAATCCGAAAACCGAAAATTCGTTGCTAATTTATAAGAGACTAATTTTCCCTTACTACGCTGCTGTTGAGTCAATGCGCATGTGCCATGACCTTTTGGCGGCATCATTGTCACAACAAAGTAGCTGAACATGGTTGTGTTGTGTTGTGTTGCAGCACATCATAGATACAGGTAACACAGGTGATACTTACGTCATTGCTCTCTTCCAGATCAGTAAGAACCGCTACCTGTAGTTCATCGGTTGGCAATGTAGACAGCAGAGAGTGTCTGGATAAAATCATCATAACCATGAAAGTACAGGTAAAAGGGGAGACGGATAGCTAGTGGTCAGAACATTGTGCTGGCAATTTGACGACCCGGGTTCGGTCGAGGAGAATTTTCTCCTGGAGTTACATCAGTGCTGACTCCACTCTCCCCAAAAGTCCTTCGGATGAGACTTTAAACCGAGGCCCGTGTGCGAACGCACGCATAATATATTGCGCACACGTTAAATCCTGTTTCGCTTTTCGTAAGAGTAGGCCATCGTGTGCCGGTGGGAACAGATGACAATATTTACAAAACTGCATACACACGGGGACCGGATGAAAAAAAAGCACATGATTGCTTATTCTGTTATCCTCGATATAAAAGAATAAATAACAAACAAACAAAAATAAATAAATAATAAATAAATAAGGTAACCATAATAATAAAAAAGAATTTTCCTTTTTTTGCGCTATTCATTGAAACTAACAACGCCTGGTGTAAACTCACAAAGGTGAAGGTAAATGTGTCCCTTAAACTAGAGAGCGAGGCATCAGAGACCTCAGCTTCTCCAGGGGCCAGCATATTGAGGGCGGCACCCATCTCATCTCCCTCGCTGATTTACCTTCTCTGGCCCTAAAGACCCGATTGCAGCTGGGTGAACTGGGGGACTGTACTGAAACCAATCAGTGCAATCGATCACCTGCAATGTGAACTACATGGGTGGGTATATTTAAACATATAACATTAAAGCATTGCAATAGAATTGTACACAGTATGATCCTTTAACTTTAGTCGTTGAAAATATCCATCAGAATGGCACTGCAACACATGTACATATCATTATAGCTTTTTGACAGCAAAAGAAACAGTTTTGTAATGTATATGTCTGTATGTCTGTTCTCTTGTGTATGCATATGTATATATATATATATATATATATATATATATCTATATCTATCTATCTATCTATCTATCTATCTATCTATCTATCTATCTATCTATCTATCTATCTATCTATCTATCTATCTATCTATCTATCTATCTATCTATCTATCTATATATATATATATATATATATATATATCTGTGTGTGTGTGTGTGTGTGTGTGTGTGTGTGTGTGTGTGTGTGTGTGTGTGTGTGTGTGTGTGTGTGTGTGTGTTTTTTGCGCTATTCATTTACACGGATAATCAAGGAAGTAAAGTCTACTCAGGCTCGATTTTCGCAATTCCACCCCGATGTATGCTATTTATTGGAAAATTGCCGTGATCAGATTACCCAATCAGGCAATATAATGCAATGTGCTATGGGTGGGTATTTAAGTGTACATTAGCTTGCATGATGTGTGTATGATCTTGTAATTTGTGTGTGATGTCTCATGTGTTGTGTAATGTGTGTACATGTGTGTCGTGTGTGTGCGTGCGTGCGTGCGTCCGCGTGTGTGTGCGTAATTATGTGTGATGAGAAAAGAGAGAGAGACAGAGAGACAGAGAGACAGAGAGAGACAGAGAGAGACAGACTTACATGTCCACATTTTGTCCATGGATAGTAACACAACCACAAACAGCAGAAGGCGAGGACCGCAAGCCTCATTTTTTCACGATGATGTATTTCCTAAAAATAAGGACCCATCGTTATCATCGACATCATCATATCATTCATCATCGTCATCATCGCCATCGTCATAGTCATCATCGTTGTCATCGACGTAGTCGCTGTCATCATCGTCGTCGTCAATATCGTCATCGCCGTCGCAGTTATTGTTATCGTCGTCGCATAAACACCGCCAAACCCTCACCCTCCTCCTCCTCCTCTGCTGCGTGCTCTGCTCTCTGCTGCTCCTCTGCTCATTCTGCTGTCTGCTCCTCCTCCTCCTCCTCCTCTCACTCTCCTCTCATCCTCCTCTCCTCTCTCATCATCATCATCATCATCATCATCATCATCATCATCATCATCATCATCATCATCATCATCCATCATCATCATCATCATCATCATCATCATCATCATCACCACCACCACACACCCACCACCACCCACCACTAACAGTATGGTTATCATAATCGCCATAATCAACCACAACAAAAACAGAAATATTACAGCAAAAACAACTCGCAATGTATTATCCCTTGAATGCTTTAAAATTACCGATTTCCTCTGTTCTAAAAGGTCTTATATCTTAACGGCTATTAAAATTTTTTTGTCTCTGTGACAAAATCCATCATTTTTTGCGTACTACGTTCTTGCTATAGGCAACTGCATTGGTTTCTTGCTCAAAGAAATCAAATACAAGACGACAATGTGTGCGTTTTGGACACTTGAAAAAGACCCAAAAAACACAACGTTTTCATTGAATGTTCTAATTAATTTTTGTTAAGTGCTAATTCAGCCTTTTTTATGATATCCTGATGGTTTTCTGACGTTTCTTAGCCGCTTATACCAAGATTAAGCAATACTGCCATCGTTAGAACTCTGCAATACATAAGTCACTTGCTTGAGTGAGCCACACAGAGGTTCCTACGGGGATCTATGTTTATACTGATTTCTAAGAGGTTTTGTCCTTTTATCCTGGAGACAGCTGGACATGCGAATTCTCAAAAATTAAACCGTTTACATTGCAAAATTGAGATAATTAGGATTTAAAAAAATGTGTGTGTCTTTCTTGTTTGGTGGTTGTGGGTAGGTATTAAATTTATGTGTGTGTGTGTGTGTGTGTGTGTGTGTGTGTGTGTGTGTGTGTGTGTGTGTGTGTATAAAGCACAAAACCCAAGAAATTCAATAATACTTTTGCTTTCACTGTTTCGCAACGTATCTTTTCTACAAAATATTCATGAACAAAAACAAACAGAAACAATCTGAATTACACCATCGAAATTCACACATCGCCAGTTTACACAATGCAAATTCTCGAAAATTGAACCATTCACTTTGCATAATGGTGATAATATGATAAATAAAATTGTGTGCCTTTCATTGCATTTAACGAAAACTCAAAGCGCATTGCAAGGGTAAGATTTTTTTTTTAAATCCCACACAAACCCAGCAACTTCAAAAAAAACTTTTGCTGTCACTGTTTCGCAACGCATTTTTTCTGACAAAATAGTTTCATAAACAAAAACAAAACGGAAACAATCTAAATTACACCATCGAAGCTCACACATCGCCAGTTTACACTTGCACAACCAACAATTGCATATAAAAACAAAATACATCACTGATAAGATGGAACACATTACAATTGCCCCCAACACAACCAAATCCTTCTCATATCCCCGGCTTCTCTTTCTCCGTCTTCTGCCTGTATCATAATAGCCCCTTTGTTCTCACTCAATTTCTCTATACTTAGGGAGGTTTTATGTATGTATGTATGTATGTATGTATGTATGTATGTATGTATGTATGTATGTATGATGTATGGTATGTATGTATGTATGGATGTATGTATGGATGTATTGGGATGATGATATGATGGATGATATGTATGTAGGTAGGTAGGTAGGTAGGTAGGTAGGTAGTAGGTAGGTAGGTAGGTAGTTGTAGGTATGCTGTAGTGGTATGTATGTATCTCTCAGTCGCCCCCCCCTCCCCCCCCCCCCCCCACCCGCTCTCTTTCTCTCTGTTTCTACATTTCTTTTTCTCTTCATCCTCACACCGTGTGTTTCTTTCCTTTCTCCCTGCCAACCCCCCCCCCCCTCCGCCGTGCATTCCATCTCAATTTTATGTTCACCTTAAAATATATATATATGTATCTGATATCAAATTACCTGACTTAGTTTGAGCTTTGCATGATAATGGAATTACGATGGCTCGGATTTTCCTTTCTGTATGATTATGATCTAGAAACATTGCTCTAAACCAAAATTATGTGCCACATAAAACAGATCCTAATTCTGACGCTTATATATAGGAAGTGTGTGGTGTTTTTTTAAAGAGGGATACAGGGGAGTTTTTTCAAGGTTACACATTCAATCAGCCATAAAGGATAATTTATGTCATGACCTGCAGTGACAACAAAATCACCCAAAAATACTCAGACAGACTGTGGAATGTACAGCTTGCATACAATTTAATGCCGCCGCTGTAGCTTAATGGTTAAGGCGTTGGACTCGTAATCTAAAGTTTGCGGGTTCGATCCCAGCTATTTGACTATGACGTTGTGCCCTTGGAAAAGGCACTTAACGGCTATTTTCTCACCACCCACCGGTGTAAAAGGGGTACCAACCTTGTGTTGGGGGTTAACCCTGCGATAGACTGGTGTCCTATCCAAGGGGGAGTCTATGACTCTCAGGCGCTTAACGCCACAGAAACCGGGATAAGCACCGGCCTGATGAGCCTTAGGCTCGGGACAGACTTGAACTTAATACAATTTAATCAAGCTTTCATTAACAAAGCCAAAGTAATTATAAACAACAACTAATTAAACTGCTTGAAGAAAGGTAAGATAAACAACAACAATAATAATAACAAACTTGCCATACATATTTGCTGTCTGACTGCAAACAACCAAACACAAAATGAAATAAAAAGATCATTAATCAATTGAATTAGAAGGCTTTTTTTTTTACAAGATACATACACGAAAATCAAAACTCATTTTGTTTCAGAGACATAGAAAAAAACAACAGACAGACAGGCAGAGATAGAGACATAGAGACAGAGAAAAAGACTTACACGAAAGTTGTCTGAAGAGGTTATCAATATAGTATAAGGCAGGAGGAAATCCAGTTCAATTTTATAGTAAATCTGTTCAAATACAGGTGTTATGTACACTGGCGATGGCAACAAACACACACATACATGTCCCCACATAAGCATATGTTTCTGAATACGCACGTACATACTGCCAATACACATTTGGAGTGTTGCTTTTTATTGAATAGAGAGACGGGGAAATAGAAGAAAAAAACAACGAAGTTTACTAATGTCCACCTCTATCTGTGTGTGTTGGTATGGCTGAAACATTTTCAGAAACAGCTAGACATTTACAGGCGCTTTTGCGCCCCACCCTCTCTGTCTCTGTCTCTGTCTTTCTTTCTGTCTTTATCTCTCTCTCTTTGTCTCTCTCACTCTCTCTTTGTCTGTCTGTCTTTCTGTCTCTCTGTCTCTGTCTCTGTCTCTGTCTCTGTCTATCTGTCTGTCTGTCTGTCTGTCTGTCTGTCTGTCTGTCTGTCTGTCTGTCAGTCTGTCTATCTGTCTGTCTGTCTATCTGTCTGTCTGTCTGTCTGTCTGTCTGTCTGTCTGTCTGTCTCTCTCTCTCTCACTCTCTCTCTCTCCCTCTCCCTCTCCCTCTCCCTCTCTTTCTTGTCTTCTCTTCTCTTCTCTCTCTATATATGTATACACACACGCACACGCACACGCACACACACACAAACACACACACACACACACACACACGCACACACATACTTTTCTGTCACTATTTCTCTCTACACGATTATACAGACAGCTGATGTGTGCTCCAAGAGGACTGTACAAAGTTATTAGTATCTTCACATATTTCATGATGGATATTTCTTTTTCAAAATTGCTCCAATCAATTAAAAAGAAGAGTTTACATAGCAAACCAGAAACACTTCACATCTTTGAAAGTGCAAACGTATTGTATTGTATTGTATTGTATTGCTTTGTATTGCGTTGTATTGCGTTGTATTGCGTTGTATTGCGTTGTATTGCGTTGTATTGCGTTGTGTTGTATTGTGTTGTATTGTGTTGTATTGTGTTGTATTGTATTGTATTGTATTGTAGTGTAGTGTAGTGTAGTGTAGTGTAGTGTAGTGTAGTGTAGTGTAGTGTAGTGTAATGTAGTGTAGTGTAGTGTAGTGTAGTGTAGTGTAGTGTAGTGTAGTGTAGTGTAGTGCATACCCCTTTTAAGTCACTGCAGATTTCTCTGCGCGTGAAATTCGGCTGGCTCCTCCCGGGGAGAACGTGTTGCCACAGATGCAGCGCCACTTATTATTTTTCGTTACTTCTTTCTGTCTGCAACTATAATTTGCTTCTCTACCAAAATAGCATTTTATACTTTTTTCTTTTTCACTGACAATCCTGTGTTATCCCTGATAAGGGCGGGAGCTGGACGCAAACACAAGTACTTATTCATTATCCTCGAAATAAGAAATCTTTTAATGTGATTATATTAAGACGAACCACTGAGATTCAAACCCACCAAAAAACCAATCGATAGGTAAAACAAGGAAGCTCGGTGTCATATCCATCTATCTGACTAAAGCTACCCCCCTCACCCCCCCACCCCCCCACCCCCCACCCCCCCCCCGCACTCCACCAGGAAGAAAAAGATGAAAAGGCAGAAAGAAATACAAACACAAACACGACGTGAACAAAGAATGCTGTATTGAACCCATGTAGTTTTGAACCACATAGACTGTGGGGGGTCGGTTTATCATCCTACAGCTGCCTCATTCTCAATGTGAGACAACAAACACTACTATAACTAGCTGTTCCGTCAGCTATAGCAAAAGAAATGTGTGTTTTCTTCTTTTTGTCTTTTGTTTGATTTGGTTTGGTTTGGTTTGGTTTGTTGTTGTTGCTGCTACCTTGGCAGCGAAATATATAAAAAAGATTTGCTATTGGCACGTGGTTATATTATTGAGTTAGGGTTTGGTGGTGGTGGTTTGGGGTGGTGGTAGTGTGTGTGTGTGTGTGTGCATGTGTGTTGTGTGTGTGTGTGTTGTGTGTGTGTGTCGTGTGTGTGTGTGTGTGTGTGTGTGTGTGTGTGTGTGTGTGTGTGTGTGTGTGTGTGGTGTGTGTGTGTGTGTGTGTGTGTGTGTGTGTGTGTGTGTGTGTGTTGTGTGTGTGTGTGTGTGTGTGTGTGTGTGTGTGTGTTGATTCTGATTCAGAATATTTTATTGGCATTTAAGTCATGGAGACTTATTAGACACAGCAAAACAAGCATCGAATTTAATTATCCTTGTAGCAAAATGATGTTCATTAAAAACATATTGAATGCTATATATATCCGCTATATATCTAATAAATACTGCTTGATAAATATCAGTGTAATTCTGATTATGTCGCTTAATTTATCTATATGTGTGACGCTCCACCACGTAAGGAGTCGCATTGCACCAGAGGTCTATTTTTAGTTATTGACAAATTCTTAATCTGCAATAAAAAGGCTATTCAATGCCAAAAAAAAAACCAGATTGAAAATCAGTTAATTCAATGAAAAGTTATTACAAATAGAAATGATAGACTGCAGGATGTGACTAAATGAGAAACGAGAAAGTTTATTTTTGTAACAGGTTGTCAGAATGAGGGCTTGGGTATTTTCAAAACACATTTAAAAGCAAAAGAAATACAAATTATGCCTTGATATTTCATTACAAGGCAGAATATAGATATAGTTTGATAATCAATCAAAATTTCAAAATTAACAACTTGACCCCTACCTGCCTTTAATGGCTCCTAGCGCAAAATTGGGTAATGTGCTAAGCAACTCATTTCGTGGTGGAGTGTCAAATTTGGTTTTTACTTTTCTTTGTCTCGGGTTTGAATGTTAATGACAATATTCATTTGAGGTCATCATATAAGACTAACTTTTCAAGAAAATGAAATTGATATATTTTTTTGTTACAATATTTACATTTTCTGTCCTCCCTTGGCATATGTTGGTCCCTCCCTTTCTTTATCATTAAATCGGGCCCGCTTATGTGAAATTTACGAAGAG
>CM060331.1:21445984-21448484 GCA_030674155.1 Stramonita haemastoma | reverse complement strand
AACAGATATCGCCATGGCGCGCATACTCTTAGTTCTTGGACATTTTTCTGTGCTTGCAACACCATCCCAATAATAAAGAAATGGAGAACTTACCTCCGCTGGGGAAAACACATCGTGGCTAGGCTGTGTGACAGCACCCCAACTTGACTAGCAATGAAAAGCTTCGACGATCACAGACAAAAAAAAAAATACTTACAGCTTACGCAATAGTCTTTCGCCGTGTTAAAAGACACTGAGATCTGGTATGAATGCTCTTTTGGTTGGATTGAATTCTTAAGAGCCAAATCGGATCTCCCCAAATTAGTGGTACACTTCCACCACCACTACTACTACCACCACCATCACCACCACCACCAATTCTCTGGCCACTATCTCTAATACCAGCTAGCCCCCCCCCCCACCCCCCCACCCCCCGGCATGCCCCCCACCCCTCCCCAAGCCCAACGCCATCCACTCTTTTATTTATACGACTAGTAGAGAGGTAGAGAGGAAGCGATGAAGAAGGAAGAAGAAGAGGGTTGGAGATATGTTGAACATGATAAATCCTTACTGAAACTGAAGTTTATGACAGCAGATTGCCGTGCGTCAGATGCCATCCCCTATTGACCAGACAGTCTGGGGTTTACAGCATGGAAGATAAAGAGGGGAAGTGGGCTCTAGTGCAGTAGTGTTGGGGCCTGGTGGCTGATAGACGTATTCAGGGGGTTGACTTATAAGGTCAAGCCTACCCAGGGGACGGGATAGCTCAGTGGTCAGAGCGTTCGCTTTCCCCTAGTCAAGTTAAGCAGCGTCCATCGAGCGTGGTTACCAGTTGGATGGGTGACCGTTTGCGCGCCTTGGCTTCAGTACAGTTCTCCCCTCCATCCCACCCAGCTGTAAATGGGTACCTGCCCTCTTTAGGGTCAGGGAAGGTAAGGCAACGAGGGAGAGGAGATGGACGTCTCCCTCAATATGCTGGCCCCTAGAGAAGCTGAGGTCGCTGATGCCTCGCTCCCCTACAACTACATAGGTTATGGGACACCTGTACCTTTACCTTTTACCTAGCCTACCCCTTCTCTTGCCCCACTTTAGGATCGCTACAAGTTACTCAACAACAAGACCTTTAGACTGGACTTCTAAAGGGGACTTTGAGCAGCTGATAAACAAGGCCAACAAATAGCCACATCATCCGCCATGCCATCTGTTTACAATCAGATTAAGTTGTACCTGGACTCAAATAAAGAAGGAGACAACTTGGTTATCTGAGGAGAGAGTGGGCAGGGATGAAGAGAACAGTGAGAGAAAGGGCGCGGGGGGGCGGGGGGGGGGGGGGGGGGGGGGGGGGGGGGGTGGGAGGGGTGTAGTGGCTTATGTTGAGTCCATATAACTTTTTATTTGCAGGAGTCGCCAATTCTCTCACACTACAGAGTTAAGGTAGTCATTTAACCCATAGCGCTTGGAGAAAAATATTGCATCTGCACTGCATTGTTCCGAGAAGAAAGGCAGATAGAAACTACAAGAAATTCTTTAGCACATAGCCGATACTGCTGCAGCATGCATGAAGCCTGCTTCACGTTAGAGAAGTCCAGATCGAAGTGTGCGGTGGTTAAAATCCTGTTTGGGCCTAAAACTTTTCTCCTATCCTTTAGACCATGAGCAGTGGTCTAGATGCTAGTCTTTTGGATGAGACGATAAACCTAGGTTCCCGTGTGTTACACCTCATTTTTTTACGCGCGTAAAAGAACCAACGGCAACAATAGAGCTGTCCATGGCAAAAAAAAAAAAAAAAGCCTCTCTGATAGGGAAACACAGTTGTAGACAGAAAAAAGAAAGAAAAAAATAATGGGTGGGGCCGCTCTCCTGTGGCGAGCGCCGATCTCGCGTGGAGAGCAGCCCGAATTTCATGCAGAAAAATATTTTGTGACATAAAGTGGGTGTGGAATAAAAGAGAAAAAAATTAAAGAAAGTAGCTTGTTGAAATAAAACAGAATACATTTGTCATTAAGTGTGTCAGTAGGTTGGTGTGCGTGTAGGGTTGGGGGAGGAGAATAGGTCAGTTGAATAAGGTGTGGTTGTGAGCGTACGTGCGTGCGTGTGTTCGTGCATAACCAGACTAAAGTAGTGTGCTCCGCAAACATAAGGAGTCGCATTGCGCCAGAGGTCAATTTTTAGTTATTGATATTTTATTGATCTGCAATAAAGTGGCTGTACAATAGAAAAAAAACAGATTGAAAATCGGACAATTCCATGAAACGTTATTACAAGTTGAAATGATAGAATGCAGGAAATGACAAAACGGGAAATGGACAAGTCTAGCATCATAATAAATGGTCCGAATAATGGCTTGGGCATTTTTAAAGCACGTTTAAAAGCAAAAGGATACACATTTATGACTTGATATTTCATTACAAGGTAGACTTATGGCTATAGTTTTATAATTAATTAAAATCTGAAAATTGCCAACTTGACCCCACCTACCTTTAATGGTTTCTAACGGAAAAGTGGGTTATGTGCTAAGTGA
>CM060331.1:21420984-21443484 GCA_030674155.1 Stramonita haemastoma | reverse complement strand
TCCTCCAGGCCCAGGGTTTGATTCGTCCGTCTGTCTCCATGCTGCAACAGATATGCTAAAAAATAATCATCACAATGGCAAAAGACGGTCAAACTTTTGAACATTCCTCCATTCTTTTGATTTCTTTTACGTAATATAGAAACAGGGATTGTACACAAACATGGGACATGCTTTCCTTCTGTGAAGAAGTGAGCTATTGCCAAACTTTATTACCATGATGTTGAGAAAACACTGTTGTAAATAGGAACCGCATCCCCACTGTCTTTGTTTTATCGCACATTGTCATGTGTTTCACACATTCTCCCTGTAAAAATAAATCACTTTATTGATAACACAGTACCAGAAATGAGATGCATGATTTAACATTTAAAATTGTGGGGTATGGAGGATTACAAACCAATCCAATAAGGATATTCCCCAAAATATCAATATTAGCAGAACTGAAAAGCAAGAGTTCATCACAAACTGCTGAGCAAAAACATCAAAGGCATGATAATCTACAATTATTGTCAGAGACAACAATGACATTTTAATAACTACACGAAAAATCTGTAAATTTCGACAGAGTCTGTAGAACTTTTTGAGATTTACATTTCATCAGCCAACAGAAAACTACATAAGTTCATGGGTTCGAGAAAATTCCGAAAAATAAAATCTTGTCGTAAAATGTTTAAAGTGGAAACATCCTGTGATAAAATGAGTTTCATCCCCTAAAACACACATAACCATAGCATTTTGAACATACTCTTTCTTTCCGTGGCATATTTTGTAAACGACTAGCCTCAATCAGGTGTTTGTAACAACTGCAACAAAATCAATAAGAGTGTCAGCATACGCATCTTAGAGACAAGTTATGTATTTTTCTCTTCCAGAATCGACCTTGTAGTTTCAGAAAAAAGTATCTACTGATAAACACTGAATTAACACGAACAAAGCCTAGTGGCCAGCACAGTTTGACCTTCATTTGTTGTGTGTGTTGAATAGCCGCTACTTTTCCTTGCATGAACAACTGAAAACACCAATAAAATTGGCCAACAAACACCTCTGAATGCTACATAAGATATGCGTATGATCACCATAATCTTTATGAAGAAATCACTTTCAAAATCGTTTTAATTTGCTTTGAAGTAGTGGAAGCTACTAATTAGCAAATCAAATCCCCTTAGATAGCTAAGCTCTCTGTTCTACAGAATATCTTGCCCCAGGGAATGAACGACTGAATACACTTTTTTTTCAGTGGGCAGTGGAAAAATGGTGAAATCAGCTTTATGTGTGGTAATAGAGTTGTCCTTTCTTTGCAAAGTATCGATTGTGGCTCAGATGAAAAGCTACGTAAGGGACACAACTAGTGTCTCCTTGCTGGGCTGACATTTATTGTTTCCCTTACTACTGTGCTAATTTTTCTTGATTTCGTTTTAGGATGTTTCCTGCTTTGCTTTCTTGCATTATTTTTGTTTTTGTTTTGTTTTGTTGGTTTAAGAAGGGTTTGAGTATTGGCTTTGGTGCTTAAAAAAAAATCTAGTCACGTTTGTGTGTTGCCACGTTTGTGTGTGTGTGTGTGTGTGTGTGTGTGTGTGTGTGTGTTGTGTGTGTGTGTGTGTGTGTGCGTGCGTGCGTGCGTGCGTGTGTATGCGCGCGGGCGTGTGTGTGTGCGCGTGTGTGTGTATGTGTGTGCACGCGCGCGCGAGTGCACTAGTGTGTGTGTGTGTATATGTGTGTTTATGTGTGCGTGTGTGAGTGTGTTTTTAAAAATACATGTATGTATATACATGTGTCTGCGTGTATGTGTACGTATATATGTTGAGTTGTATAAGCATGCATTCTTGCATGTATGATTATGTACTATGTGTGTGTATGTATTGTATCACTCAGGTATCTCTCCAGCTTACAGTATTTTAGGTTGATTCATTAACTCTGACTCTTTCCCTTATTAACACCTTCATGTCCCGACATGTAGTGAGTGTGGAACAGAGAGAGAAAGGGAATACGAATATGAAATTTTATTTACAGAGGGTAATAGATTAGGTACAAAGACTTTTTTCCCATCCAGCCCTCTAAAAGGGAATAAGTAGAAACACAAAAGCACAAGCAATATGTTTGAAAAAAGACAAAAAAGAATAGATGGAAAGAAAAAACAGTAAAGGAAACGACAAGAAGAGAAAAAAAAATGCATCAAAAGAAAAAACAAATCAATCAAGAACAAGTAACAGCAGAGGAGGGAGGGAGAGAGAGAGAGAGAGAGAGAGAGAGGAGAGAGAGAGAGAGAGAGAGAGGAGAGAGAGAGAGAGAGGAGAGAGAGAGGAGAGAGAGAGAGAGAGAGAGAGAGAGAGAGAGAGAGAGAGAGAGAGAGAGAGAGAGAGAGAGAGAGAGAGAGAACACTGAACACTGAACAGGTTTAATCTGTACATTGGCCTTAGGCCACAATACATGGAGTGGGGGGAGGGAGGGAAACAAAATACTGATATTGTGATAATTCATACAACAAAAAGCCAATTCCTTGTGAGGAATGATCGCAATAGCCCTATCTTGAACGAGCTTGGAACTTGAAAAACACATTATACTGCGTCAATAATGATAACACACCTCTAGATCGCACTGTCAAAATGCAATACCTCATTTTAGAAAGACAGCAACAGTATTTGAAACACAGCTTATTATGCACATCACTACCTTAAATAATATTTTGATATAACAAATTCTTCTTCTATTAATGGAGTGAAAAATGTATCTGGATAAATAGTGAGTGTGTTCTTTGCTTGATGCTTTGATTAAATCTGGTATTGACATATTGACACATCAGATAAAAAACTTTTCTCTTAAATCAGAGTACATTGAGCATTCTAGCAAAAAATGGGCTTCATTTTCAAGTTTAGTCGCACAAACGGACACAGCTTTTCGTGTTCATTTTATACTATATCTAAAAACATTGTTATTTAGAGGCAAAACATTTAACCTAACTGTGTAATAGCACTCGGAACAGTATGTGTCAATAAAGTTGATGTATTTTTCTTTTTCAAAGATACTTTTGAATGATCTATAGTTTTCATATCTCTCCTTATTGTTATGGTTCCATGCCACTCTTGGATGAACATATCAACTAATCTCTGCTTGAAATACACGTAAAAAAGCTTTACATCACCACACTCCTTGTTGCAACCATACAATATTAAATCCATTGTAGCACAGAATTTCTCGTATCTTTGAAGCCCAACAATTCTTTTTCCATTCCTATCTAGTTCTACTAACATTTGGTAGCATAATAAGGTAACCTGTTTTGACTCAGTTGCAATATTTTAAACCAGTATCTAAGAGCTTTTGTGTAAGAATTGATATAAAGCGGATATCTACCCAATTCACTATATACCATTTTATTTGGTGTTCTTGTTGGTACTCCTAGAAATCTCTCTACATGCAGTCAGGTGAACTTTTTCAATGTGGTCCATTCTACCCAATCCCCATATTTCTGAAGCATATAACAAAATTGGCTGAACTTTGACATCAGATACCTTAAAAAATGTGCTTGCATTCATCTTTTTATATCTATTGAAAGCTTTGTGTAACTGAATTACTGCTTTTTTCACTTTTAGAACTAGGTTCTCAGTGCCCAATTTTGTACTAATCTTTGTTGTAAAAGTAAAACCTAAATAACAATACTGATTAACTACTTCTAACTTAACACCATTATAGGACCACTGTTCATGTATTTGCAAGAAACCCACCTTTTCTAAAAACCATTTACTTTAGTTTTATCAATATTTACATTTAGCTGCATATCATCACAGAAACTTTGCAAAATGTTCAGCTGTTGTTGCAACCCCAAATGGCGTAACTGAGAGTAGAGCCACATCATCGGCAAATAGCAAAATGAATAATTCAAAAACATCCGGTAACATCTGGATCCCATGTCTGCCATTTTCATTCATGTGATTAGTTAACTGATTAATGAAATTGTAAATAATGTAGGGCTTAATACACATCCTTGTCTAACACCTAATGGACACTCAAAAACTCTGATAGTTTATCATTAACATCTAACACAAGAAAGCAACGCTGTATACATAGCTGATTAATGAAGCAAAAAATCTACCCCTTACTCCCTTGGGTTTTGATACATTCAAAAGCTTTTCATGTCTTACTGAGTCGAAGCTTTCTTGAAGTCAACGAAAGCTACGTATAATTTTTTACCCTTTTTTTAGACATGTACTTTGAACTATTCCATACAGGTTAAATATCTGATCAACGGTAGAGTATTTTTTTCCTAAATCCTGCTTGATTCTCACAAATAAGAGAGTTTTTCTCTAGCCAGGCATAAAGTCTTAAGTTTAGTATTGATGTATAACATTTTGATAAGATACTTAGCAAAGAAACACCCTGTAATTATCTACATTGTTTGGATTTCCTTTCTTATAAAATTGGTATTATAACAGCCTTTGACCAGCATGTGGGTACATACCTTTGCTGAATATGGTATTAAAAAGCTTGATAAGAAAACGTTTTACCTCTCTGCTACCATTTTTTCAACTCCTCAGCAGTAATACCATCAATTCCGCTGGCTTTCCACTACTTAAACTGTGTGTAGCTCTCTTATTTCTTCCTCAGATATTTCCTTGTTTAATTCATGCTCACTTTCTTCAGACAGTTGACATCCATATGTGCATGCTGATTAAGAGAAGATTCATTGTTTTGAAACAAATTTTTAAAAATGATTCACCCAGTCTGTAATCTTTATGTCGTTTTTTAGTCTGTCTTTATTATTACATCCCATACTTCTAAGTTTTTCCAGAAAAGTGTTTGAATTGGTAAAGATATTTGCTTGTGAGAGACCCTACCTTTTGCTTTCTGAATGCTTGCCCGTTTTGATTTTAATAACATTTTTGTACTTTTTTCTTGCTGTGACATAAACAATCCTATCATTTTCCTTTCTTGTTCTTCTAAAAAGCATTCAAGGCTGATCTAGTCTCTTTCTTTTAAATTTTGGGTACACCAGCATTTAAACATTGAATGCTTTTTTTTTTCTCTTAACATTTTTTTAAAAAAACATTTCATTCTGATTCCTTTAACATGTACAAACAATTTTAACCATTGTTTAACATCAAATGTCAAGTGTTGCTATTTAGTGCTGTAATAAAGTCTTTTTTCTTATGGTCTTTCCAAACATTTTTCCTGTTTCCATATTTGGTCTTCACCCGTCTTCATTTCCCCGGGCTTTAGACTATCGTTTTCCAGTTTATTGTTTAAAACGACTGGCAGAAAGATCAGACTCTGGGCACACTTTGATATCCCAGCACCCAAAATTTTTTATCTACAAACAATTACAGGGTATAACAAAAAATCAAAAAAAAAAAAACAAAAAAGGGGTGGCTCTGAGGGGGAGAGTATGTACGCCTTATCAAATTAAAATTGACACAGTCTTTTGTATCACAAATCAACATTGTACAGATTTGAGGCGTTGCCTGCCAAGATGTTGGTGGTTTTATCCTGGAATTTCTTGAAAAATCAACCCAAAAAAACAGGGGCTTTTACACCCTCAAAATCCCAAAAACATCATAAAAAATGAATTTAAAAAGCATTCCCGGGTTTTAGCCCTTAAAATCTCCGGTCAGCATAAGGTAAAAATTTATCATTGGAATTCTGCAATCTAGGATACACGTTCAGCATTTTAAGGGCCATATCCATTTTGCTGGAGTGTTCAGAATATAAATCTAGGGTGGTATATATGTACATTCTAACATTAGTTCTTTGTCAGTTGAATAAATGGTCCTTATGAATTTTAACACACAATTGTATTGTCATATTCGATATCAATCTTTTCCAACCAAACCGCAATTTTCTTCCTGATCCTGACAATCACCCCTCCAGAATGTCTTCCATGGTGGGACATTTTGTATGGCTTTTGAAGTAAACCTAACAAAATCATGTGTAAAAGTGCTTTGTCACATACTAAAATTTTCTCTTTTACATAAAATGTTTCTGTCAAAGCAATATATTAAAGTCTTTCTTCATAATAGTAAAACACTTATTGATAATATTCTTTATTATTTAGTTTTTTGAATGTAAGGTTAAAGCCGTTTTTTCTCATGATTTATTATCATTGTAATATTGAGGGGAGGATGAAAACTGTTAGATGTGGTGGTTATTTACATGTATATATCACATACAGCTACTAGTGTTACCTGTGTTTGTAGCCAGCCCCCCTCATTGGGACACAAGAATAGTCTTTTTGTCGTGTGAGGTGGACTTTCAGTACCTCCCTGTTTGGATTCCACAACACCAGTGTGTGACCCGGCCAATGGGCCACATATGTGCTAATTTGTCTTGAGCCTAGAAGGCTCACTTGGAGGTAGTGAGACTTCTGTTTTTCACAGACCCCCTTCCTCTGAGGTAAGAGTGAGGTAGGAATGAGAGAAGTGAGTATTGGAGAGGGAGAGAGAGAGAGATGTACTGAGAGAGGGAGAGAGAGAGAGATGAGAGAGAGAGGGGGGGGGTGTTGAGAGACTGAGTGAGAGAGAGATGAGGCGGAGAGAGAGAGAGAGGAGAGAGGAGAGAGAGAGAGAGAGAGAGAGAGAGAGAGGATGAGGAGGAGAGATGAGTGTGATGAGAGAGTGAGAGAGTTGGAGAGCGAGATTGATTTGTTACATTTTTTTTTCACAGACAGAACAGACATACTGGACAGAAGACAGAGACAGACAAGACAGGGACAGACTGACTGACTGGACAGACTGACAGACACACGGACACATTGATAGAGACAGAGGGAAGAGAAAGAAAGAAAAGAGCGTAGAGAGGAGAGAGATGAGAGAGAGTGGGAGGAGAGAGAGAGAGAGCAGAGATGAGACTAGAGAGAGAGAGAGGAGAGTGGTTGAGTGAGAGGAGAGAGGAGAGAGGAGAGAGTCGAGATGAGAGCGATGATAGAGAGAGAGAGAGAAAGAGAGTGGAGGAGAGAGGGATGAGAGAGAGAGTGAGAGAGAGAGAGAGAGAGGAAAGACGAGAGAGAGTAGAGGAGAGAAGAGAGAGAGAGAGGCAGAGAGAGACAGAGAGAGAGAGAGAGAGAAAAGGTGGAGAGAGTAGATCCCGATATGTGAGAGTGAGAGAGACGGAGAGATGTAGAGAGGAGAGAGACGAGTGAGAGCTTGAGAGGCGAGAGAGAGGGAGAGGGAGGAGAGTGAGAGTGATGAGGATAGGAGGACGTGAGAAGAGGAGTGAGAGGTGTGCGGTGAGAGGAGGAGATGATGAGAGGGAAGAGAGATGAGGTGTGAGAGAGAGAGAGAGGATGAGATGACGTGAGGTACCGAGTTGAGAGGAGAGAGAGAGAGATGAGTAGGGGGGAGGGGAGGGAGAGGATGAGGAAGATGAGGTGAGGATCGTGGTAGTGAGAGAGAGGACGTGGGTGATGAGGGAGAGGGATGGAAGGCGGAGGGAGAGGAGAGGAGATGATGTGGAGATTATGTGACTCATCTCAGGATAGAGTGATGTGAGGGAGAGAGGTAGTGAGAATGAGAGACGTTGATAGTGGAGGTCTGAGCTGAATGAGATGACGGAGATGGAGGAGAGAGAGGACGACGAGATGAGAAGAGGGAGGGACGTGGGAGAGTTGAGAGGGGGACGGACTGGGGAGAGGGGACGAGGAGTTAGAGGACAACAAATTATTGAAAATTGTTACATTTTTTTTTAACAGACAGGACCAGACAACAGTCATAATGACAGACAGGACGGACAGAGACTGACTGGACTGACAGGTATGACTGGATCTGACAGGACTGAAGGTCACATAACAGGTCTCATAGATTGAGACAGTAGAGAAAGTTGTATGAAAGAATAGATATTGAGTTGAGAGTCGAGAGAGTAGGTGGAGAGAGGGGGAGTAGTGGAGAGGGTGAGAGTGAGTGGAGAGAGAGTGGAGAGTGAGAGAGAGAGTGCGAGGACAGTGATCGAGTGACGAGTGGTGAGACTGAGAGAGACGGAGAGTGAGAGTAAAGAGAGTGGTGAGGAGTGGTGAAGTGATGTGTGAGAGAGAGCGTGACGTGTGTGATGAGATGGAGAGATGAGGGAGTGAGTGTGTGAGGAGAGTGAGGAGGAGAGAGAGACCAGGAGGAGAGGAGAGAGAAGACGTAGATCGATGAGGGCTGGAGTGGAATAGAGAGAGAGGCTTGGATGTGAGAGCGAGAGGGAGACGTGGAGAAAGAGAGATGGAGAGAGAGGAGGGAGAGAGAGAGAGGAGAGAGTGAGAGAGGGATGAGAGTAGAGAAGAGAGAGAGAGAATTGAGAGAGAGTGAGAGAGAGAGAATGAATTGTTACATTTTTTTCAGAGACATAAACATACTGACAGGACAGACAGTGACAGACAGGACAGACAGGGACTGACTGATCAGAACATGAGCTGACAGACACATAGACACCATAGTACATAGATAGACGACAGAGTGAGAGAAAGTGAGAGATGGAGTGAGACGAGAGAGTGAGGAGAGAGACGGGAGGAGAGAGAGAGTGAGAGAAGATGGGAGTGAGAGAGATGACCCGAGAGTGAAGTGAGGAGAAGAGAGAGAGAGAGAGAGATAGAGAGATGAGAGAGAGGAGAGAGAGAGAGAGAGAGGATCGAGAGATGAGAGACGAGAGACGAAGAGAGAGAGAGAGAGAGAAGAGAGTGAGAGAGAGAGATGAGAGAGAGAGTGACAGGCAGGCAACAGTATTTTATTCGAGGATAAGGATAATAGATATGCATTGCGTGTGCTTTTTACATCCAGTCCCCGGCCTTTTCTGGGATACTCAAAAAAAAAATAAAATTGATGAAGATACTATATCAATAAAACTGTACGCAATACAAACAACACAAAAATAAGAACACTTTATATGATTAAGGTAATACAAAAATTGGCAACTCGTTTTCAGAAAGCAAAATAATCTGGAAGTCACAATTAAAGATGTGTTTATGGTAAGAGAAGTAAGCGTTAATAGATATAAGAGCAAACAAGAAGAACAAAATGAAATAAACAACTCAAAAACAGTCAACCACCACCTTCTGTCTAAAATTATAACTGTGCATAAATCATACATTGGATAAAAGGGGAATTTTTAATAGACTAATATCCTTATTTGAGGGGGGGGGGGGGGAGAGCATTACTACCAATAAAAATATAAATAAAATTAAATCAATTTTCATTGTTTGTTTTGTTTACATAGAGATCCAAAAAAGGTTTCAAAATAGGCAAACATTTTTATAAATCGGATAATGTTTTATCATACATTCACCACACTCACACACAGGAAAACACCCCAAGACACAGACACCACCACTTTGACACACACACACCCCAACCCACACCACACCATTCTCACACACACATATACACAGAAATATACACTCAACCCAAAACACACACGCACACACACGCACACACAAACACACCAAAGACAAATACACACACATTTTATGTAAACTTTACTCACACATACAACCCATAAACACAACAAACCCCACACACACCACACACACACAAAACACACCACACACACATTTTCACGGGTTTTTTCCCCGCCCCATTTTCTTTAAAAGGGGTAACTTCATTTTAAGGAAAAATATTGCCTTAAATTCGGGAGCTGGTAAATTCATATACCAAAAAGGGGAACACAAGGGGAAAAATCTATCCGCTTTTAAGGCACATTATTTTGGGACTTATATACCCTTTAATATTTTTATCAATCTTCGGGGAGCAAAAATCATAAAATGTATTGTTTCAAATTTTTTGTTTATGTGGTTTAGTGACAAATTTTATTCAGGGGGTTTTTTTTTTAAAAAAAAATTTTTTTTTTTACGATCATTAATTAAAATTTTACGGGAAATCTTTACATTTTTCAACTTTAATCATAAAAAAGGGGGGAGTAAAAGATTTTGAACAAACATTTCTCAATATGGATGGTAAGAAGGGGTGAGAGAGGAGAGAGAGAGAAAAGGAGGCATGGGGAGAGAAGGGAGGGAGAGAGAGAGAGGAGGGGAAGAGAGAGGAGAGAGAAAAGAGGGGGAGAGGGGGAGGAGAGAGAGAGAGAGTAGAGCGGAGAGGAGGTTGGAGAGCACGGATGTTAGAGAGGAGTTAGGGATGGGGTTTGAGGAGAGTGTAGAGGATAGGATGTAGGGGGAAAAGGGGGGAGGTATGAGAGGATGAGAGAGAGAGAGATGAGAGGGAGAGAGGAGAGAGAGAGGGGGATGGAGAGAGAGATGAGAGAGAGGAGGGAGAGAGAGGGGAGAGGAGAGGTGAGGGGAGAGAGGAGAGGAGGAGAGTGAGGAGGGGAAGAGAGAGGGGGGAGGAGAGAGGAGAGAAGAGTGAGATAAAGGAGAGAGAGACAGAGGGGGAGAGAGGAGAGAGACAGAGAGATGAGAGGGATGGAGGGGAGAGAGTTGTCGAGGAGAGAGGGTGAAAGAACGATGAGAGAGGGAGAGATGAGAGTGGAGAGATTTTAGAGAGAGAGAGGAGGGGGAGGGGTATCGGAGGGGAGAGGAGAGAGAGAGAGGAGGTGAGAGAGGAGAGAGAGAGACGAAAAGGAGGGGAGAGAAGAGAGAAGGAGAGTTTGAGAGAGAGAATCACTAACTAGGGGACCAAAAAATTTCAAATTCTTTTATACCCTATAAATGAACATTTCACTTTGTAGAATAAAATACACATTTATATACACTGTACTGATCAATCTCTGTAAATTTAGTCTTATTTAATCACAAAAATGAATAACAACACAAACATAATTTAATAAAACACATACTAACTAAAATTAAAACAATGAGTATATTAAAAAAAACATTTGTCAAACTCAATTTTTAAAAATCAAAATTTCGGATAAAATTGGAAAAATAAGTAAAGAAACAGCCTTCATCAAGATAGAAAGAGGACAGGGCAGACAGCAGCAGACACGAGAGAGTGGAGAGAGAGGGAGAGAGAGTTGAGAGACGAGGAGAGGAGAGAGAGAGAGAGTGAGGGAGAGAGAGAGAAAAGAACATGAACACTGAACACTGAAACACTGAAATGATTTATTGTACTTAGCCTTTGGAAAAATACAATTCAAAGGGAAAGGGAAAAAAAAAAAAAAAATTTTTTAAATTAAGTCTTGGTAAACTTTAAACACAGGTTTTCAGGGTTCCGGGGTTTCTATTTTTTAATTTTTTGCACTTTGGCCAAAGTACCCAAACTGGTTCTTTGGCCCTTTGGTCAAAAAATACAAATTTACAAGGGAAAAAATAAAAGATTTTTTTTTAAAATTTGGGTACATAACTTCTCGTAGTCCTGGGTTTTTTCGTTGCCACATTAAAAACCTTGGCATGTACCTTAAAAACCCCGCAACGCCTGAAAATGGATATTCCTAAAAACCCAAATAATGTGGCCCGACTTAAAAACAAACAGATCTTAGCTTTAGAGTTACATAGGTTAAACATAGGCCCCCAAAGCAAAATGGGATCAAACTTGATATTACAGTTATACCGCACAATGTCAACACAGGCATTCCCAACATATAAACATAAAATGCAGTGTACATCAGGGGAGAGAGAAGAGAGAGAGAAAAAGGATGAGGAGGAGAGAGGAGAGAGAAAATGAGAGAGTGAGAGGACGGGGCAGAGGTAGGAGGAGAGGGGAGGGGGAGAGAGAGGGGGGAAAGGGGAGATGTGAGGGTTGAGAGAGAGGGGAGAGAGAGAGAGTGGACGAGAAGTAGAGGAGGATGAGAGAAAAGAGTGAGGGGATGAGAGAACTTAAAAAAATTTTATTTGGGTTACTTTTAGGCCTTTGGCCTTTGGCCACAATACATCAGAATGTTGTAAAATATGAAACGGCAATTTCAAACCCTCTTCTGTCATGACAGTATTAATCTGCACTTCAAAGCCTACCAAAAGAGCTCAGGCAACGAACACCTTTTCAAAATATGAAATTAAATAAGATAAATAACTTATCATAAACGGAAAGCATATTACTTTCTTTATCTGTAGAGGACTTAAAGGATTGCACTTTGCCTTCTGTTTTACTGCATGGAAAACAAATCTGGACAAATTGTGTCTGTAATTTGCATTTTGTTGCTTTTAAAAGCACATGTACAGGAACATTTACTGATATCTTTTAGAAATTTATCCCGTAAGTCTTTATAGAGACAGCAATCAAAAATAAAATGGTGCTCGTTTTCAGGTTTGTCATTCAAAATGGACAGTTTCTATCCTGTGCTACCTCACTGTATCTATTCACATTATTTTTTAGCGGAAGCACATTCAATTCAAATTGGGTGATTGGCAACACGAAAACAATACGTCTCCATATCACACAGAGAGAGAGAGAGAGAGGGAGTGGAGGGAGAGGGAGAGAGAGAGGAGGAAGAGGGATATGGTGATATATATACTTTTATATATATCTTTATAATATATACATACTATATATATATACATATATATATATATATATATATTTATATTATATATGTATATATATATATTATTATATATATATATATATTATATACAAATAACACACATATACACATACCACACATACATATGTATATTCCAACAGGATGAGTCTGGTTCAGTATTTTTGATGCATCAAGTGAATTGAAGGCGATTTTTGAATGTTGTCAATGATTGGTGCTGTTTAATTGAATCGGGAAGGGAGTTCCATGCAGGAGAGGGTGAAGGTATTGCAAACTAGACTTGAACAAGCTATTTGGATTGGGGACACTTGGCTTTTCAGTATTTCTGGAATGATTCATTGTCAGAGAGAGGAAGAGAGGAGAGAGAGAGAGAGGAGAGAGAGTGACGAGGAAAGGAGAGATGGAGAGGAGCGAGAGAGTGAGAGATGAGAGAGATGAGAGGAGAGACAGAGAGAGAGAGAGAGAGAGAGGGGATGAGAGAGAGAAGAGTAGGAGAGAGGAGAGATGGAGAGAAGGCAGAGAAGAGAGAAGAGACGAGAAGAGATCAGAAGGAGAGGAGCCAAGAGAGGGAGAGGAGAGCGGACGAGAGAGATGAGAAGTTGAGTAGACACAAAGATCAGAGGAAATGAGAGACAGAGACAGAGAATGAGAAAGATAGACACCGAGAGAGACAGAGACAGAAAATGAGACAGAGATATGAGAGAAGAGAGACAGAAAGTACAGAGACAGAGCCACGAGGACAGTGACAGAGAGAGAGAGACATATCAGAGACAGATCAGTGAGAAGAGGACAAGACAGAGACAGACAGCAGAGAGACAGAAGAGAGAGAGTTATGAAATACCTTTTTTTTTTCTTACGTTTAATGTTTTATTGAACAAAGGAAACGGGTGAAGTGGGCCAGAGACCTTTGATTAAAAAAAACAAAATATGGGCCCAGAGAACTTGGATTGAAAAAACAAACCAGAAATTGCACTCTGAGATGGCGGGGTAGGAGAATTGGGCAGCTTATTGGGGAAATGGCAGCAGTACAGCAGTAAATAGATGGCCATTAGCACTAATCAAACCTTGCTTCTTTGGCTTCTGTCCCCAATCACTTTCAGCCACGCTTTGTTATGTCGATGTGTGTTACGCAACTCTCTTTTTTTGTTACTGCAGAGAGATTTGAGAGAGCGAGAGGAGAGATGAGTGAGAGAAGAGTGGTGAACAGAGAGGATGAGAGAGATGTGAGGAGAGAGAGAGAGGGAGGAGAGTGGAGAGAAGGAGAGAGAAGAGAGGTGAAAGATGTGAGAGAGAGAAGAGAGCGAGATGAGAGAGGATTGATGAGAAGAGAGAGAGAGAGAGGTATACAGAGGACAGAGAGAGGACAGAGACAGAGGAGACAAGACAGATAGACAGAGACAGAGACAGAGAAACAGACAGACAGACAGATAGAGAAGCATGAGGACAGACAGAGAGGCATACAGAGATACAGAGATACAGGATACAGAGATACAGAGATACAGAGATACAGAGGATACATACATACATACATACGTACGTTAAATACATGCATACATACATATGTCACGGAAGGACGGTCGGCAGGATGGTTTTAAGACGTTTGCCATGCCAATATGTAAACCGCGAGTTTCTGGGTTCGTACCCAGCTCGCCCTTTCTTCCCAGTTTGACGAAAAAAACCGAAACTGAATGTCACAGTCATTCGGATGAGACTATAAACCGAGGCCCCGTGTAAGAATGCACGCAGAACATCTTGCGTACACGTTAAAATCCCGTTCCGCCTTTCGGAGGAAGGCAGGCATCGTTGTGCCGGTAGGAGCGGATGACAAAATCATGAAAAAAAAACAGCATATACACAGGTTGCCGTGTTTAGACACCATCCCTGAGTGGAAAAAAAATAAATGGGTAGGCGCTGCACTTGTGGCGACGCGCTCTCCCCGGGGGAGAGCAGCCCGAATTCACGCAGAGAAATCTGCTGTGACCATAAAGTGGTATAAAATCAAATAAATACGTACATAAGTACATACGTACTTTACATACCCGGGTCAAAGCCAGACGTAGCATGTAGGATTGCGCAGACATTAAAAGCACTGTCAAAACTGAACATCATCTCTCTGTCTCTGTCTTGTCTCTGTCTCTGCTCTCTCTCTCTCTCTCTCTCTCTCTCTCTCTCTCTCTCTCTCTCTCTCTCTCTCTCTCTCTCTCTCTCTCTCTCTCTCTCTCTCTCTCTCTCTCTCTTCAGTTTTTCAGTTATCTAAAATTAAAAAATTTCCTTCCTTTTCATGCTCGGAAACAATTTTTTCCACGCTCACATAAAATCAGCTATAGATTACGCATCCACTCTTTGGGACTGTGCTAGTGAAAACACATTAAAACCACTCACTCAAAGTTACAGACGAGCACTAAAAATCCTCCTCCTTAAGTCATCGTCATTAACTCCAGAAGATTTACAAATTACTTGTTATTCTACCACTGAAAAACAAATTAAAATATAACAAAGGTATTCTAATGCATAGAATTATATCACATATAGTACCTGCTACCATTATTGATTTATTCCCAATTAATAGTAAACGACATACTCACAAACTTGCATTGTCAAAGCCTCGAATAGATTTGTTCAAATCAAGCCTACATTATTCAGGAGGTACCCTATGGAATTCATTACCAGAACCTCTCAAAAATTTAAAAAAGCCATTATTCTTTCAAGAAAATGTATCGAGACCATCTATCATCGAACAATATATAAACACCCCCCCCCCTCTCTCTCTCTCTCTTCTCTCTCTCTCTCTCTTCTCTCTCTCTCTCTCTCTCTCTCTCTTTTCTCTCTCTCTCTCTCTCTCTCTCTCTCTCTCCAGCTATGAAGTATTAAGTTACATAATTGGTTGTTACAAACAGAATTATGCTATGTTTTTTGTGTGTTTTTTCTCCATTTTCTTGTTATTAGTTTGCTTTTACTAGTTTGTATCATTATAGAAGGCTGGATGTAAAAAAGCAATTGTCATGCTTACTCCTTCACCTTCTGAAAATAAAATTCAATCAATCAATCAATCAATCTCTCTCTCTCTCTCTCTCACTCTGTTTCTGCCTATCCGTTTCTGTGTGTGTGTGTCTCTCTCTGTCTTTCTATTAGCCTGTCTTTGTACCTCTTTTTTCTGACTCTCTGTATGTCTCTGTCACTCTGTCTCTGTCTCTCTCCCCCCTCTCTCTGTCTCTGCCCCCCCATTTCTCTCTCTCTCTCCCTCTCTCTCTTTCTCTTTCTCTCTGTCTCTCTGTATCTGCCTGCTTCTGCCTTTCCGTTTCCTTGTCTCTCTGCCTTTCTATCTGCCTGTCTTTGTCTCTTTTTTTCTGACTCTATCTATGTCTGTCTGTCCATGTCTCTCTCTCTCTCTCTCTCTCTTTTCTCTCTCTCTCTCTCTCTCTCTCTCTCTCTCTCTCCTCTCTCTCTCTCTCTCTCTCTCTCTCTCTCTCTCTCTCTCTCTCTCTCTCTTCTCTCTCTCTCTCTCTCTCTCTCTCTGTCTTTTCCTGTCTCTACCTATCTGTCTGTATGTCTCTGTCTCTCTGTCTGTCTATGTCTCTCTGTCTCTCTCAAACAGTGATGGCATTACCCTTTTGATAACCCTTCACTGTCACTACACGCACCGCCAAGTTGCATATCTGCAGGCCAGTTTACTCTGTACCCTACACCACCCTGATCTGTAGCTATCGCTGGCATAGGATTAAGATAGTCTGGGACATGTTTTGAATGTCTGTCTGTCTGTCTGTCTGTCTGTCTGTCTGTCTGTCTGTCTGTCTGTCTTTCTGTCTTTTTCTGTTTGTGTGCGTGTCTCTCTAGTCGTCTGTTTGTCTGTCTGTCCGTCCGTCTGTATCATTCCGTCTTAGTGTCTGTCTGAGTGTTTGAGTGTCTGTCTAGCTGTCTGTTTGACTGTACGTCTGTCTGTCTCTATGTCTGTACTGTCTGTCTGTCTGTCTCTCTGTCTCCTGTGTTTGTCTCTTTGTCTCTGTTTCTCTGTTTTGTCTCTTCTGTCTCTTTGTCCTGTCTCCTCTCCCTCTCTCTCTCTCTTCTCTTTCTCTTCTTCTGTCCGTCTTTTGTCTTCTCTCTGTCTCTGTCTTTCTATCTCGTCTGTCTGTCTGTTGTCTGTTGTCTGGGTGGTGTCTCTCTCTCTCTCTCTCTCCACCTCTCCAACACCACACACACACACCCTACACACACTCCACCACACACATACACACACTCTGGTGCATGTGTCATTGGACAACTGTTAATTTTACAGGTCTTGTCTCTTGCGCAAGTCGCTCTCAGAGGAGACACCTCCCCCCCCCCCCCCCTTCTCATCTCCCATCACTCTCCTGGGACGTGGTAACATCCAGAAATATGATTAACAGACTGAACAGTTATGCAACCGACGGGAATATATTATATAATTATGAAACAAAATCTGTACACACAAAAAACTATAGACGCTTGAACAGTCGCTATGGCGCAATGATTTAGCGCCTTGGATTCCGGACTGGAAGGTCGTGTGTTTGATTCCCATAAGAGTCTTAGTTTTGGCAGGCTCCTACCGAGAGTGAGTGTGCTGTGGGCTCAGTGGGACGACTAGAACCACACAGTTGAGCTTCATCCACTTTCAGGATGTGAGTTTGAGAGTGTTGCTCAAATTACCTGACCAACGCTGCAGGTGTCTGCATCTCTCGGGCCTGGTTGACACCGGGATGTATTATGATAGTAAGCGTAGAGTACAGCCCTGTCAAGTAGTCTCAAAGTATCATGCACTTCCATAGCAGCATCGTTATATCATCCTCATTCTCATCGATCACACATTAACACACACACACACACACACCCACACACACACACACACACACACACCACACACACACACACACACGCACGCACGCACCACGCACGCATGCACACACACAAAATATAATCACAGGAAGATACCAACTGAGCTGTATAGCTAACATTCAGAAATTCTGCAAAGAAGTATATCATTGTTGAGGATGCTTTTAAGCGTTACAGATGATTCTAAAAAAACACGATCTTCTAATGCAATAGAAATAAATTCTTTAATTCGAGGACAACAAGTAAGCAGATGTTTAACACTAATTTGTTTTCCACACATGCATAGTATGTTCTTACAATTTTGTACGAAGGGCATTTAGACAAAATCTATAGACTAAACTTGAGATTTGTCTGAAACAACTTGTTCTGTATACCTCTCCAATAGCTCTAAACTGAGAGATTTGTCTGGAGACAACTTGTTCTTATACCTCTCCAATAGTTCTAGTCTCCCCCTACCTCCCAAACTTTGCGCGCATTATATAGATCAGTGTGTGTAAATGTATCCAAACTTTTTTTTCTGCATGTTATAGCTTCTATTGTTAGTTAATAGTTAAGTTCTTGTTTACTTTTATTTTTAACATGAAGGGTTAGGGGTTTTTTTTTTTTCCCCTTATAGTCCAAAACCATACTTGAAACTAGATTTTCCCCCTCGGTTCTCTTTAATACTTTGTAGCATAGAATGTCAAAGGTATACACACACGCGCACGAGGCGCACACACCACAACACACACATACACACACACTTTACGCACACATGCACGCACGCACCACCACACACCGCGCACGCACATCACACACACGCAACACACACCAACACACACACACACGCATACACACACCAACACACACACACACACACACACACACACACACCTTGCCTGTCTGATATCACTATTTAGTGGAAGGACGTTTAACCGAAGAACAACATGCACACACAAAAGCACAAGCACGCACACACAACTACACACACACACACAACACACACACACACACAACACACACACACACACAACACACACACACTACACACACACAACACACACACACACACACACACACAAACACACACACACACACTACACACACACCACACACACACACACACACACACACACACACATGCAAGACTTTCACAATACTAGTATTGATTTAGTGTCATTTTGGGTGACTGGAAAATGTAAATGGGCTTTTTTGTGTGTGTGCCTCGTAGAGATGATATTCGTTTCCACATGTGCAAGAGGGTTCGTGGCTATCCAGTATCTCTGAGTATTGTGAAAGGTATTAGCATGTATTATCGCATCACGGTCTATCTAGTGTGCATGTGGCGTAATGAAGTGGGAAACATGTCTAGGAATTATCATTTGTTATTGCGTTGTGATCTGATCCGTTAATTGATTGTCTAGAGTAATGTTACCTCCCAGAAAGCCAGAGAGAAGTTGCGGGTTCAAATCCTTGCTACAACCCAGAATTTTTACTTCATACACTGAACAGTAAATAGTGCCCTAAATTTGTCTTTCAGTATAGGCAATATACCAAAGTTATGTGTGTAAAACGTAGCAGTGCACCTTAAAGAACCCATGACAACAAAGATTTTCCCTGGAAAAAATCATGCAGACAAAAGCAACTCTGACAGGAAATGTAATATATTTATGTACGCAGAAAAGAAAAAAATACAAGAGAAAAATATGTGGTACTGTGCATTTGTGGTGAGAGCTTTCCCCTGAAGAGACCAGTTTGAATTTTATTGAGAGAAAACTGCAGTGATTGAAAGTAGATAAAAAAAGAAAAAAATCCAAAAGAAATTCGTCTTAATTGCATCTTTGCACAGTGGACGTAACAGATCAACTTTACCTTAACATCCTTAGTGGTAAGTGTGTAAATCAATTTCAAATCATTATAAACCGGATCTGGTTCGAGTAAATCGTAAATGTTTGTCTTTAGTAAGAGAAACATGTTTCTTTAGTATATGTGTTGGCAGAGAGAGAGAGAGAGAGAGAGAAGAGAGAGAGAGAGAGAGGAGAGGAGAGAGAGAGAGAGAGAGAGAGAGAGAGAGAGAGAGAGAGAGAGAGAGAGAGGAGAGAGAGACAGAGACGAGACAGAGACAGAGCAGAGAGACGACAGACAGACGACAGACAGACAGAGAGACAGAGAAGAGACAGAGACAGAGATAGAAGACAAGAGATAATATAGACAGTTCAAAGACAGACAGACAGACAGAACACACACACAGACAGACACACACACAACACGAGCCACACACAACAACGAACAAACAGACACACAGCACAACAGCACAACACATAAACAGATAAAGACAGTTCTAGAGATAGGACAGGCACTAAACAGAAAACAAACAGACCAGAGACAAACAACCTATTTCAAACCAGTATCTTAGATGCTAGCAAAAAACGTCCTGGTTTGCTACACGTTTACAGGTTGAGAGTAAATTGGCTTGCAAGGCCCATCAAGAGTGGGATGTGCAGTGGATGTGAGGGAATAAATAAATATCTGAGATCTGAAATGATGGAACCTTCAGTATTATTAGAGACATGCATGCATGGATGAATGGGAAGGGGAATGTGTCTTATCTTTGAAAACCACGAAGTCGAGGTCTGATTGCTGTTTGGGTTGTTGCTATGGAGATGGTTTCCAGGAAATCGCGTAATGGGGGATTGATGGAAAATTGAATGTGTGTGTTGTGTGTGTGTGTGTGTGTGTGTGTGTGTGTTTGTGTGTGTGTGTGTGTGGGGGGGGGTATGTGTGTGTGTGTGTGTGGGGGGGGTTGGGTTTGTGTGTGTGTGTTTGTGTGTGTGTGTGGTTGTTATGTGTGTGTGTGTGTGTGTGTTGTGTGTGTGTGTGTGTGTGTTGTGTGTAGTGTGTGTGTGTTTGTGTGTAAATGTGTGTGTTTGTGTGTGTGTGTGTGTGTGTGTGTGTGTTTGTATGTGTGTGTTTTTTTGTGTGTGTATTTGTGTGTGTGTTGGTGTGTTAGTGTGTCTGTGTGTACATGTGTGTGTAGTGTGTAGTGTGTATTTGCATTTTAAATGTGTAGTTAGAGTGAAGTGCGTGCTGTTTTGTTGTGTGTGTTGTGTGTGTGTGTTGTGTGTGTGGTGAGTGTTGTGTGTGTGGTGTTGTGTGTGTGTGTGTGTGTGTGTGTTGTGTGTGTGTGTGTGGTGTGTGTGTGTGTGTGTGTGTGTGTGGTGTGTAGTTTATCTGTTTAATCTATAACCTGCGTGTATTTACATGTATGTGTGTGCACGCGCAGTCACTGGGTCCAAGCTTACGTGATAGGGTTTCAGAGCATGCCAGTGCATATTTTGGATTCTCCTTTCTTTTTTTTTTTGGTTGTGAATGTCAGCGCTTAAGAATGTTGTTTCCATAAAACATTTGGCGCACTATGTGTATGTAAACCTTAGCACCCATAAAGAAAAAATAATGGGTAGGTGCTGCACTTGTGGCGACGCGATCTCTCTGGGGAGAGCAATCCGAATTTTACGCATAGAAAGTTACTGTGGCATAAAGTGGTATAAAATAAGTTTAAAAAACAAATAAAACACTTCTTCACATGTACATGTATTTTTCTTTTATTCAGTTACATCTCTATAGCCTTTTTCCTTGACAATCTGTCCATCTTTCACTACTTGAATGTCATTAGAGACTTACAAATCAAGTATGGTGTCCTAAATAGATTGACAAGTTGTGTTGGCGCATTGGCTGGGCGAATTTCATGTTCAGACATTTTTTGTTTTGGTTTTAGTTTCCCAAAAGGAGCATCATTGTGCGCCACTCAATCCTTTCACGTATAGGGCATGTCCAGAATCCCATTCAGTAAATACGTGTCGTTGTAGTTGTGGTTGTCGTAATAGATGTCATTGCTGTTACAATTGTTTTTGACGTCCCATCTGAAAATTTTTCGATTTGAGACTGCAATGTAGATACTTGACATTGTGTTCCCTTATACGCTGGTTAGGCTACGGGTACATGTGAAGAATTTGTTTGAGTGATTTTTTGCAATATAATGTGGAAATCTGAGTTGGGTTGCAGGGTCTTTATATTGAATGTTTAATCTATTAAATGCTTCTACAAATGCGAAAGAATGAAAAACACACCACACACACACAACAACACACACACACACACACACACACACACACACACACACACACACACACACACACACACCACACACACACACACACACACACACACACACACACACAACACACACACACGTCGTGTAAGGCCGTAACGATAATTTTTTTACCTGAAGATGTCAACAGCTGGGACTGAAGTGGCGCAGGGTTCGATTTCCGTGCGTGGCAATGACATAACCAACCTGCTGGTGTGGTGTTGTAAGTTTTTTGCGGCTCCAATGAATTGCTTTGACATCGATTTTGTTTTCTTTCGTTTTGTTTGCTGGACGTGCTTAATGAACAGTGTCGTTTCCTGGTACGACTGGGTTAGGTTTTTATGTTCTTTTTGTTCTGTGTGCCTTTTGTTCTAGGTTCGATCTTTTGTCTGTTTTTTTCTGAATGTCTTTCTGTCTGTCTGCCTGTCTTGTCTGTTTGTTGATAAGAGTGTTTATCTGTCTGTCAGTCTCTGTCTCTGTCTCTGGATCTCTCATCTCTGTCTGTCCCGCTATGTCTTGGAGCGTTAATTCAATATTTCAAGTTTAATTTCATTTGCTTATTTCGAGGATAATGGAATAAGCAAACATGCCCCCTTTTATTTTTTACACCATAGCCTCGTGTGTATACAGTTTTGTCAAGTTTTTCATCCACGTTCACACTGGTCAGTCAGTCAGTCTGTCTGTCTGTCTGTCTCCGTCTGTCTGTCTGTCTGTCTGTCTGTCTGTCTGTCTGTCTGTCTGTCTCTGTCTCTGTCTGTTCTGTCTCTCACTTCTAACTCTCTCTCTGTCTCGAATAAATACGTATAATTCTGGAATAATTATGAAATCGAAAAAAAACGAGTGTCAATAAAAAACTTGCAACTTAAAGCTTCTCCATCAATTGAAAACAATTTACCATGATTCAATGGAATGGGAAAAAAAAACCACAAAAAATCAGAAGGCGCGCAACGGTTACCCACACAAATGCTGACACGCTCAATGCTGCTTGACTTTGACTTGGAATAGCTAGACCATCTAGATACATTACTACCCGAATACTATACATACAATACAACATACACACATACAACATACATACATACATACAACATACTACATACAAACATATACATACATACTACATACATACATACATA
>CM060331.1:21398484-21400984 GCA_030674155.1 Stramonita haemastoma | reverse complement strand
CAAAAAAGAATGCGGAAAACAGCTCTTGGGAAATCAATTAGGAAATTGAGTGCCATTAATATTGCTATGAGTTCTGCTGTAAAAATTGACATATTCTCCCCAAGATGAAATGATTTTTCCGATTTCAGCTCTGGTATAATGTATGCAGCACCGGCATTATTGTTTTTATTGTTTAAGACTGAGCCATCAGTGAAAACTTTTAAATGGTTTGAATAGTGTTCTTCCAAATGAATTTTTGCTTGAGAAGATACTAGATTTATATTACAATTCTTTATTAAGTCAATATAATTTATATCAAAGTGTGCTCTTTTGAGTTCCCAGGTTGGAGTGGGGGATACTTCATCTCTTTTAGCAATATTTGTATTTGGATTGAATCCGGCATTTATAAATGTTTGAGATGTATATGTACCCAATGTGGTATTAGAGGATATCGATCTTGCTCTCTTTGGAAAATCTCTGTCTGACTTAAGATTTATTGTCGATTGCAAATTATTTTTAACAGTTTGACTTCTTAGGACAAATTTACAACAAGCAATCCTTCGGTGATTTTCCAGTGGTAGAATTCCAGATGCACTATATGTTTTTAGACAAGAGGCATGGACTGGTAGACCTAGAGCCAGTTTGTATGCTCTACAGTCTATACTTTGAAGTTTTTTTAACAGATATTTTGGAGCATTGAAAAATACTTCTTGGGCATAAGTCAATTTTGAACGAATTAAAGATGTTGAAAGATGAAGCAAAGTAAGAATATCCTGACCCCATGACTGTTTGCTAATAACTTTCAAAATATTTAAGGTTTTCCTTGCTTTATTCAGAATGTGCTCAATGTGATAGTTCCATGTCAATTTTGTTGTAAGAAATACTCCAAGAAATTTGGCTGTTTGCTTGTATTCTAAAATTCCATTATCTATTCCAAACTTAGGCAATAGAGTTGGATTTGATCCATTATTAAAAAGAACCATGTGTGTTTTATCAGTCGATAGAAGTAACCCATTTTTATTCATATAGTTTGATATCATGTTAAGTTCATTTTGATACAGCTTTTTAATGTAGTTCAAGGATCTTGTAGGAGTATTCTTTTTCATTGTTACATTCATCCACATACAAATATCATCAGCGTATTGAGCTAATTCTACATGCTTAGATAATGTGTCTGGCAAGTCACGCATTAATATGTTGAATAATAAAGGTGCAATAACTGACCCCTGTGGAATGCCCATTTGAAGAGACTTTGTAGATGAATATGTAGTCCTTATTCTAGTCCTAATTTTTCTGTTTCCCAGAAAATCTTTAATGAAGTTATACATGTGCCCTGATAATCCAATAGTTTTAAGTTTATACAATAATCGAGAATGCCATACTTGATCGTAGGCTTTGGTAACATCAAAAAATGTTGCCAGAAGACATTTTCGCCTGGCAAACTGATATTTAATTTGTGTGGTCAATTTTACAAGATGATCGACCGATGACCTTCCTTTCCTGAAACCGGCTTGATTAACAGGAATAATGTTATTCTTTTCACAATAGTAAACAAGTCTGTTCAAGACAATTTTTTCTAGCAGTTTACAGACGTGAGATGTAAGTGCTATAGGCCTGTAACTATTTATACTGGTGTTTGGCTTTCCGTTTTTCAGAATTGGGACAATAATTGACTGTTTCCAGACATCTGGTAAAATGCCACTCTCCCAACACTTATTAAATATATTCAGGAGGCTGTTTACCCATTGGTCTGGCAAATGTTTAATCATTTCATTTGAGATAGCATCGAAGCCAATTGATGTATGTTTGGATGATAAAGATGATATAGCGTCCTTCATCTCTTGAAGAGTTAATGGAGCATTCAAAAAATGGTTATTATCAGAAACAGGGTCATTATAACTATCCAATTTTTCTGCCTGTTCTCTAAAGTCTCTCTGTCTTTGAGAAAGACCCTCAAGTCTACTTGTTTTAGAAAAGCAATCAGCAAATGCTTCAGCTTTTTCTTTTAATGAAGGAAATTTATTGTTTTGTAAACAGATGGGATAGTCTGGAAGTTTTATTCCATCTCGCATAACCTTTAAGTGTCCCCATATTTTTTTAGTATCGTTATGATTTACAATATTTGATTTACAAAATGCTGTCCAGTAAGATTTTTTAGCTTGTTCTATAACTCTGTTGCACCCTATATTGGCAAACTTCATGGCCTTGTGATTAGCAACTGATTTTTCATGAATATATTGCTTGAACATTCTTTTTTTCTGATTAACTGCTTTATCACACTCTTCAGTCCACCACACATTGCCTAAATTATTGCAGTTTTTCCTACTATTTATGTTTACTTTAGGCATTGATTGAGAAGCTACTTTTAAGATAGAATCACAAAAGGAAGTGTACAGCGTATCAATATCATTATCACATGAATCAGTTGTCTCTAGCATTTGAAGAGTGTTTGTGAACATGGACCAGTTTGCTCTTTTATAGTTGTATTTTGGGATAATATCTGGGTTTGCATTTTCTACAT
>CM060331.1:21380984-21385984 GCA_030674155.1 Stramonita haemastoma | reverse complement strand
TCTCTCTCTCTCTCTCTCTCTCTCTCTCTCTCTCCAAAATCCTCAGCAATCCTTACAAACTAGTTGCGAAATCTGGAAGGAGGGGGGTATTACTGGCTGATTGGTCAACATTGACCAATGGGGAGGGCCGGTTCAAAGCCATCAGGCGGGTAAACATTGACCAATCAGAGCCCAGATTGGTCAGCACTCGGACAGGAAGTGTGGCAGGAAGACGGAGGGTGTTTGACCACATCATGGCTACTTCTGCCTTGACCTTGACCTCCTAGTGACCGATTCGTTTTGGCTGTTGCTGTTGGGTTTCTGTACTACGTTCCCCAGCTTAACACCCTGGTGTTACTCCTCACTTCTCCCTTCCCACATACGCACTTTTCAGTTTTTTGAGAATTCTTTATAGATTGAAAGCGACTACCACGTGAGAGCTTTGCGTGTATGACACTTTGTGAATATCACGTCACATTGGCAGACATTATCCGATTTCTGAGAGGACTTTGCTCTTGTAAAAGAGAGTGCAGGTTGTTATGTTAAAAACTTGTTATGGCTGAAGACAGTGACAGCATAACATCATACACAGACACAGACACTCAGGCACAGACACAGACGCACACGCACGCACACACACACACACACACACACACACACACACACGCACGCACGCACGCACGCGCGACACACACACACACACACACACACACACACACACATACGCACACACGCACACACACACACACGCACGCACGCACGCACGCACGCACGCGCACACACACACACAAAACACACACACACACACACACACCACATTTTTTTTTTTTTTTTTTTTTTTTTGGGGGGGGGGGGGGGGGTAGTATTTTTCTTGTACTCGGTATTTGTATTCCTACTGTTGTTTATTTTTGTTTGGTTTTGGGGGGTGAGGGCTAGGAGATGTTGCTGATTGTAGCTGATTTTTCGCTGTTATTGTTGGGTATTCCCGTTCTTTTCTCTGGGAGGGTATTTTGTGTTTTCTTATGTGAAATTAAGTAACTATTTAGTTACGTTTTTCATTGGAATTACTGATTTTGTTAGAGATTGTTAGAACTGCATTTCCCGTTTTTGCTTACTGTATGTAGTTCAAAAGGTTAGTGACAAAAAGGTGTTTGTTTTTTTTTTCTTTTTTTTTTTAAATTTAATTTACTTAGAAAGTATTGACTCCCTGAAATTCTTTATCCCATACATTGCTAACTACACCCTCTTTTCCTGACACTCATCACCCCACCTACTCCCCCCCCCCCCCCCCCCCCCCCATCCTGTCTAATATCACAATTTGTGAAAAGACGTTAAATGAATTTGAACACACACACACACACACACACACACACACACACACACACACACGTACGTACGTTTTGACAGAGGCGTCTTTACTTGCATCAACAACTGATAAAAAGGTTTGGGTCCTGGCCAAAAATTGTTCTATTCATATCTTCATAATTAAGTGTTTCCTATTTCAGTAGCCAATCACAGTACCTATAAAACCAATCCATCACTCACGATTCTGCCCAACCACCCCAAATGACCTAACAATAATTGACTATTCAATCAATGAACAGACTATTCTGCATGGAGGATGGCAATTTCTGTACGATCAAAGCTATTTTGCAGCTTGTTTTGTAATCATATCTACTGGGTGCCTGCACGTAACAGCATAGGATACAGAAATATTTTCAGTGAATTCCTTTTCTTTTCCTCTGTGAGAAAGCGTGTTTGGCCCTGTATCTAGTTGATGGTATTGATTTGTAATGCCTTTTTTTCTGCTTCATCACTGTGTGTCTACTGCTTCAATCTATCAATGCACTGTTTCTGGTAAATTTGTCGATTTGTGTGTTGAATGTCGTATGTTTCTGTGTAAAAAATATGGAATGTTTATTTTATGTAACTCATGAATAGGAAGATTCTTTCTCCTTGTGTCACTACCTCTGTCTCCTTCTTTCTTTCTTTCTTTCTTTCTTTCTTTCATTCTTTCTTTCTTTCTTTCTTTCTTTCTTTCTTTCTTTTATGTGTCAGTATTTGTTTTTTTCCGTTGGTGTGTATCACTTCTATTTGTTCTCTGTCTGATCTGCTATCTGTCTCTGTATTTTATTTTTCTCTGCTATCTCTCTAAGTAAGCTTTTCTCTGTCTCTGTCTCTCTGTGTCTCTGTCTCTGTCTCTCTCTGTTTGTCTGTCTGTCTATCTGCTCTCTCTCTCTCTCTCTCTCTCTCTCTCTCTCTCTCTCTCTCTCTCTCTCTCTCTCTCTCCTCTCTCTCTCTCTCTCTCTCTCTCTCTCTCTCTCTCTCTCTTCCTTTCTCCCTCTCTCTCTCCCCCGCCTTCACACACACACACACACACACACACACACCACACACACACACACACACACACACACACACACACACACACACACACGCACGCACACACACACACACACACACACACACACACACACACACACACACACACACACACACACACACACACACACACTTTTCACCAGATTAAAAATGTTAGTTTCTTCCATAACCTAGACTTTAATTAAAGAAATACCAGCACTGCATATTGCTTCTATTTCTCCATAAACCTGATCATCATTAGCTTCACATCAACCAAGCCTCAAACAAAACACCCTCCCTTTTTTTTCTTTTCTTCCTTGTACTCTCTGCTTTCCTCTCTCTCGTATATTTGTTCAATTCCAAGTCCTAAGTTATGAAACATTTGACAGAAACCGGTTACACAATGTGAATGATTGGCATGTTTTTCTTGGTCTGCAAGTCAACCCTGACCAGTAGGGGTGACCGCTTCTTGGCACTTAAGCAGGTAAACATTGACCCACCAGAAAAGTGGAATCATCAGCACTTTGACGCTGAGAGTGGAGAAGTAAAAGGAAGGTGGATTTGACCTATACTGGACCACTGCTGTCTTGGCCTGGTTTTTCGTTTTTGTTGATCTACCAATGTTCTAGGGTTATTATTGTTTTTGATTCCTTTACCCCTTCTCCCTCGTTGTCTGTCTCTGTCTGTATGTCTGTCTCTATGTCTCTCTCCTCTCTGTCATTGTTTCTCTCTGTCTCTGTCTCTCTATGTCTCTATCTCTTTGTCTCTTTGTACGTTTCTCTATCTGTCTCTGTTTCTATGTCCTCTCCCCCCCCCCCCTTTCTCTCTGTCTCCCTCCCTGTCTCTGTCTCTGTTTGTCTGACTCTCTTCGCTGGATTCTTTTGTTTGATGTTGATATTTTAGACCTAGGAGCTATATCAGAACAACAAACAATGACCCCCAAAAACTGTGTCTTTAGTTTTTCATATATATATATATATGATTATATATATATATATATATAAAATTTTATATATAATATATATAATATATATATATATATTATATATATATATATATAATATATATATTGGTGTGTGTGTGTTGTATGTATGTATGTATGTATGTATGTTGTTGTTTTATTATGTATGTATGTTGTATGTATGTATGTATTATGTATGTATGTATGTAGTATGATGTATGTATGTATTATGTATGTATGTATATGTATGTATGTATGTAGATGTATATGTAGTATGTATGTATGTAAGACAGCTGCTGAAGTAACAGATAACAAAATGAAGACTATGAATGGAGATGTGAGTATTGGTTTATCCCTTTCCTTTTTTCTCCACATTTCTAAAATCATGAAACACCTTACACGAACTCAACCGGATACCGATTGTGGATGAATAATATATACCGATTAGGAAGGACGCTGGCAGGATGGTTAAGACGTTCGCCTGCCAATATGTAAACCGTGAGTTTCTGGGTTCGTACCCAGTTCGACCTTTCTTCCCAGTTTGACGAAGAAATCGAACTGAATGTCAAAGTCATTCGGATGAGACTATAAACCGAGGTCCCGTGTGCGAACGCACGCAGAACATCTTGCGCACACGTTAAAATCCCGTTCCGCCTTTCGAAAGCGCAAGCCATCGTGTGCCGGTAGGAGCGGATGGCAAAATTATATATAAAAAAACAGCATGCACACAGGTATCGTGTTTAGACACCATCCCTGAGGGGAAAAAATAATGGTAGGCGCTGCACTTGTGGCGACGCGCTCTCCCCGGGAAGAGCAGCCCGAATTTCACGCAGAGAAATCTGCTGTGACATAAAGTGGTATAAAATAAAATTTAAAAAAATAAGCGTTTCCTGGTTCACAGGTCAACATTGACCAAAGACTTAGGCAAGGCCTTGACCATCAGGCAGGCAAACACTGACCAATCAGCAACACAATTCATTTGCACTTTGACCAGTGAGAAGCACGTTTGTATTTGTTTGGTGCTTAGGCAAATTAAGAGAGGAGAGAGAGAGAGAGAGAGAGAGAGAGAGAGAGGAGAGAGAGAGAGAGAGAGAGAGAGAGAGAGAGAGAGAGAGAAGAGAGAGAGAGAGAGAGAGAGAGGAGAGAGGAGAGAGAGAGGAGAGAGAGAGAGAGAGAGGATGCAACTGGGGAGACTTCTGGGACCTGATTGTTGTTAGTTTGTTTAGTCAAAGTCGTGAAGAGCATCTGGTCATACCCGTTTCATCTGATTATTCTGCTTCTGTCTGTATGTTTCGTCTAGTATGTTAGCTCTGTCATTACTCTGTCTCTGTCTGATTTTCTGTTACTCGTCTCTCACGTTATTTCACTTCTCTACTCTGTCTCTGTATTCTCCTGTCTCTTCTCTCTCTCTCTCCTCTCTGTCTCTCTTCTCTCTCACTCTCTTTCTCTCTCTCTCTCTCTCTCTCTCTGTCCTCTTCTCTTCTCTCTCTCTCATCTCTACTCTTATGTATAAAAAATAAATATATATATATATATATATACACACACCACATAATTATATAAATATATATTCACCACACACACACACACACCACACACAACACATATATATAAATATATAATATATATATATATATATATATATATATATAAAAATATATATATGATATTACACGTGTGTGTGTGTGTGTGTGTGTGT
>CM060331.1:21348484-21373484 GCA_030674155.1 Stramonita haemastoma | reverse complement strand
CTCTCTCTCTCTCTCTCTCTCTCTCTCTCTCTCTCTCTCTCTCGGGGGCGGATAGCCTAGTGGTCAGAACATTGCGCTGGCAATTTGAAGACCCGGGTTCGAGTCCGGTCGAGGAAATTTTCTTCCTGGAGTTAACATCAGTGCTGACTCCACTCTCCCCAAAAGTCCTTCGGATGAGACTTTAAACCGAGGCCCCGTGTGCGAACGCACGCAGAACATCTTGCGCACACGTTAAATCCTGTTCCACTTTTCGTAAGAGTAGGCCATCGTGTGCCGGTGGGAACAGATGACAATATTTACAAAACTGCATACACACGGGGACCGGATGAAAAAAAGCACTTGATTGCTTATTCTGTTATCCTCGATATAAAAGAATAAATAAATAAATAAATCTCTCTGTCTCTCTCTCTGTCTCTCTCTCTGTCTCTCTCTCTGTCTCTCTCTGTCTCTGTCTCTCTGTCTCTGTCTCTGTCTCTGTCTGTCTGTCTGTCTGTCTGTTCTCTCTCTTCTCTCTCTCTCTCTCTCTCTCTCTCTCTCTCTCTCTCTCTCTCTCTCTCTCTCTCTCTCTGTATGTCTGTCTATGTCTCTGTATATTCCTCTTTCCACATGCTTTACACATAGACTAAGACTGTGGAAGAGGCAAGCAGACAAACAGACAGAGAAGTCATATGCTGAATATTTTAAAGATTAATATGCCAATGTCAAAATGAACAGTGGAACAAGGGTATTGTGATATATATAAATATATATATATATATATATATATATATATATATATAATATATACATATATATATATATATATACATACATACATACATACATACATACATACATACATACATACATACATACATACATACATACATACATACATACATACATACATTATTCTTTAAGCAGAATAAGTAGTGATTAACAGATATACAGACGGTCTGACAGACAGGTAGCCTGACAAGGACACAGACACACACACACACACGTACACGCGCGCGCACATACACACACACACACACACACACACACATATATGTATATATATATATATATATATATATATATATATATATATATATAATATATATATATATATATATATACATAAATATACACACACACACGAATATATCTACAGCCCACACGATGAATAAACAGAAAAAGTCATTTTCCGCAAGAAATAAACACGCCTGTGAAAGAGTACATCAGATCTAAGTTGAGCCTCTTCACTTTAGGACAACAAACACTTTGCGACACTAGACACGAAACAAGCTCTGGAGAAAATAAACAAAATATCCAAGGATTCTTCAAGTAAAAAAAAGAGTAAGTGAAGTTAAGCAGATATGTAGGTGTACTTGGATAACTTACACTCTGGCACGTGAAGAATGTGGCTAGAAGAATAAACTGTGACGTAGGTATACCAAACAGACTGGAGTTCTTGACATAGTCGTGTACATCTGGGTAATGATGGTGCCAGCAATCACAAACATACATGCTGCTTGTTTTGAAGGAGAGAGAAAGAAGTACTGTATTTTAAGCTGCTTTTCTTCCAATGCCATTTTTCTTGGGTACAGGAGCATTTTCACAAATAACTGTTAGATGCAAACACACAAATAAACACACACAAAAACACATAGACGCGCACGCGCGCGCGCGTGCACAAGCACACATACATACACAAAGACACACACACAGAGACAAAGACACACGCACAAACACACACACACACACACACACACAAATAAAGACACACACACACACACACACACACACACACACACAGAGACACACACACACACACACACACACACACACACACACACACACACACACACACACACACACACACAACACACACACACACAAACATTAACAGGCACACATATGCACACACCCGCGTGCGCACGCACGCGAGCGCGCACACACACACATATGCACACACACCCGCGCACTTACACATAGAACATACACGTATGTATGTATGTATGTATGTATGTATGTATGTATGTATGTATGTATGTATGTATGTATGTATGTATGTATGTATGTATGTATGTATGTATGTATGTATGTATGTACTCCCTCTCTCTCTGTCTCTGTCTCTGTCTCTCTCTGTCTCTTTCTGTCTCTGTCTCTGTGTGTGTGTGTATTTTTTCTGTTTTTTTTTCTGTTTTCTATTTCTCTCTTTCTCTTTTAATCTTCCTTTGTTTGTCTCTTTTAATGCGCCTTTTCTACCCTACCTCCTTCCTTCCTTTCTTCCTTCCATTCTTTTGATTTGATTCTTTTCTGTCTTTTTTTTCCTTTCTTACAGAAACCTGTAGAATATTTCTTTTCGAGAATAACCTTAAAATGATGAATGTATGTTATTCATTTGGGGTCGTTCTATTTTCCACAGGAAATGCAGATCCGCTGGTAATGTCATTTATGGACATTTTAAATTGGATTCGTTCTCATCAGCTATAGGCCTAGTATTCCCCATTCTTTCGACCTGGTAGTCTGTATATGCTAGTCTCTTTATGTTCTCCTTATCTCTCTCTATATATGTGTCTGTTTCTCTATCCCTCTATATGTTTATTGTCTCATCCTTTGGATTAGACTGTAAACTGAGGCCCCGTGTGCGAACTCACGCAGAACATCTTGCGCACACGTTAAATCCTGTTCCACTTTTCGTAAGTGTAGGGCATTGTGTGCCGGTGGCAACAGATGACAAAATCGACAAAACTGCATACACACGGGGACTGGATGTAAAAAGCACACAATTGCTTATTCCATTATCCTCGATATAAAAGAATTATATATATATATAAAATATATATATATATATATATATATATATATATATATATATATATATATATATATATATATATATATATATATATATATATATATATATATAGCATAAGCCCACCATCTAGCAAACGCCCACTCCCCACTTTGGGCCAAAAGTTGTGCACAGGGGTAACTACCTAGCAAACGCCCACCCTGCTTTTTTCAAAGAGACTATGCTCACTTTCACCAGGATTTGTGCAGACTGTTCTAAAGATCATCTTTTTCCCCTTCTTTACCTTTTCGTGTTTCTTTCCTTTTTTCTTATTCTTTGTCCCCTCTCCTCACTCCCGCGACAGTCTTACACTGTATCTTTCACATTGGAAGCCTTCCAGTATCTGGATAACAAAGCAGGTGGGAATGTATGGAGTGTGCCGTGAATTTTCTGTGGATAGGAAGAAGATCAGGGAATGGAGAGAAAACAGAGATAGACTTGAACAGCAGTACGGAAAAGAAACAAAACCGTAAACTGTCAAAAAGACCAGCAGTTAGATCTGAACATGTCGACCAAGGTGTGCTGCATTATCTGGAATATGAAAGATCTGAAGGCAGGGCATTACGAAATAAGGACCCACATCGGAAAGCTATGGAACTCGTTGGCCTTCTTTGCCTCAAAATCCCTTTTTTTCTATTTTCCTTCACTTCTACTCACACAACCTAACTTACATGCTTTCGGGGTTTGTATTCACTCAATTACACGGTTGAGCACAAAAATTATTTTGTGCAAAGGGGTCTATCCCTAGCAAACGCCCATCCCCCAATTTTGCCCTAAATCAGTGGACAGGGGGGGTGGGCGTATGCTAGGGATTTTACGAGATATATATATATATATATATATATATATATATATATATATATATATATATATATAGATATAGATATAGATATAGATATATATCTGAACCTGTTCTGTCGGTCTGTCAATGTACTGACCTATCCACTTGTTTTCCTGTTTGTCTGTTTGGTTGTCAGTAGTATGTCTGTACTCTCTCTCTCTCTCTCTCTCTCTCTCTTCTTCTCTCTCTCTCTCTCTCTCTCTCTCTCTCTCTCTCTCTCTCTCTCTCTCTCTCTCTCTCTCTCAATTTATATGATCTATATGACTAATAACTTTGTTGATAGATGGTGGTGGGATGATGTGTTCAGCTGCTAATTATTTTTTGTTATGTTTCCTTTATTACTTACTTATTATCAGTTTTTTTCTGGTTTTGTTTTATTTTTGTTTTCTGTTATAATGTTCCTTTAACTGCTTATTCTAATTCCAGTTCTTTGTGTGTGCGTTTTTGCTATTTGATTACTGTCTTCTGTCCTTGTTACTTCTGTTTGTTACTGTTCTTGTCCTGTTTTTGTTATTTGGTTTATCATTGTTGTTAGAGGTGGGTTTTTTCGATAATGTAATCCCTGACTAGGCTGGGAACTGGGTGTAAAAAAGCACCTGAGTGTTTATTCATACTCCTCTAAAAAAAAAAAAAAAGGATTTGACTTGACTTGACTTGACTTAACTCACTCTCTCTGTCTCTCTGTCTCTGTCTGTCTGTCTGTCTGTCTCTGTGTCTGTGTCTCTGTTTCTCTCTCTCTGTCTCTCTCTCTCTCTGTCTGTCTGTCTCTCTGTCTCTGTCTCTGTCTCTCTCTCTCTCTCCTCTCTCTCTTTCTCTCTCCCTCTCTCTCCCTCTGTCTGTCTGTCTGTCTGTCTGTCTGTCTGTCTGTCTGTCTGTCTGTCTCTCACTCCTTTGCCAGAGACAGATGACACATCCATTTTATTGAGAGAGTAGCTTGGAAGAAAGTACCTTGTGCCGTGGCTTCAGAATAATTCCAAATCCCACAGCGCTTTGAGAGCCTCGTTAATCCTCACCTAATGCTTTGTTTCTGGACAGTTTAAAACGAATTATTCTAATCACACGATGCCTCCCACTCTCCCTGTTTTCTCTTTCTGTCTGTCTGTCTGTCTGTCTGTCTGTTTCTTTGTTTGTGTGTCTGCATGTGTGTCTGTCTCTTCTTTTTTGTTAAGCCCTTCGATTTGTTTGGTTTTACGAGATTAAGCGCTATATATATTATTCCATATTATAATCATTATTATATATATAGAATTACCATTTTTATCATCATCATCATCATCATCATCATCATCATCATCATCATCATCATCATCATCACCATCACCATCACCACCATCACCATCACCATCACCACCATCACCATCACCACCATCATCACCATCATCACCATCACCATCACCATCACCATCACCACCATCACCACCATCACCACCACCAGAACTACTACTACTACTACTACTACTACTACTACTACTACTACTACTACTACTACTACTACTACTACTACTACTACCACTACATACTACTACCACTACATACTACTACTACTACTACTACTACTACTACTACTACTACTACTACTACTACTACTACTACCACTACATACTACTACTACATACTACTACTACTACTACTACTACTACTACTACTACTACTACTACTCCTCCTCCTCTTAATATTAATACTATTATTGTTTTGGGTTTGTTTGGTTTTTTTTGTACCACTTTATGTCACAACAGGTTTCTCTGCGTGAAATTCGGAGTGCTCTCCCCGGGGAGGGGGCGTCTCCACAAGTGCAGCGCCGGCGCCTACCCATTGTTTTCCTTTTTCATGCATGCAGCTGTAGTTGTTTCCCTATCAGAGTGGCTTTTTCTACATAATTTTGCCAGGGCCATCCCCCTTGTTGCCGTGGTTTCATTTACGTGCGCTAAATAGTAATGTGTAACACACGTGACCTCGGTTTATCGACTTATCCGAAAGACTAGCACCCAGACCACCACTCAGTGTCTAATAGATGGGGAAGAAGTTTTGGGCCCAAACGGGGAACTAACCACAGCACACTCCGACCCGGACGTTTTGCTTTCGAGGCAAAGGCGCGTTACCACCAAGACCACAGATTCACCTTCCGCATTATTATTATTGTTGTTCACTGTTAGGGCATAACTAAACTTTGGCGAATAGGATATCATGTTTGGTTCATTTCTTTTTCATCTGTTTGTGTGTGTGTGTGTGTGTGTGTGTGTGTGTGTGTGTGTGTGTGTGTGTGTGTGTGTGTGTGTGTGTGTGTGTGTGTGTGTGTGTGTTCACCAGTTTTAATTTTTTACACGAGAGAGAGAGAGAGAGAGGAGAGAGAGAGAGAGAGAGAGAGAGAGAGAGAGAGAGAGAGAGAGAGAGAGAGAGAGAGAGAGAGAGAGAGAGAGAGAGAGAGGGGGGGAGAGACAGACAGACAGACAGAAAGGCAGGCAGGCAGGCAGAAAAAGGTGCACATACTTCCGAGATCTTACGAACATACTTGCAAACACTCTCTCATTCATGAGTAGTACTTTGAACAAAGACTTTGCTCAAATATTTGTTGGTTTTTTTATTCCTTGTTTGTAGTATTTTTCATCATGTGTTGACAATATCTTCCAGTCATTCTGAGATTAAAAAAAAAAAAAAATACTGCAGCTGCAAGCCGGCTACCCAACCCTAACTCCAGCTTCTGTTTTGGCTGAAGGCGGAGGTAGGCTTTTCCCAGTGCTCTGACTAGCAAAGACACAATGACCAACCCACTGATGTTTGTTCACTTGTCAATTATCATGCCATTATTTGACATATCTCAGACCAGAATAACGTGTTCCTCCCAATATGCTCTTAAAAACAAAAAAGTGACAAATAGCTTAATCCTATCCATATCTTTTACAGCTAGTAAACGGCCCGAATGAATAAGTGCAATACATCATCTTGTAAGTTATAAGGAAAAGGGAGTTGTACAAAGCTTTTTTTTCTAAAAAAAAAATGTTGGGTAGTCAAGTGCCAGTGATAATTTTATTTCTTTAAGTGAAAACTAAACTTTATCAATTTTGTATAGTGGCATTTTAGAATACAGGAAAAATGGAAGTATTGCTTGTTACAAACAGTATATTGTTGGTACTCTATAAAAATCAAAACAATAACGTGCAATACTTTCTTCTCTTATTCAGATGGACAAGGTTCGATTTTATCTCACATAGTTATGATAACAGTAACTAAATTGCGTTGTAATTTTATCCATACCAGCGTACATTAACAGTTGAGATTCTAGAACATGTTTATCAAATAATTAGGCACAATTATTTTGGGTGTTTTTTTTCAATGAAGTGTACTAAGAGCTAGAAAGCCATTGATTACACTTGCAATCCAAAAGCAACCCCCCCCCCCCCCCAAAAAAAAAAAAAAAAAAAAAAAAAAAAAAGCAAAACATCTACATGCTACTGACAAAATCAATGGGATTTTTTTGTTTATCATATTATGGGAGTAAAATCAATGTTATTCCTCTTTGGCAAAAAAAAAAGTTTCGTTTTACAAGAATTGGTAAAACAATAAAAATGTAAGTTATATTTAAATAAAATATTGCAATTATAAAGTGACATTTAAATACTCTGTCTTCTTTTAACATGTTAAAAATAGGGCAGTTTTTTAAAAGTCAAAATTAAATTACAGCTGCAAACCTAACAGTTTTACAGAGATTTCTTTAAAACAACGCGCACAGATAACTTGATTTGACATAACATGAAAATAAATTTGGCAATAAGCAATTCATGATTGTGAGTTCTGCCTTTGTCATACGACTAAATTTCCTTTTTGTAATAGTGTTGGACTCAAAAAAAACACACAAAAAAGCAAAATCCAACAAGCCCTCTACAGACACACTTAATGGACTTCTGGGCTATTACATGATTTTTTCCCCAGATATATTGATTTTTCAAAAGCGGTATTGGTGTTAAATATGTTATTGATCTAATAGTGGACAATCAATACACAGATCTGCCAACAATACACACACATCATTTCAATACAAAGGCATGCATACAGCCTGGTGCCTTTTATATTACGTTTGATGCCATTTAACAAAAATAATTAAAAACCAAATGAAAAAAAACAAAGGCAATCTTTTCCCACACATACACCACACCCTACTAATATCATAAACTAATAACACCCCTTCTAGAAAAAAAGCTATGGCAGAACTTCCAACTGATATATCAAATTACCAAAATGTTGTCAACATTTTAAAAAAAAATATACAAAGAACAACTAGATCGTATTTCATGCATTCAATCTCAGAAAATATACTAATGTGTTCATTGCATTCAATCAGATAGATAAAAAGGAATAAAACTATTCTATTTCTTGTATTTAATCTCTTCTTGTAAATTTTGAAGGAGGAGTAGTCGTAAAAACATTGTATATTTCACAAAAATGTCAGTTGGGTAGTCAAGTGTTGGTAATGTGTGTTCATCATCTAGTTTCTTAATTTAAACAATTTTATCAATTTTGTTTAGTGGTGTTAATAAAATGCAGGAAAATGGAAGGGATGTTCTTAAGTTTTTTTCTGTACTTCATAAAAAAATCTTTACTCATTCAGATGAACAACATTGGACTTTTTCACACATAATTGTAATAACAGTAATAAAATGTGTTGCAGTTCTATCCATAATATCATACATTTACAATTGAGTTTCTGGAAAAAAAGTAACTTGAGTCAGGCAATTTTTTTATACTAAAGCGCACTAATAGAGAACTGAAACATTTGATAATACTTGGAACCCCAAAAGCAAAAACAAGAAAAACCAAAAATAAAAATATGTACATGCTGACCAAATTTTAATAGGGTTTCTAATTTACCATTATGGAAGAAAAATCAATATTTGTTGTTCCACTTAGGCAAAAGAATTATTTTCTACCAAAATTGGTAAAACAAGAAAACGTAAAGCACTATTAAGAAAAATGTACATTTAAAAAAAAATCCAGTCATTGCAATTTTAAAGTGACCTTTGAATACTACTACTTCTTATATAATTTCCATGAACACCGCATCTTTTAAAGCAAACTCCTATTTCAGCTGCGAAACAAGCCGTTTTACAAAGATTTCTTTAAAATCACAGAGGACTCAAAATTTGAAAGTATATTTGGGGAAAAAAATCCTAAGCCTATTCCTGCCTTTGTCAAAGATCAGTACATGAGAAAAAAAAAGTAATATTTTGTTATCGATAAAAAAAAGAAAACAAGGCTCCCACACAGGCACACTTAACAGACTACTTGACTAAAACATGAAATCTTTTATATACAATATTTTTTCCTAAACTATATTGGTGTAAAATCTTATCCAAAAGCAGAACATCAATATTTATTTATTTATTTTATTTATTTACTTATTCTTTTTATATCGAGGATAACAGAATAAGCAATCATGTGCTTTTTTTCATCCGGTCCCCGTGTGTATGCAGTTTTGTAAATATTGTCATCTGTTCCCACCAGCACACGATGGCCTACTCTTACGAAAAGCGGAACAGGATTTAACGTGTGCGCAAGATATTCTGGTGCGTTCGCACACAGTGCCTCGGTTTAAAGTCTCATCCGAAGGACTTTTGGGGAGAGTGGAGTCAGCACTGATGTTAACTCCAGGAGAAAAATTTCCTCGACCGGACTGGAACCCGGGTCGTCAAATTGCCAGCGCAATGTTCTGACCACTAGGTTATCCGTCCCCCCTATACACAGATCTACCACCAATACACACTAACGTCATTTCAATACAAAGGCAAGCATAGATCATTGTCCCTTTTACAGTGCATTTGATGCCATTTCATAAAAAAAGAATGGGAAAAAAATAATGTAGAGTTTTCCACATATACACCCCACACATCACTTTATAAACTAATAACACCCCTTTCAAAATAAAAAAGGCTATTGCAGAACTAATTTTTCAACTGATATATGCATATTACCAACATCTTGCCAACACCTAAAAAAAACTAAGCAACGAAAAACCTACATTCTTGATTCGATTTCCTACACTGAATCTATTTTTTTTTACGAAAAAATACAGGCTTAAGCTTTTATCTCTTGCATTTTATCTCATAAAAATAGGAAATATACTATTTATTGCATTCAATCTGATAGAAAAAAGGGAAAATTTTGCTACTGTCTTTTTGCATTCATTATCATCTTGTAGATTTAAAGGAGGAGTTTTATACAACATTTTTCTCTCAAAAAAGTCAGTTGTGTAGTCAAGTGTCCCTAGCCTGTGCTCACCATTTGATTTCTTAACTTTAAAAAAACTACACTTTTTATCAATTTTGTATTGGGGTGTTACAAAATGCATGAAAAATGGAAGCAAAGTTTGTTACAAAAATATATTTTACTCTATGATTTTTTTTGTTTACCCATTTACATTGACAAGTTTGGATTTTATCTCACATGATTATGATAATAGTCTATTTTCATTGCAATTTTATCCATACTATCATACATTTACAGTTGAGGTCCTAGAACATGTGTAAATTGGAATTAGGCAAACAAAGTTTAGTTCTGGTTCTTTTGTAATGAAGTGTACTAATAAATTAAGGAAACCACGGATAACATTTGCAACCCAAAAGCAAGGGGGGGGAAAAAAAACCCCGAAAAAAACAAACTAATCAATGACAAGCTACTAACAAATAGGGATTCTAATGTACCATTCTATGGGAGTGGAAATTAATCTCGTTCCTCTTTGGTAAAATAGTCGTTTTCTACCAGAAATTATTAAATAAACGTGAAACATTATTCAAATATGCAAACTTGTTTTTGTTGAAAATCAAGACATTGCAATTCTAAAGTCGCAATCCAATACTCATTCTTCGTTTATAATTTTCATAAGCATGGCATTTTAAAGCAAACTTGTTTCAGCTGCAATATTAGCAGTTTTACAGATATTTTTTTAAACCACACAGATAACTCGATTTGCAAAAACTTTAAAATAGATTTGGCAAAAAAAAATTTGAGATGCCGATTCTTGCCTATGTCAAAGGCCAGTACATGATATTTTTTTTTTGTAATGGTATTTAACATTTAAAAAAAAGCACAAATACAACCCCCAGCCCCCCTTACATAGGCACACTTAGTTACTAGACTATATAATGAAACTTTTCAGATGCATTGATTTTTCATAAGCTGTATTGATGTAAAATATGTTATTGATCTAATAGCGGAAATCAATACACACATCTGCCACCAATACACACACGTAATTCCAATACAAAAGTAAGCATAGAACCTGGTCCCTTTTAGATTACATATGCCATTTAAAACAAAAACAACAAACCAAACCGAAAGGCACATTTCATTTTCCTACATAATTATATTCCAAACCCCACTATATAAACTAATAACGCTCCTTCCAAAGTAAAAGGCTATCCCAGAATGAAATTGTTTATTCAACTGATTTTATCACTAAAATTATGTCAACACTTAAAACACAAAACGATAAAACTAGTTTATATTTCTTGCATTCACTCATAAAAAGCGGAAAATATAGGCCTACTCTTGTATTTCTTGCATTCTATCTCACAAAAAACAGATACACTACTCAATTTACTGCACTCAATCTGATAGAAAAGCACCCAAAATTATTTTTGTACTTATTGCATTCAGTATTTAAAAAGTGTATGTTTGATAATCTAAAACAATACCCAACATTTTCTTCAATCATTTAGATGGACAAGTTTGGATTTTATCTCTCATAATTATGACAACAGTATTTTCATTAGGTTGCAATCTTATACTGTCATATACTTTAAGCTGATATTCTCGAACAGGTTAAACTTGGAATAAGGCAAAAAAAGTGTTTGGTATTGGGATTTTTGTAATGAAGTGTTCTAATAGAGCAAGGAAACCAACAAAAATGAAAAAAAAAAAAAAAAAACCCAACTCCAAACAAACAAAACAAAACATGCTACTGACAGTAGTTAATAGAGTTCCTGGTTCATTTCATGGGATTAAAATCAATCTGTTAGAAATTAGCTAAAAAATGGTTTTCTTCTACCAGAAACTGGTAAAAAGCAAATGTCATCGTGAAATTATGTTAAAATGTACAGACTTTTTTTTAAAATATCAAATTGTAACAGCAATTCTAAAGTGACATTTCAATATTCCCTATCTTCCATTTTTTTAAAAAAATGTTAAAGTCAAATTTTGAGTACAGCTGTAAATCCAGCAATTTTACTGAGGTGTATTTAAAGCCATACACACAGAACTTAATTTGCCATAACGTGAAAAAAATGTCAATAAATAATTTATGATTCTGATTCTTGGCTTTGTCAAAGGCCAGTACATGACTTTTTTTTAATGGTCTTTCATCAAATAATTCAAAAACAAAACAAACAAAAAAAGAAATGCAAAATCCAACAAGCCCCCCACATAGACAGACTTTAATACCAGAATATAACAAGATCTATCAGATAAATTGGTTTTTGATAAGCTGTATCGGTGTATAATATGTAATCGATCTAAGAGCGGAAAAACAGTATATAGATCTATCATCAATACACGCTAACGTCATTTCAATATAAAGGTAACCCTAGAATCTGGTACCTTTCATATGACATTTGATGCCATTTAAAAAAAAACACAGACAAACAAAAAAAAAAACATAGGCACTTTCTCCCATATATACTTCACACACAACTATATAAACTAATAACACACCTGCCAATAACAAAGGCTATCGCACAACTAGAATTTTGTTTTCAACTGACATTTTATATACTAAAATCATGCCAACACTTAAAAAACAACTTCAGAAATATCAGATTGTATTTCTTGCCTTTCATCTAATGAAAAAATACGATAATATAGGTTTACTCTTGTATTTGTTGCATTCTATATCAGAAAAATAAAGAACATACACTATTGTACTTGTTGCATTTAATCTGATAAAACAAAAATCCGAAAAAAAATTCCATTGTCTTTCTTGCATTCAATCTAAAAAAAAAGACAATCATGCTGTTGTCTTTCTTGCATTGTATCAAAATTAAAGAAATAAACTGATGTACTTTTTATAATTAAACTAAGAAACAATTCCGTAAAACTATTATATTTCTTTCACTAAATAATTAATTTCACTAAAAAAACTAATATCAAGGAATATATGCAAAACACACTATTGCATATCTTGCATTCGGTCTCGTAAAAAAATGCTCCATTGTTTCTCTTCAATTCCATTCAATAAGAGAAAAGAAAATTATACTTCTTGCAGGAATTTTCATTTAAAAAATCAAAACATTTCAATCCCATAAAAAGAAAAAAAAATACTATGTAAAGAAAAACACACCGTTTCTCTCTCTCTCTCTCTCTCTCTCTCTCTCTCTCTCTCTCTCTCTCTCTCTCTCTCTCCTCTCTCTCTCTCTCTCTCTCAAGAAAAAAAACAAAAAAAATACAACAAACAAAAACATATTGAAAATCTTAGCATAGATGACCACACCTCCTAAACATTCCTATAACCCCCTCCTCCTCCTTCCTAAAAAAAAAAACAAATTAAAAGACAACCACCAATCTGTCAAACATTTATGCAAATACTAACATGCACATGTGCATTTATACATGCTCTCATGTCTATCTTTTACATACTACCACACTGACAGTATTCCTTTCAATTTTGAAAACCTCAAATTACAAATGTACAAACAAGGAAGTCATATTTCTTCATTTTTCTTCACATAAAGCGTAATAAGTATATTCTACAATTGTATGTAAATACATTGTTTACTTCCTGGATAGAATTAGAAAAAAAACAATTATTGTGATTATCAAAGGACCAGGTCATTTTGCTCTTATACCGTTTCTGAATTAATGTAAACAAAAATGTTTGTTTTTAAAAAAAGAAGAAAACACCACATCTAAGACACCAGTTGCCGACCATACACCAAACATTGACCAAAACTAACAAGTAGCACTCATCATATCCCAAACTGTTTTTTTTTCCACTTTAAAAATTTATATATATATATATATATATATATATATATATATATATATATATATATATATATATATATATATATATATATATATATATAATATAAACTGCTGTACACACACATTTTTTTAAGGCTGGTTTCACAATATAATGAATCGGTACTAGAATACCACTAATATACCAATTCAAAGATATGCCGCAGCACACACACGCACATGCACACATACACAAACACAAACACACCTCTGTTATTCCTAATAACCCGAACATACTCTCTACATCTTTCAAACAATCCCGACCTATGGTACATCCCCTCCCCCCATCGTCTTCTGCCCCCTACTTCCCCAACCACCCCCTGATCTTGCCCCCTCTCCCACCCTCTTAATTCTATCCCTCTTCCACTCCCAATTATAAAACTGTGCATTAAAAAAAACACCTGCACCCCTATTTTTGTTTGTTTGTTTTGTTTCCTGTACTGCCTGTGTGCCGCTCCCCAATGACTACTTATCCCCCATTAATTTGTACTTTTCCCCTACCATGAGTACCTATCCTTTATCAATGAGTACCTATCCTTTATCAATGTGTACATATCCCCTATCTATGCTTACCTAGATTTGTCCCCTATCCATGACAACCTATCCCCTGTCCAATGACTACCTATCCCCTATCAATGACTATCTATCCCCTATCGGCATTCACTTTTCATACGTATTCCCACAGACCTAAACATTCTAACCACCTACCACTTCTTAACATCTCTTCCCTTAAAATTCTAACCCCAAATCCTTTCCCCGCCCCAAATTTTCATGGGGGGGGGGGGGGGGGGGGGGCTGGGGGCTGGCAGCATAAGTAATATTACCTTTGAAAAATCTGTGCTACCTCATTTCTCTCAATCTTTCTGCTTTGTTCATTTTCTTCCTATTTTCTTGTATATATTTCTACCTTTTGATTCATTTTCCGGCCACATTAAAAAAAAAGACTTAAACGATAGCGATTCTCTCCCACGCTGAAATCAAATGTTCTGGGCCTGCCTTGTCAGGCGCTTAACGGCAGCACAGCGCATTTCCTCATTATGAGAGTTAACGGTAGTTGCTGTCTAATACTACGACGACAACAAAGAAGTTCCACAAGCACCCCCAACCATACGAGACAAAAATGTTTTGCCGTAGTGTCAGCATGCACCAAGGAATCTACCTGCCATTTGTGTCCACATGACGGGCGGGGGTTACAGTAACTGTAAAGGTTAGTTGTAAAGGGTTAGGGTAAGTGTTAAAGGTTAATATTGGGGTATGGGTTTTCGGTCCGTTTGCTGGTCTGTCTGCATGCATGCATGTGGACACAAGAACAGGTAGACACTATAGTGTGTAGCTTTAGACAACTGTGTGAATATTTTGTAAGTTTTTGTTTTTTTTCAAATTAGTGTATTTACCAGTATTGTCAACAATTTGCTTTTGTCAAGTTTTGGAGTTAAGATATTTTTGTAATATTTTTTCGAGTTTTTAGCCGAGTGATTAAAAATATTACATTTTCTAACAATTGCTTTGCATTTTTTAAATAAAAGGATTACGCACAAAAAATCCCACGCGAATTAAAAAAAAAAAAGTTATACGCCGAAATTGAACCGCAAGAAAAAAAATCTTAGCTAACAGCCTTCCTTCCCCTTTTTTTCCCTATCCCCATTGATCCAAATACATGTATCTACCCCCTCATCCCGACACCCCTTTCCCTTAGAATATAGCTACTAAAAGTTATGTCCCCTCTTCACTAGCACCCCCACAACGTCCCCCCCCTACACAGACACACAGACACAGACACAGACACATACTCAGCACATGCAGAACACCTTGCCCATATCCTAAAAACTTGCTTCCTTTTCAGAAGAGTATGCCATTGTTTACCACAGCGACCAGATGACAAAATTGAGAAAAAAAAACATACAGGGAAGGAGGTGGGAATAGCTGAATGTATAAAAGCACACAGCCCTTATTCGTTTTTTCAGCAAAATATTAATAGAAAACTAGAAAAAAAAGTATGCAACACTCATGTTCTATGTTGTATGGAAAAATCTCTTTCTGAAAATATTAAAAGGGTCCTTCAATTAACTTTTTTTTTATATACTACGTGTATTTCGAAATAATAATTATATCAATGGTAGATCATCCCATAGCCTTGTTCATAATACTGGGAAAATTTATTCTACTGTCATACCGCCCCCAGTCTATCTCTCACGCACTGCTACTACTACTACTACGACAATAAACTATCATTGCATCTGCACCCATTATCTGTTTTAAGACAGAAAAAAAACTAGAAAAAAACAGGTTCTTCGAAACATCACTAAATGCAAGTCTTACAAGAATGTGTGGGGCATCAAATGGTACATAAATATTTTCCAAAACAAATTATCTGAGCCATAAACTTTTTTAAAAAAATCACAGATTATCAAAGTCCTACAAGGAATGTTGAAGACCAGCGTACTTTGCTCAGCATATAAAAGCTGCTTTGTTTAGACAATATAAAACCTCGATAAAAAGAAAAAAAATATATTCGTGGTCTTACAAGCAACAATGTACACTAATTTTCAACAACTATATTGAAAGATAATACTAATGATAAAAAGAAAACAGCAAAGGATCCCACTCTCACAAAATGAATAAATTATTGCAGCCTTGGTTGATGAAAACAACTCGTATCAAAGAACTAGTAATCTGGTAATAAGAGTACTGGCGCGGCTTCCACTATCAATTACTTCAAATTCTAAACGTATCAAAATGCGCTTTAAAGCATCAGCAGTCCTACACTCAACAACAGAGCAAATTAATGTGTGGTGTGTGTAACTTTTAGTTGGAAAGCCGTAACATTTTACGACTACTACAAAGTGTATTTTCTTTGAACAAAATCTAAGAACTTTTTTGGTTTAATCTCGTGGTACCGCTAGTTTAACGTGTATCAACGAGGCATGTTTAAACAAAAGTTGCATTTCTTTAACCAATCATTTCATTTTGAGTTTGTGAAAAAAAATTGTGATTTGCAGAATTTACATGATGTCTTCGGTGTTGTCATTGATTCACTGTGTTGTCCTCGATGATGTTCTCTATGATTAATTTTGCCGTCTTGTCTTCGATGTTTGTCAATCATTTGACGTGTCGCGTCCCTTGTTTCCACTCTCACGACCATCTTGTTTATGGGCCTTGCTGATACTGCTGCGCTCCCCTTGTAGAATAGGCAGGTCAATATGACTGCCCCCACACATGTCAGGCTTAGGTCATTGGCCCTTGATTCCAGAACTACAGCCCCTGAAAGAAGAAAGTCATCATAATCAGTAAGAATGAAGAGAGAGAGAGAGAGAGAGAGAGAGAGAGAGAGAGAGAGAGAGAGAGAGAGAGAGAGAGAGAGAGAGAGAGAGAGAGAGAGAGAGAGAGAGAGAGAGAGAGAGAGAGAGAGATTGTGTGTGTTTGTGTCGGTGTGTCTGTGTCTGTGTCTGTGTGAGTAAGTGAGTGTGAAATAGAGAGAGAGAGAGAGAGAGAGAGAGAGAGAGAGAGAGAGAGAGGAGAGAGAGAGAGAGAGAGAGAGAGAGAGACAGACAGACAGACAGACAGACAGACAGACAGACAGACAGACAGACAGACAGACAGACAGACAGACAGACAGATACAGAGAGAGAGAGATAGTGTTTGTGTGTGCATTCGTGTGTGTGTTGCATGCGCGCACGTGTGTGTGTGTGTGTGTGTGTGTGTGTGTGTGTGTGTGCGTGTGTGTGTGCGTGTGCGTGTGCGTGTGTGTGTGTGAAGTGATTCATCGTGCTTAACCAGAAGCGAACTATATTATTTTACTCAAAGATTTAGCTAAACACCCCCGTACCTGAATCGTGTATAATAAAGTTGCTCCACTATAGCTATACTCTTCTTACATACTTACATGTTCTGAGCATTTGATGAAGTCAGCTGTCCACTACAGCTGTACACTTATTATATACTTACATGTTCTGAGCATATTTTGGGTGTCAGCTTTTCAGATGATGGCCTCAAGTTTGAGGAGACGGCTACCAGGTGATCCACGTGATGGCTTTGGGAGAAGACTCTCAGATAATCCACTTGATGACTTACCACAGTAGAGGACTCTCAGATGACCCATACGACCACTCTCCAGATTAGGACCCGCGTGGAATAAAGTTTGGGAAGGAAGGAGCCTAAGGAAATGCTGTGAACATGTGAAAGTTGGCAGAGTCCCAAATCCCATCGTGACCACCGTCTCAAAGCCCGTGAAGGTGATGGTGTTTTCTAACACCAAAACGACTGTAGGTGGTGGTGTTTACAGACACCAAGATGACGAAAGGTAATGGTGTTTACGGACACCAAGATCGCTGTAGGTGGTGTTGTTTACGGACACCAGGATCGCTGTAGGTGGTGGTGTTTATGGACACCAAGATCACTGCAGGTGGTGGTGTTTACGAACACCAGATTCACGGTAGGTGGTGGTGTTTACGGACACCATGATGAGTGTAGGTGATGGTGTTTACGGACACCATGATGAGTGTAGGTGGTGGTGTTTACGGACACCATGATGAGTGTAGGTGGTGGTGTTTATGGACACCATGATGAGTGTAGGTGGTGTTGTTTGCGGACACTATGATGAGTGTAGGTGGTGGTGTTTGCGGACACCACGATGAGTGTAGGTGGTGGTGTTCACGGACACCACGATGAGTGTAGGTGGTGGTGTTTACGGACACAACGATGAGTGTAGGTGGTGGTGTTTACCGACACAAGGATCACTGTCACCCAGATTGCGCTCCTACCATCTCTTGCATTCAATTTTAGTTCCCTACTTTGTTTATTTTTATGGTTTATTTTTTTAATTACTCTTCTATCCCTTTACTCTTATTTCCTATTCTATGTCTCGTTTAATAATAATGATTAAGGTTTTATTTCATTAATTTTATTCCCTATTCTATGTTTTATTTTCTATTTTACTTATCTATTTTAATCATTTAGCAAGGATGGAGAATGCAATCAGAAGTGTGGTGCCCAGCGATCCTTTGACGGTAAGCAACTTACCCGGCAGTAAGTCTGAAGTCGAGCAAACGTACGCAGCCGGTCGGATTGGATTCGCCTCGATTTGCTACGGGAAAAAAAATCAAAGTTTTCGCGTACGCGAAGTGTGGCGGAGGCGGAATGTAGTTCCAAAGTTTTCAGAGGGGTTAGTGCCCTAAGACTATGGGATAGGTGAAGGCGAAAAGGAAAAAGAGTGTGCAGGTGAGACAGGTGTCCCTTTTTTGTGTGTGGTGACCATTGTCCAGACGTCTCACAGCCGGTTGTGTTGCGTTTCCGGTCACACCTGTAAAATCGATAGTTGCAAAGCGGGCAGTAGTGTGGTCGGTGGCTGTGTGCATGCTGACTGACCTCTGTGGACTTACCACTGTGGAAGACCACTTGCAGTAGGCCTACAGATAGACTGGTGACTGCGCGCGTTGCGCTTTCGGAGGCGAACAGTTACGTAAACTCACGCAAGTGCATTGGAATATTTTAGTCAGAACTCTATGGCTCAGACGCTTAACGGCAGCACAATGCTGTTTCGCTCATATGCAGACATAGCTGCTGCCGGAGAATTTGACACAAAAAAGGGAGGAAGATCCGATATTTTCCTGTAGTCCTAGATCCATAAAAACCTTCAGGGCTTGTATGCCAATGTCGGATGTGCTGGGCCCGACTTGTCAGGCACTAAACAGCAGCGCAATGTGTTTTCGCTCCTATGATAGACAAAAGAAGTTGCCGTTTGAGGGTTCAATGAAAAAGACATCTTCAAAGAAAACGAAGAAGATCGGATATTTTCCTGTAGTCCCAGATAAAATAAACAGCACTAGTTGCTTCACAGAGAGAGAGGACATGGACGAAGCAGAAGCTTCTTTGCATTTCCTGCGTCTCCATTCCCTCCCCTTTTATTGACCAACACGGGCCTAACCAGTGTAAGTCATATGGGTCATTGACTGTGTAGTGAGGAGGTCAATGATTACTGTGAAGTGTCTGAAAGCAAAGGCATACATATTACATACATATCTGTATTTCCAAAGTCTCAATGCAACTGCATTCACGGAGGGCAAAAAGCAGTCACATATGCACTAATCTCACCATTGGTGAACTTCGGAGCTCTAGCTGAGGAACAAAAAAACCCACCATACATGTGCAATAAACAGGATTCAGTGTGTGTGTGTGAGATAGAGAGAGAGGGGGAGGGAGGGAGGGAAGGAGGGATGGATAAAGAAGTAGAGAGAGGAATAGAAAGGGTGAGAAGAGAGAGAGAGAGAGGGAGGGAGGGAGGAAGGGAGGGAGAAAGAGGAAGTAGAGAGAGGGAGAGAAAGGGTGAGAGAAAAGGGGGGGGGGAAGAGAGAGAGAGAGAGAGAGAGAGAGAGAGAGAGAGAGAGAGAGAGAGAGAGAGAGAGAGAGAGAGAGAGAGAGAGAGAGAGAGAGAGAGAGAAGACAGACAGACAGAGAGACAGACAGACAGACAGACAGACAGACAGACAGACAGACAGACAGACAGACAGACACGGAGACAAAGACTAAGAAATATAAAGAGAGAAGAGAGGGGGAGGGGGCAAGCTGAGAAGAGCGTTGAACAAATAAAAGGTAAAGAAATAAACATGTTACAATAACAGCAAACGAAAAACAAAACTAAAACCACCCCGGAATACCGGAAAACATGTTATGAAGCGACAACTAACAGAAAGAGGGAAAGAGAGAGAGAGAAAGGGAAAGACACAGAGAGAGAGAGAGAGAGAGAGAGAGAGAGAGAGAGAGAGAGAGAGAGAGAGAGAGAGAGAGAGAGAGAGAGAGAGAGAGAGAGAGAGACAGGGAGAGGGAAAGAGAGAGAGAGGGAGAGAGTGAGAGAGAGGGCTTGTGGAAAGGGGGAAAGAAGAAGTATGAAGCCTAATCAAAAACAAAAACCGCGAACAAATAAACTGGCTCGAAAACCTGCTAAAAATTAAAAAAAAACACTCCGAAATGGGGAGGAAGCTATGAAGAAGAGAAGAGAGAGAGAGAGAGAGAGAGAGAGAGAGAGGAGAGAGAGAAGAGAGAGAGAGAGAGAGAGAGAGAGAGAGAGAGGAAGAGGAGAGAGAGAGAGGAGAGAGAGAGAAGAGAGAGAGAGACCGACCAACGGACCACAGACACAGACAGGCAGGTAGGCAGGCAGGCAGAGAAAGAGAGTGAGCGAGCGAAAGAGAGACACAGACAGACAGGCAGACAGAGACAAACAAACACATAAACAGACTGAGACAGATGATTTCGAGTGTGTCAGTCTACAAAGTATCATAAACGTCATTGTACTCACATTCAGTTGATGGTTGAAGTCCTGCTTTTCTTTGCAGTCCCTCAGTGAACAGACAGCTCAGTCTCTGCAGTGAAGGCTGCAGTACGCTGCAGGTCCTCCAAGTCACCGTATAGCTTCTTGGCCACTGGGGTAGGGTTGGGGTCAGGCCAGATGCCTCTTTCTGATTATCTTGTGTAGTGGAACAGGGCTATGGCATATCTTCTCTAGTCTGGCTGCCTGTCATGCAAGGGTGATTTTCTGTGTGGTCTGTGTGTAGTTTCATGTTCTCTCTTTTTTCGTTGATTACAAAAGGTCTGCCTCTCGTGGGACAGCATAACACATTGTAACCCTAGTGTTTAGGTTTTTCGGTCTTGAAATTAAAAACAAATCTTGAATCTTGATGGTTTGGGATAAAAAAGATTTTCAACAAAATTGGGAGTTATGTCGTGTACTGGGTTCAAGCTAAAAGTATCGGCGTGGACACCATGACCCCTGGAGAAGATGCAGGTGGCCTGCTTCTGCAGCTGTCTCACTGATGACCCGGTCAGTTCTGGACATGGCCGTAGTGGCCCCCATGCTGTCATGTCATGTCATACCAAATGCATGACATTTGCATCTGCACCTCAGGTTGTTTCTGCCTGCTGTCATTTCGGAAGGGCAAAGTTGTTCCTTGGCTGTGGTGGTGGCGGTAGCGGTGGTGCTATTGAGGTGGTGGTGGTGGTGGTGGTCTGCTGTTTGTCAGCCGTCTTGATGACACAAGGCCCATCTGTGAAGAAAAAACAAAGTTTGAATACTCTAGCAAGGATTAGCTAGGAGCATGCATCCCCACCCCCTCCCCCCGAAAAACAAAATTCGTTTTACTGCTACTTCTGTGAGAATCCTTGAATGCAAAATTATGCAATTCTTAATGATGCGCCTATGTGTGTGTATGTGAAGTGTCTCGTTTCTATATTTTTTTCAAATTTTTGCCTGATAGACCATGTTGTCATTCTGTTCTATTTCTTACAACTGTGTGAACTATTGTTATTTTCTCTAAATCATGTCATTTCTATCTTTACACTGTAGCTTTTATATCAAACAAGTGGGGGCACGGGATGGATTAGCGTAGTGGCTAGAATGTTGAGTTGTGATCTGATGGCCTGAGATCATACCACCACCCTGGCGCTTGTCGAGATATTTTCCCCTTGGATTTTAACATCATTACCTACTCCATTCGCCCCCAAAAATATTTGGACTTCTCTCGTGTGGATACTGGGGACTTGTCAGCATAAATAACATCCCCACCTGATGAAAATCCTGCTTTAGGAATTTCCTATTCTCTATCCCTCAGATTCTACCTTGTTACTTTTCTTCCTGTCCCCTCCTTGTCTATTGTCTGCCTTCCTCGACCATCCTCCCGTCTTTATCTCCGAAAGACAAAACAATTCCAGTGACGAAGTTGGATGTGCTGGGCCTAATTTGTCAGCCGCTTAAACGCCGTGCAACGCATTTTCGCTCATATGACAGACAACAGTTTGAACGTTTGACAGGGAGGTAAAATGAATCTGTTAAACTGACACGCTGTCTAGTAGTTTTTGAGTGTCAATCCACTGGGTTAAAGTTTTATTCTTTTCTTCTTTTTCGCAAATATAGTTTTAGTTTGTAAAATATTTCACTGAAGCACACAGGTGTGTTTAAGACATCCCTCCCTGCAGTGGGAGTGTGGCTAACCTTAATGGTGGGTAAAAACGGTCGCATATGCAAAAATCTCACCGTTGGTGAACCTCTAAGCTCTAGCCATGGAATGACTCCACCCCATCCCCCCCAAAAAAAAGAAGAAAAAAAAAAACCCAATTAATACGCCCGCAAGGTCACGATGAAAGAAAAAGTTGTGTAAAATTATTTGTTGACACTAAAGGATTATTTTTGTCAGCTTGACTTGACACACACAAAACCCCCACTCCTTCCACCCCACCCCCCTAAACAAATACCTAGCAAAAAAAACAAAACAACAATCATAATACTACACAAAACAAACATCAGTTTTACCTGTAACTTCATGTCAAAAATGCCCAAAATGGCAATGCCTTGGCAAAGGGATGGTATCTTGAATAAACTGTGCCCTACATAAACACGAAGTGATGTTAGCCCTGGTCCGATGTAGCGTGGAATGAAATGAAGCGAAGTGAGGTGCCTGCAACACGTTCACTGCTCATCACCTGACCTGTATGTGTGGGTGAACACAGTATAGTACAGGTTTCACGTGCATCATGGAATGACGCGTCTTGTATTGAGGGCAATAGGATAACTTGTTGAACACTAGAGGTAAGCACCTGCCTAGAAAGCGAACATTCCGGGGTCAGAGAGCGCAATGTGGTTCGAATCCTGTTCAGGCCCCGAACACCCACCCCCACCCCCATCTATTAGCCCATGAGTGGTGGTCTGGATGCTAGTCTTTCAAATGACATGATGAACCGAGGTCCTGTATGTTACACATCATTATTTAGCGCACGTAAAAGAACCCACGGCAAAAGGACGGTTGTCCCTGGCAAATTTCAGTGGTAAAAAGCTACTCTGATCGTGAAACAAATACAGTTGTGGACAAGAAAAAGAAAAAGAAAATAATGGGTAGGCGCTGCACTTGTGGCGAAGCGCTCTCCTTAAGGAGAGCAGCCCAAACTTCATACAGAGAAATCTGCTGTAACATAAATTGAATATATATATATATATATATATATATATATATATAGATATATATATATCTTATATATATATATATATGTGTGTGTGTACATATATACATTTATTTATTTATTTATTTATTTATTATTTATTTATTTATTTATTTATTTATTATGTATTCATTCTTTGATATCAAGGATGATGGAATAACCACTCAAGTGTTTTTTTACATCCAGTCCTTGTGTGTATACAGTTTTGTAAATTCTGCCATTTGTTCTCACCTGTACACAATGGCCTATTCTTCCGAAAAGCGTTTCAACGTGTGCGCAAAATGTTCTGCGTGCGTTTGCACACAAGACCTCGGTTTAGAATCTCATCCGAAGGACTTCGAACATTAAGCATAGCAAGTCAGTTGGAATGATAGCTGATACAGTGTATGCAACAATGCATAGTATTACACATACTGATAATTATAATTATGCAATATGATTCACCCCAAAAATGTACATGGCCGCTGTCAAATACACACACACACTAAAAACGCACACACAAACACAAGCAGGCGTACATATGTTCGTGGGTATACCCACCCCAAACAACGAGGCGCATTTCGAAACGATGTGACAAAGCGCCAGTTTGATTCACGTCCTACCCACATGTTTGTGCAGTAACAGATCCCAAGGCACCAAGAGAGTGCTATACTGTATGCATACATTCTTAATTAACTACCACCATAGACGTGGATTGTGTCTGTACCTGCCTGCCTGCCTGCTTGTGTGTCGTTTGTTGCTATTGCTGTTCCTGTCTGTATGTTGTCTCTGTCTTAGTCTGTCTCTGCCTATTGTTGTCTGTTTGTATGTCTGTTTCTGTATGTCTTTGTCTCAGCCCCTATTGTCTGTTTGTCTGTATGTCTGTCTCTATCTGTCTACCTGTCTCTGTTATCTGCTCTCTCTCCCTTCTCTTCTCCCCCTCTCTCTCTCTCTCTCACTCTCTCTCTCTCTCTCTTTGTTTTCCTTTCTTACTCCATTCAACAAGTTTTCCTTTGCCACCGTCAGATAGCAAATTTCATTTGCAGAATGACATGTTAAATAATAACATGGTGTCCCTGCTTTTGAATTATTCCACATCGCATGGGATATGAACACGTGCAGGGGTTCCTTTCAGCTTTTCTTTGTTCTGTTTTTATTATTTTGTTTGTTTTGATATAAGCCAGAAATTGGATAGGCAAAGAGAAAAAATGAAAAGGAAAAGACAAAAAAATATATATTTTTGGGGGGAGGGGGAGGGGGATACGGGAATGGAGAGGTATAAAACATGCGCAAAAAGAGACAGAAGAAAAGGATTAAAACGATGGTGCTATACGATCACTAAGGTAAGAAAAAAGGAGAGCAACAACAACAAC
>CM060331.1:21340984-21343484 GCA_030674155.1 Stramonita haemastoma | reverse complement strand
ACAAAAGTATAGCCCTAGTGATATATCTTAATTTGAACACTTCGTTTAATGAATCGTAAAGTCAACGAAATAGAACAATAATCATCTTGTCTGCCTTCGCATTAAGTTTATAAAAATTAATGTTCTTTTTTCGAGAAAAAACAGCAAATGTACTACAAGCCATTTTCTGTCACGGCAGATTTATCTGTGACATTCAGAATGTTCTCCCCAGTAAGAGTGCGTCATCACAAGAGCAGCGCCACCCTTTTAGAAATATTCATGTTCAAAGGGATTTCCCCCCTGGAGTTAACATCAATGCCATCTCCACTCACAACCCCCCCCCCCCCCTAAAAACAGTCCTTCGGATGAGACTATAAAGCGAGGTACCTTGTGACAACGCGTACAGAACATCTTGCGCACACGTTAAATCATGTTCCACTTTTCGAAAGAGCAGGTCATTGTGTGCCGGTGGGAACAGATTATAACATTCACAAAACTGCATACATATGGGAGATATATGTAAAAAGAAGTGCATGGATGTTTATTTCACTATCATCGATATTAAAGAATAAATAAATAAATAAATAAATGGATATAAAAACAAATGTCAGTATCGCTATTTGTTTCGCAATATCAACGGGGTGTCCCAGGGTCCATCTCTCTTGTTGACATGGGCTATTTTGTGTGCTTTAGATTATGTGTTGCACACGAGATTTCGGTGACATGGACCTGATGCTTACCACACAAAGAAGTCACTGGAAAAAATAACAACATCAACAACAACAACAACAAACTTTTGTCCTTATCAAGCTTAGACAAAAGGACGACCCTCAAAAACTAGTACCCAAACTGAAAACTACACAAACAGACAGAAAAACAAAAAGAAAGAAAAACTTTGCATGTATGGTAACGCACTATCCCCGAGGGAAAGTAACCGCCCAAACTCTACACAGAGAAACTCACCATGACTTAAAGTGGTGCTCAAAACAGAACAATGCTATCACTGCCTTGAAGAAATTATGTGCTGAACCAAAAAAAAAACACAATTATTTTCCATCCTTCTAACTGTTTGCTATCTTCATCATTTTGTTCTTTCTTTATTGTATATTTTTGTCCCCTCTAAGTTCATTTTCCCGCTATTTTGTTTTCAAGCAAAGGAAGTATTGGCATTGTTTGTAGACACAATCTGCGGTATATCAGCAGCGCCATTTTGTTCTTTTGAACAGGTAAAGGGATTGTAAACGCCGAGGTTGATAATGGATGTTTATCTTGCTGCTGTTTGCTTCTGTGGCATTTTATTTAACTGAGAGAGAGAGAGAGAGAGAGAGAGAGAGAGAGAGAGAGAGAGAGAGAGAGAGAGAGAGAGAGAGAGAGAGAGAGAGGAGAGAGAGAGAGAGAGAGAGAGAGAGAGAGAGAGAGAGAGAGAGAGAGAGAGAGAGAGAGAGAGACGAGAGAGAGAGAGAGGACGGACGGACGGACAGACGACAGACAAGCAGGTAGGTAGGTAGGCAGACAAACCGAGACAAAGAAAGAGAGAGAGAGAGAGCCACAAAGAGGTAGGTTATCTTGAAACCCATTTGAACATGGAACAACTTTGCATGTTGCCGCACAGAAATGCAAAACGCTGTTTAAAAGCATGCGAGCAATGGTCGTAGGTAACAACACGAAAGAAGAAAAGAAATAAAGAATGGAAGAAAGAAAGGAGGAAAGAAAGAAAGAAAGAAAGAAAGGAAGAAAGACAGAAAGAAACAAAGAGAACAAAGAGAAAGAAATCGATTGTGCAAAAGGATTTGTTTGATTGCTGTTTAGACTAAGCGAGATAGGATAATAGAAAGAAAAGACAAAGAGAGAAAAGACAAAAGAGGCAAAGAAAGAAACTAGGAAATAAAGAAACCGCCTAAGAAAGAAAGACCAAAAGAAAGAACGAAAAAAAAGAGAGAAATAAATTAAGAAAGATAGAGAGAGAGACAAATAGAAAAAAATACAGAAATAAAAAAGAGAGAAAAAAAACAGGAGAAAAAAAAGACAAAAGGAAGAGAAAAGAAAACGAACAAAAAGGAAAAAAAAAGATTGCGAGAAAGAAAAGGAAGGAATCAAGAGAGAAATGAAGAAAGAAGAAAGAAAGAAAGAAAGAAAGAAAGAAAGAAAAAGAAAGAAAGAAAGAAAGAAAGAAAGAAAGAAAGAAAGAAAGAAAGAAAGAAAGAAAGAAGAAAGAAAGAAAGAAAGAAAGAGAAAGAAAGAAAGAAAGAAAGAAGAAGAAAGAAAGAAAGAAAGAAAGAAAGAAAGGAAGAAAGAGAAAGAAAGAAGAAGAAAGAAAAAAAAGACCGGCAAAACACAATAGCTCAAGTAACTGCCATTTGATCTTAGAACAACTCTGCTGTTGGCGCTTGTAAGATCCTGTACAAATGTCAGAGCAGCGTTAAACCAAGCGATATGTCATTGGTATTTACACACAGAATACAAATAAAACAACACACACACAGAGACACACACATACATGCACATATATACAGATCACACA
>CM060331.1:21318484-21330984 GCA_030674155.1 Stramonita haemastoma | reverse complement strand
TTTTTTTTTTACTGATTTGGTCCGAATATACCCCCCCCCCCCCCCCTAGGCCCTCTGCTGAACCTTCACGTGATTACGGCCTTTAGCATAGTAATGCATAATTGAGCAATCTGGTGTTTGTTGTCCAGCCCCAAAAGCGATGCAAAAATGCCAGACACCCCCTTGCCCACGCTGTTAACTCCTGTTTCATGGCCACAGTGCTAAAGGTTAACAACTCATCCACAAGTGTCAAAGTCCCTAGGCTGGAACCAGCAGTGTCCTATCATAAACTTTGCAAACCTGTTACCATCCCTAGTGAATCAGGGGATTCCCTGATAACGCTTTCATCTACAAAGAGAGAACTGTCGCGCTTGATCTACGCCTGGGTGTGGAGATTTTTGAGTGGTGTTTTTTTTGATACTGTTATTTTGATGAAATGATAAACTGAGGTATTTGTTGTGTGTGAGTCATTTTTTTTGCGTAGGTGAAAATATCTCTGGCAACAAGGATGTTGTCACTGGGAAATTTCTGTAGATAAAATAATATTCTGACAATGAAGCAAGACCGGTACAAAATAAAACAGGAAAATGAAGATATTGCTCATGCTTTACTTGTGTTGATACAGTTTCACTTGGTAGGCAGTTTATCTCTGTTCGTCATGCACATCTCTGTGCGTCACGGCACATCTCTGGGCCTCACGGCACATCTATGTACGTCATGGCACATTTATGTGCGTCATGGCACATTGTGCGTCATGTCATCTCTGTGTGTCATGGCACATTTGTGTGTCTCAAGGTACATTTGTGTGCCTTATAGCGCATCTCTGTGCGTCATGGCAATCGATGTGTATCATGGTACATCTCTGTACGCTATGGCACATCTCTGTGAGTTATGGCACATTTGTGTGTGTCATGGCACGTTTGTGTGCGTCATGGCACATTTTTGTGCGTCATGACATCTTTCTGTTCATGCTGCACCTTCTGGTGGCAGAGCATGGCCACAGTACAGGGACAGCGTTTCCATTGATTCTTTCTCCACACATTCTTCTTTTACTATAGAATGAGCTTTTTGCTATAACATTTTGACAGGGACACCATGAAACTTTGGCAATGTTTAGAATAATCTCTATCTAAAAACAACAGATATGGATGTAGGCTGCAAACTATAATGAACATCAAGACTTTATTGAGCAAGGCTATAGGTACAGTCAATGGGGGGAGGGGAGTAAAATGATACTTTTAAAATTAAAATGCAACATGTATTTCATGGATAATGGAATAAGCATTAATATGCTGTTTTATATCTAGTCCCGGCGTGCATGTAGTTTTGTGAATTACGTCATGTATTCCCAGAAGCATAAAATGACCTACTCTTACGAAAAATAGAACGGGTTTGACCGTGTGCGCAAGATGTTCTGCGTGCGTTCGCTCACGGGACCTCGGTTTATAACCTCTTCCGAAGAACTTTTGAGTGGGGTGTAATTGGCACTGGTGCCAACTTAATATGTGGTGGTTTTTTGCATTTAAGTAGTCTCTTTGGGTTTCGTGTGATTTTATTTAGTCTGTTCTGAAGGATTTGATTAAACAGGTTAATGCGCTGCTTGCTTAATATACTGCCTTGGTTTGCTTGTTTGATTATTGATTTAAAAAAACAACAAGAGGGAATACTTACAGAGTACAAATATTATATACCTGTGGCTGTCCACCTGTGAAACGCAACATATTCTGTTACTACACGAACGAACACATAGGAAGTAGTGATTCATCAAAATGATCCTACATGGACGGTTTGTGTGGCTGATGGTATCACTAAACAGTCTAGTGAATAATGGAAGAATCCTGTTTGCCAATGAGACCCAAAGGGAGCGTAAATCAGCGATAGACAAAAGTACTGTCTTTGCTGTCCAGCGATTTTATCATGAACTTAGCAATTGAAACTGTGCTGGAAATGGTAGTTTCATTTATGTTGGGCTGTAGGCTATTTTATAATTTTTTTTCAGATTATTTATTTGTTTCTCTGTTTATTTATTTTTGGTGTTCAGAAATTTTATCACAGAATGAACAATTGACACTGTATTGGAACAGTCCTTTATCTGTTGTGGCTGTGTTCTATCTCGGATTAGCCATCACTTACAATTTTGTGGGACTTTACTTCCAGCAAATCCTGAGCTTAGGCAGTATCACTCAATCTCTTGGTCTGAATGCACAGGTCAGAGCATTAAACACAGGAACAGAATGCACCCACAACATTAGTGTTATCAGCTTTGTGGTACTTGAATGCTAAAATGTTTCTCTTGTGATGGCACTACAAAACAGAATTGTTTGAAGTTTTACTATCCAGCTCATGGGATAACTTGATTTAGGATAGCAACACGGATTGGGAAATGTGGTCTGGAATTAAAGCCCACGCGTAGAAAGTGGAATTTTGCGGTTTCATCCCTATCCGAACCCAAATGGTTTCGCAGCAGCTAGAAAATTAACCTGGGAGGTATTGTTTCGGAAGGGGTTGATAAAACAAAGTGCTATGTGCAGTATGCATTTAACGAAAAGAAATCTGGCACACAAGAGTTGTCTGTGCCAGAGTTCCGTAGAGAAAAGGCACTCTCGTGAGGAAAGAAAACACATAATACAAACAGAACAAATTTAAAAAGGGTGGCGCTGATTTTGTGGCAGGACGCCATTTCCGGGAAACATGTCTTGCATTATGTTTATTGGTAAAACAAGCTCGCTTGAACAATACCAAAATAACACACTATACACACGAATACTCATCATCTAGGCTGATACCTTTAGGTAAAAGGTATGCCAAACTAGATCAATATGTCAACATAACCAATGCGGATGCTGAAGAGCAAAGAGTCAAAGACCTCAACTCCTCCATGGCCCAGCATCGTAGAGGCTATCTCCTCTCCCTCGCTGCTTTATCCTCCCTGTCCCCATAAAGAGCAGGCGCCCATTCACAGCTGGGTGAGCTAGGGGAATGCACTGAAGCCAAAGCGTATGAACGGTCGGTCACCCATGCGTGAGGCAAACAGATGGTTGAATAATTCAGGATATCAAACCATCCCCAGTAGCTGTGGGCAGTGAAAATCAATGGTTGGACAGAGGGCTGGCTGTACGTTGAACCATTCCTGGATTTGACAAGTGGTTACATCATCGATGGGTTTTATGGCTCTCCTATTTCGGTCTCTCAAGTTCAAATCTTACTGATCCTTTCTCGGTGAAATGTATACATACGCCTTTCCCGCCTCTAGATATTTCTTCATTTGATTGTTAAGGTTTTCCTTTATTTGATTATACACTTAGTGCATGCTAATATTGTTGATAATGGTGGTGGCGGCAACGGTAGTTAAATCTGAATGCCTGTTTTTTGTGTGCAATATTTTCTGTCAGGATGTCTGGAGATCTGCTACCAAGTGAATTTATTGCATTTTCCTCAAACAATACTGTAAACTAGAGAATAAATAAACATGAAAAACTGGTGAAGTAAACACTCTTTTCTATGTACAACAATATGCATAGCAGCTGCACGATCACCACAAGGAGAAGAATGGAAACAGAAGCTAAAAGTCAGACACACAGAAGTCTAATCAACTACGATCACCCTGTAAAAACGAGCGAACAAAACGCAACAACACAAAAATCCCAAACAAAATCTTGAACATTAATTTATTATGGAAGTCAATTATGGGAGGTGAAACTGTGTAACTTTGCCATTTACCAAGTTCAAAACGCGAAATACGTGTGAACCAATTCCTCTCACTGGCGAAAAGTCTTTAGCTTTGAGACACACAATTAATGATGGTCAAGGTAGCACACTTTCTGCGTTGAGTTTTTGAAACCAAGCAAATCCTCTGTTGGAACCAGACAGAAAATCAAATCGAGTATTTAAACATTCAATCAGAAGGACACTATTGAAAACGAACTAGAAGGAAGCTCAACATTTCGACACCTCTGAGTGAATGTAAACATCTAGCTGACAAAGGATAGAAAAGGACTCTGTTCCAAATCTGCTAAGTCAGCAAAACGTTTTTATTCCACCAGACTCCATTCATTCATGTTTGACAATGGTGGTAGAAGATGTAGGACAATGGAGGGAAAAATAACCATTTGAAACATCTCCGCGACCAGGGACGCTTTTTGTTGACTCTACCAGACTCTATTCCGTGAATATTAATCCGCCTATCGTGATTAGAGCTGTAACGCTTCAATGGAAAATAGGGTCGATGTAGTGTACTAAGTGTCAACAATGATTCACTCTAAGATGTGTATACAATGATAATTTACATTGAGCACCTCAATGGCTGCTTTGCTCTTCACAAAGGGATGTGAGATGGTGAAACACTGCTTAGCAGACCATCTTATTGTAATAATAAACTTAGCTCTCTGTCTCTCTGTCTCTGTCTCAATCTCTCTATCTCTCTCACAACCACATTGTATGAAGTGGACTGGATGTAAAAAAAAAACACATGGTGCTTTATTAATTATCTCGAAATAAATGATTATTTGATTTGATTGATTTGATTTTCTCTCTGTCTCTCTGTCTCTGTCTCTCTCTGTCTCTGTCTCTGTTCTCTCTGTCTCTGTGTCTCTGTCTCTGTCTCTGTCTCTTTTCTCTCTCTCTCTCTCCTCTCTCTCTCTCTCTCTCTCTCTCTCTCTCTCTCTCTCTCTCTCTCTCTCTCTCTTCTTTGGGGATTGGAGTAGAAGGAAGGCATTTTATGTAAACACAAGTTTAATAATACCTGCGCCTTTGCCAAGGCTTTCGCAAAAACGGTTCCAGGGCCCCATTGCTAAGGATTAGAGTTTTCTCCACTGTACATTGACATTTTCATCCATCAGAAAAGAGCTTTTTTATATCTGTCCATCTGTCTTTGCTATTTTAAAGAGGAATAGTTTGTCACTAAGATAAACTCGTCACTCACAAATACACAGGTAAAAGATTTGAACTGGTTATCCTTTACAGGAAGTTCGTATCTTAAATGGCTTAGAAACACTGGAATTTTTATATTCGTCATATATGTATTGAAATAAACCCTATTTTTCAGAATCTAAATTATTCATTGAATGGAAATTATCCTCCTTTCACATGCTTTTTAACAATGTCAACATTGATGAACTAAGCTTTTAAATCTCTTAAAATGTTTATGACACAAAATTGTCATATCTTCAGGGACTAAAAGGGAAGGCACTCAGTCCCTGTGACAGCTTACTGACTGAGGACACTTGTAGCTGGCATTGAAAAAAAAAGAGAAGCATTCAAGACCTTCTCCTTCTATCAAACTCTTTAAGCTGGATGCTGGTTCAGTGATGCTTCTAACAGCCCTATCCTAGGGGTATGACAGTGATACCAGCCCCATCCTGATTTTGTGCTATTCAAGTTCACATTTTCATTTTCAGATAGCACATTGAATAAGTAATGTATTTGCTTTTCATGGTTACTAGTGGTTGGCAAATATTTTTTGCAGTCTTACACTATCAAGCCAAACAGTGATCAAGTGGTTGGAATCAGTTGTCCAATACTAAGGCCAGGTTTCTGGATTTGGGGGCAGAATGTTAAAAAGAAATATTTGTATTGTATCGTACTTATTTCCTGATGCTTATGAAAACATCATGTTTTTTGTGATTTTTACTATTATGGCCGTACGAGTTTATGTTTAAACAAGTCTACCTAATGACATGAACTTGATTTCTAGTAGTAACACAGGTATAAAATTAATCAGCTTTCAATTAACAAGCAATGTTTTCATTGCACAAGTTGACACAGATGTACACGATATGAATCACTCACACACACACACACACACACACACACACAGCACACACACACACACACACAACACACACACACACACACACACACACACACACACCACAGACTCAACCACACACACACACACACACACACACACAACACACACACACACACACACACACACACAACACACACACACACACACACATCTCTTCATCATTTATGCTGATGTGTTCAGGTAACAGGTGAGGATGACAAACTACCATATTAAATAATTCAGGGATGGTTTCAGCAAGAGTGTGACTGCCAATGGCCAACAGTAAACACAATGACAGACTGCAGATGGAGACACATTGACTCACGCGTTAGCATCTGCATTTGACAAGCAAGTTACAACACGGACACTTTACTGCTGAGCGAACAGAGCGGTATGACCTCTATCCATGCATCTCCATGGAAAATTCTAGGTTCAAATCTCGACAGCGATATCTGGTGAATTCAGGGCGGAGATTTTACCATCTCTGAGTTCAACTTTAAGTGCAGATCTGTCATTGCCTTAGTTCCCTTACTAGGTGAATGCGTGCAGAAGATTGAATATGTACGTAACAGATCCCGTAATTCTTGTCAGCGTCTGGATTATGTTTTTTTAGGGAAACAGAAACATGCTCACAAGCTGCTGCACCTGGAAAGTGATAGGCTTCCCCATCACTTAAAGTGTAAAGACGATCAAATTGAAGGCTTCCCCAGGCTCAACGTCTAAGAAACACGGCCTACAAAAAAGAATCAGTGTTGTGCCCTAGCAGCTCCTCGGGAGTTGAGAGAGAGTTGAGATAGAACATGGAGTTTAGGAATTTTTTTTTTTTTTTTTACAGAGTTTTTCTTTTTTTACTGTTTGTTTTTGTTTGTTTGTGGCTTTTGGTTTTCTTTTTGCTTAGGTGTATTTCTGGGTTTGCTTGTTTTTTTTTATAGTAATATGATCCTGTTTTCAAAACAGTACCTCAGTAAGCATTTTCCCTTCTTTGTTGAATCTATTGTTCTGCTTGCTTTAGTGTTGTTGTGTTTGCTAGTTGTAGTGATTGTGATTTTGGCAGATGTATTTTGCTATGTTTTGTTTCAAGTCCTTAGCCAAGGTTTTTGAAGGTGTGCCATCTTTTTTTTTTCATTAAAAAAAACTCTTTTACAATACACATTTAAATATGAAATAAAAAACCTAATATGTCATGGTGCGTCAAACGTTTGCCGACTAACATGTAGACAAAGACGAATTACTATGGTATATAGTAAACTCATTACTTCTCTTTATGAGGTCATGCGCGTACAATATCAGGCATGATACAGGATAGTTAAACTGTTGATGGTGTGAGGCGAACAGAAACATGTAGTGTAGAGAGTGAACGAAACAGATCCACAAAAAAAGAAAAAAAGTGCCTTCAATTTTCACAACACTAAATAGCAATATCGGGATTACGAAAGTGTGTCCACATAGGCACACACCCATTTCAAAACTTAAACACTTGTGAACCGATTCTCCATCACTGGCAAGACAGATTTAGCTCTTGAAAGAGTTCACAGACAAAGAGGGGACACTTCTCTGTGGAATTGTTGTGGGAGAGCAAGGGTATTGTACACACACGGCAAGAAAATCAATAAGACAAGTTCAAAATTCCATTAGACGTATATTCAAAAAATGTACAGAAAGACTGATCCTTGAATCGGCCTAGATAGATCTCTTTCTAACGGAGTATACAGGCCAGGAGTCTATTTGATCAGTTGAATAAGTTTTATTCTTTACATTCTGTCCTATGGATTATTTTTCCACACATTGATAACAACTCTATTTTTGCGGGTAAAGATGAATCTGGAGCAGCAAGCCAAGCATAATGATTGATGGTCGGTAGTGTGTATATTGAACTGTATCGTTTTTATTATTTCATTTCGAGGATAATGGAATAAGCACGCATATGCTTTATTACATCCAGTCTCAGTGCGTATGCAGTTTTGTATATTTTGTCATCCATTCCCACCGGCACACAATGGCCTACTCTTCCGAAAAAAATGGAACATGTTTTATAATGGGATATTAAGCACCTTTCTGGCTGTTTCTCCTCCAACCTAGAATGATAGATACAGAAACAGAGTCTCGTTCTATATCTAATTCTATTTATCAACTTTCGAACATTTTTTTAGAATTGCATTTTAGTTCCAATGCAGTAACACATGTTACGAATGTACAAGCAATATATGCAATCATTTATCAACTTCGCTATAATTGCTTTGAATCTAACAAAAATCTTAGTAAACACTCGCCAAGCCACTTTTTGAGCCTTTGCCAGGATTTCTTTTCTGCAGGGGGGAGGGGGGTAGGTGGTGGTTGAGAATGTATAACTACGATTTAAGCGTTGCCTGATCTGCTCTTGATAAGTAGAGGTATAACGGTGTCATGGAGTTCAACTGCCATCGTCGAACAGATGAAATCAACAGATTAAACAGGAAATGGAGTGTAGACCTCACTTATCTTACTCAACTCAATCCCCTGTTGAACTCATTAGCTTTAGGGTTGGCTGATGCCCTCCATGACACTGCCACACCACTTCAGATAGTTCTGTGGAAAGGAAAACCACACTGCCGAACCCATTTCTCAAAGATACACGCTATACAACGACCTGAGGAAGATTGTGTGGGTGATGGAGATAGCCCTGAAAATTAAGCTGTATGGCCCACGACAGGAGCTAGAAAGGACGTGGCATTATTTCCCCCAAACACTAACGGTATCAAGCTAATAGAAAGAAGACAGAGAAGTGAGCAAGTTGAATATTCATGCCACAGATACTGGCCATGTCAGTGTAGGAGATGAGAGTTCTTCCTTTGCTGGAAAAGACCATTGTGATGTATGTACTCTTGCTGCGTGAAGTGAGGTGCAAAATGATTTTCTTTCTCTTTTTGCGTGTCATTTGGCAATGTTCTGAAATCTGCATGTCACCTGGCATCACGCCATGTTCTTCCAAGACACTTCCACGTGTTGCTCTGTGTGACAACTGCACACGCTGCAACATTCTTAAGATAAATTGCGTACATTCTGTGTCAGTGACCCCATAGTCAGCCTCACCCAAAATGACTGAATGAAATGCTGCTATGCTTATGACATCAGACACCTTTGTTGACATTTACCTCTCTCAGAATAAATGGAAGTGATTCAGAAACTCGTCCATCTCTTTCCTATATCCTAGGCTAGATACTGATTCACAAGTACTGATACCGGTTCAACTCTGCAGATAAGCTAGCTATGGGCAGTGACATTGCTTGTCTATGATCTCACTATGGAATACACACCACCATTACCGGTGACTTTACCTGCCTGACTCATCTGCAGTGGAGAAGTGCATTAACCTGGTGGAGAGCATCAGTGCCGACTTACTGACCCGAAAGTCATTTAGATGAGACTATAAACCGAGGTCACAAGTTCGAACGCACCACACAATGTCTAATGCACTCGATAAAACCTCTTCCACCATTTGGAAGAGTAGGTCATAGTATGCCGAGGGTAACTAACAACATTTACAAAGCCACATGCACTCGGAAACTGAATGTAAACAACCCATATAAGTGCTTAGTCTTATTCATTCTTTTCGAAATAAAATAAAAAGTATACATAACAACAACACACACACACACCACACACACACACACACACACACACACACACACACACACACACACACACACACACACACACAAATAATATAAACATACTAATATATATATATATATATATATAGTAATATATATATATATATATATATAGATTATATATATATATATATATATATATATATATATAATATATATATATAATATATATATATAGTTGTTGTTGTGTGTGTTGTGGTTTTGTGTGTGGTGAAACAAATAATTTTGCACTCTGGACATCGATCTCTCTTCCAGGCCACTACTCACAGCCTAGTGGATGGGAAGGAGAAAATAGGTGTTTACACGTGGATCAAATTTGTGCCTTTCTGCTTTCTAGACAGAACCCATCCATCCTCTCATCTTTTCTAGACAGAATCCATCACCTTCTGCTTTCTAGACAGAATCCATCGCCTTCTGCTTTCTAGACAGAATCCATCCCTTATGCTTTCTAGACAGAATCCATCACCTTCTGCTTTCTAGACAGAATCCATCCTTCTGCTTTCTAGACAGAATCCATCCCTTATGCTTTCTAGACAGAATCCATCACCTTCTGCTTTCTAGACAGAATCCATACCTTCCTTTTTGCTTTTAAAACGGATAAGCTTTCTCTCTCTACCACTGATTTAAGTCTATACATCGTTCTCTTTTAAAAAGAGTGGAGAGGCGTTATCAAAATAGCATTCGACAGAACGATGTCATGGGATAAAATCTCCTCCACAAAGTGTGGAAAGTTAGAGAGGTGGAGGGAGGGGGTATAATCTCCCAGGTCAACCTCAAAGCGCAAACCTGCCAGAATCTGAATCCATTCCGTGTGCATTCACATGCAGAAGATCAAATAATACATGAGTGTTAAGGACCCCGTAAAATATCTCAGTGCTTAGCGGGTTACGGAAACATAAACATGCCCAGCATGCACCTTGCAAATAAAAATGAACTGTTCTGAGGTCAGAATGACTGAAGCCAGCGGGGGCAAACCTCCTGCAAAGTAACAAAGCACAGGAAAAGACTAAACCATTACGCAACCCTCTTGGTAAGAGAAAGCATAGAAGAGAGAGAGAGAGAGAGAGAGAGAGAGAGAGAGAGAGAGAGAGAGAGAGAGAAGAGACAGAGACAGAGAAGAGAAGACAGACAGACAGACAGACAGACAGAGAGGAGACAGACAGCAGCAGACAGACAGACAGGCAGACAGACAGGCAGGCAGACAGACAGACAGACAGACAGACAGACAGACAGACAGACAGAGAGGGGGAGGGGGGAGGAGAAAAAAATGGTACTGACAAAGCAAAACACACAAAACAAAAGCTACAAAAACATTGTGGTTTTTGCTATTGTCTGGTAATCTGAGAGCAAATGCTGCTCAGGCATTTGATCAGGTTCCATAAGGGATACACTGATCGAATCATGCTGATATAGCAGCCTTGTTGTTGTTATTGTGTGGTGGTGGTGGTGGTGGTGGTGGTGGTGTGGTGGTGGTGGTGGTGGTGGTGGTGGTGGTGGCGGTGGTGGTGATGATGATGATATATTTTTTTATTGGCAGTAATGGCGGTGATGGTGATGTTAGGACAGGGGTGGTGGAGGATGATGGTAGTGGTAGTGATGGTGGTGATGGTGGTGATGTCGTTTGATGTTTGTGGTGGTTTGGGGATTATTGTTGGTGGTGGTGCTTTTTCGTGTGTTTATTTGCTGTTTCTGTTTAGTTGTGATGATGAAGGTGTATGCGCTGGCTGCTGATGTTATTGCGTTTGAACATTCTTTTTGCTGTTGTTGTTGTTGTTGTTGTTGTTACTATTGTTGTCGTTAATGTTCTTGTTGTTGCTGCCGCTGCTGTATTTGCTGTTTTTGCTCGTGTTGTTGTTTCATTTGCTACTTGCACTCCTTGCATCTAGAATAACATTGTTCTATGGAAATGCCGGAATTCAGAAACAAAAAGACAGATAAAACTGACATAATTAAGAAAGAGTAGGCAAGCGTAGAGTTACATGGGCTGGGGGTGGGTGGGTTAAGGGATGATGCAGATGGAGATAGAGACATAAAATCCGTATGAGCGCGAAAGCATGAATGAGTTTGTGTGTACGTGTATGTCCGTGCTTGCGTGCGTGCGTGCGTGCGTGTGTGTGTGTGCGTGCGTGGGTGCGTGCGTGTATGTATGTATGTAGTATGTATGTATGTATGTATGTATGTATGTATGTATGTATGTATGTATGTATGTATGTATGTATGTATGTATGTATGTATGTATGTATGTATGTATGTATGCATATATGTATGTATACGTATACATAATTTATATATATATATATGTATGTATGTATGTATGCATGCATGTATGTATGTATGTATGTATGTATGTATGTATGTATGTATGTATGTATGTATGTATGTATGTATGTATGTATGTATGTATGTATGTATGTATGTGCGTGCGTGCGTGCGTGCGTGCGTGCGTGCGTGCGTGCGTGCGTGCGTGCGTGCGTGCATGCATGCATGCATGTATGTATGTATGTATGTATGTTTGTATGTTTGTATGTTTGTATGTTTGTATGTTTGATTTATTGATTGGTTGATTGATTGATTAATTTATTCTTTTATATCGAGGTTAATGGAATAAGCACTTTTGTGCTTTTTTCATCCAGTCCCATTGTGTATGCAGCTTTTGCAAATGTCATCTGTTCCCACCGGCACACGATGGCCTACTCTTACGAAAAGTGGAACAGGATTTAACGTGTGCACAACGTGTTATGAGTGCGTTCGCACACGGGGCCTCGGTTTAAAGTCTCATCCGAAGGACTTTTGGGGAGAGTGGAGTTAGCACTGATGTTAACTCCAGGAGAAAAATCTCCTCAACCGGACTCGAAGCCGGGTCGTCAAATTACCAGCGCAATGTACTGACCACTAGGCTATATGTATGTGTGTGTGTGTGTGTGTGTGTGTGTGTGTGTGTGTGTGTGTGTGTGTGTGTGTGTGTGTGTGTGTGTGTATGTGTGTGTGTGTGTGTGTGTGTGTGTGTGTGTGTGTGCGTGCGTGCCTGCGTGCCTGCATGCGTGCGTGTGTGTGTGTGTGTGTGTGTGTGTGTGTGTGTGTGT
>CM060331.1:21303484-21313484 GCA_030674155.1 Stramonita haemastoma | reverse complement strand
TGCTTTCTGACATTCCAATTCCGTGTTCATCCTGTGTACCGTGACTATAGTGACTGTCACCCCTGGCAGCCTTAGGGCTGCGGAACCATGAGACAGATCTGTCCATCACTGTGAGTGAATCACAGAAGTCCTCAGCATTGAGTCAGCTGATGGGAGATAAAAGCGACTAGAAGTAGTATGGATCCGGTGCGTTTCATGACTCGTTTAGACTATCATTTCGTGGTGACATGTACAAGTATGTAGTGTGTGTATGTTGTGTGAGTGTGTGTGTGTGTGTGTGTGTTGTGTGTGTGTGTGTGTGTGTGTGTGTGTGTGTGTGTGTGTGTGTGTGTGTGCGCGCACGCGCGCGCTATTTTTTTTAATGTTCACAGATGTGTACGTATGTGTGTGCTAAAATGTTCATCAATGGAGATTCTCTGTATGTGGCATTTTGCCCATCATTAAGGTAGCCACATTCCATCTTTGGGGATAGTACATTATGTTTACCGCATTCGAGTGATTTTTGGAGGTCATCCCCAACCTACCAAATTTCGTCTGCTGAACAAAACAAGCTTCAAACATTATTTTATGCTCTCAGTTTGACACTAACACTTTGATGTATAATTCAAGTGATAGTCTGTCATTTCCCTGGCCTGCCTCTTCACATTAGAACAAAGACATTCACAATCTATCAAAGGTTTACAGCGTTATGGATCACTTACATTACAGGGGTAGCAACTGTCGTGCTTTGTCAGCAATCTATTGGTCATTAAGTGATCAGGAATTAGTGCCTGATGAGGTTTTATTGTCTCATATATAAGACAAACAATATCAACTGCAATGTTCTCCAAAATGACACAAGAAATATTGATGGCAGGATGCGATTGACGTTCAGTCATTTCGTCGTGTCAGAATAATATACCAGCGTTCCTCACTCTAACCACAGCCCCAGACAATTTCGTCAATGGCTTTTTTATGTGCCTGCAGTGTCTGATACTAGAAATGGGATGGTGTGTGTGTGTGTGATCATGGGACCATTTCAGCATTGACGTTCACTCGGCAAGCTGTCTGTGCACTGATGGCTGCTCAGATGGGCCCAATGGACAAGGCATAAAACTGCATTCCCAGTGTGTGGGAGGCAAAGATTGGGAATATCTCTGCACGCTATTCAGAGATTGAGGACACTATGATGTGTGGCATAATATTGAGATTAAAGTTGTACATTGTTCAAAAAGCAGTGTAAAGATGTGAAGGAGCACATGCAAAATATTGCTGTTCATATTCATTAATTCATTCTCCCATAGTGTTTTTTGTTTCTTTCATTCCTTCCTTCTTTCGTTTTTTTCCTCTGATTTCCTATCTTCATTATTTCATTTATTTACTCATGCATATGCATGCAAATATGCACACATGCAGATGGATATCATGCAGGTCATTAAATCACCATTAAATCATAAAATAATTTAAATATGTACTAAGGGACATAAATCATAATTTACTGCACACGAAAAAATGGTACGTAAAAAGTTTTGCACGTGCACTAAGTGCAGTATTGCAGCAATAAATAAACTATGTCTTCTCCTGTCTCAGCATCTCTGGCTTGCAGGCAGACGAAACAGGAAAACGCTTCTTAACATTCTTAAGACTTGTCCACCCTGTGTGCCATCATTGATACTGACAGGCAGTCGAGGCAACCCTAGGTCTGCTGATTCCTGAGACAGAGCTATAACCCATGGGAATGAACCACAGAGGATATAAGTATTCATTCTGATGTACTATGAATCTGTAACAGGGCTGATTTTGGGTGCTTATTTCATTGTCAGTCATCATGTTTTTACTTTGAAGAGGGAGTCGAAAGATGGACTAGATTAGTGATGGAACGTGGGTCTAGAGGTATCGCGCCTGTCTAGAAAGCGAAAAGTCCGGGTCGGAGTGTGCTGTGGTTTGAATCCCGTATGGGCCCTAAACTTGTCCCCCATCCATTAGACCATGAGTGGTGGTCTGGGTGCTAGTCTTTCGGATGAGAAAATAATCTGAGGTCCCATATGTTACATGTCATAATTTAGTGCACATACAAGAACCCACAGCAACAAGAGGGTTATCCTGGCAAAATTATGTAGAAGAAAGCAACTCTGACAGGGAAACAAATAACAGTTGTAGACAGAAAAAAGAAAAACAAAACAAATAGTAATGGGTACGCGCTGCACATGAGGCGACATGCTCCCCCCGGGATCGGGGAGAGCAGCCCGAATTTCACACAAATAAATCTGTTGTGACATAAAGTGATATAACAATAAAAACTTTAAAAAAATGTTATGAGTGTTGAAGTGGTGGGGTGATAGACACCTAAATGTGCAGGTTCGGAAGCTGGCATACATGCTACACAGGACTTTCCTCTTGGGTTCTGACTTTGTTCCCCTGCAGTTTAAAAAAAAAGCAATAAAGCAGTGTAATGTACACCAACACGTACCTGTGCACACTGCAGAACATCTTGCGCACACTTTCAATCCTGTTAAACCCTGTTCCGCTTTTCGTAAGAGTAGACCATTGTGTGCCGGTGGGAACAGATGACAAGATTTACAAAACTCCATACACACGGGAACTGTACGTAAAAAAAAGCACATGAATGCTTATTCCATTATCCTCGATATAAAAGAATTAATAAAATACATACATGACTAAATAAATACATGACTAAATAAATAAATAAATAAATGACTAAATAAATAAGTAAAAAATAAATAAAATAAACAAATAAACGGTTAAAAGCAATCCATATTACATAAAAGTAGGTGGGCTATGGTCGATGGTATCGATGGCTCGCACACCCTGCACACAATTGATAACTAGAAAAGGGATATTCCCTCTAAGTGCAATATGCCGAAGACACACACTTTCAAATTTTGCCATGGTGCATGTGCCAGTAACTCCTCAAGGATTGATGAGAAAAGTCAGTTGAGGCAAACCTTTAAAAAGAGTATGTCTGTTACTAATCTTTCCATATTTGCTGAATTTTGTCCTGCTAATTTTACTGAGGTGTTGTAGGGGAATGAGATGAACGGCGTATGGGGACACCCTTACATTTGCAGGCATGAAAAGAGAACAAATAACCGACGGAGCTGATCTTGTGACGATGTATACTCCCCGAGGAGATCAGCCCAAATTTCATGCAGAGAAATCTGCTGTGACTAGACGTGGTATAAAAATACAACACAATACAACACAATACAATTAATGCAATCAATACAAATACAATACAATACGACACAATGCAATACAACACAATACAGACTATTTCTGAGACTCCATCATCCCATTACTGGTATAGATGGCTTCTGTTTTTGAACCGCAAACAATATGATTATATCAATTATATCATTATGATTTGCCTTAACATACTGGACCTAAACAATCCCTACTCTCTGCATAAAGGTCATCACTATTATTTCACATTTGCTTTTTCTAGAATCACAGGTTTAGAAAATGAAATGGTATCTCATACCATTGCTTTAATGCTTTAATGTATTGTTCAAACATTATTCTATTAGTCATCTTATCTTTTTGGCTAAAATACGAACTTATGGTATTGACGTAGACACACATAATCTACTACAACTTGTCAGGTATATCATTCAGTTATTTTACAGAGTTGTTAACGCTTTATTCTTTGATAATCTATCCTTCACTAGTGCCTATTGAGCTGTGTCCACAGGCGTAAAAACATGTCATTTCATAGCATCGTGAAACATTTCCTATTTAGTTTTATTTTAATATGTCACAAGAGATACGCATCACAGGACGTGCTAGTTTTCAAACATGTCGTTGTGTCTGGATATAAACCAAGCCTGTACCCAAGAGAGTTATAAATCACTGGACTACCACTGAGTCAATCTGGCCCTGCATGGCTTGTTTATGTGCCTTCTAGTGCAGTGCTAAAATTGGGACGGTTCAAGCAACAATTGAATCCTTTCAGCATTATTTGTTAGTTAGTCCAACAAGCTGTTCGTAAACTAATACTGGCTATGATGTGCCTGCAAGGCAATGCAACAGTGTAATTATACTCTCCTTCAAGTAGTGACATTCTTGGAATTATTAAAAGTATCTCAAATAATAGTAAAAAAAACCCTATAATGATAAAATAGATATGCCCTACTGGTTTTGATAAAGGTGATGTGCTACTGTAAGCTACAGATAACACGATGAAATTATATCGTAAAGTCATTTTGTTTAACTTACCATAATTGTGATAGGAACAATTGATACCTCTCACACGACATTGATGGTTGGTCACTTTTATCATGAATAACATTTATACCGTACATGCCATAAATCAAGAATGAAGAGCCATCAACCATCAAAGAAGCTTATCTCATTTTTCTCTCATACTGAACTGATGGCACAACAGTGAATGAAATTATGTCTCTGATTCATTATGTTTGCCTGGACATCTATCCTCTGTGTACCATAGCTGCTGGCTGTTTATGTCCAGCTAATGATGAGTCATCTGGGGAAAAGAGCCATCATCAAAGTGGGGGTCTGGAAGTAATGTGAGTTTGATCCCTGTTTGAACCCAAACTTTTCCCTCTATCACCAAAGACTTCAGGGGTGGTCTGACCGCTAGTCTATTGGATAAAGCAATAAACCAAGGTCTCATTTGTGATGAATATTTTGCTCATGGGAAAGGGAAAACAGAATGAGAGTTGCCCCTAGCAAAACTGTGTAAAAAAAAAAACTCTCATAAGAAAGAAAATAAACATTGACAAAATTGTTTAAAAACCTCTTATACAACGGAAACACATTTAGACAGGAACACTTCTTCAATAGTTGGATCTGTTCTAGTGGGGAGGCTTTGTCCCTGGAGGACAGCAGGCCAAAATCGACACAGAGAAATCTGAAAGCTGTATACAGTAAAATAAATATACAGTTAACACCTGATTGACTTAAGTTTTTATGTGGCTCTAGAATGGAAGAGATGTTTGCTTTATGAACCTGTAGCTTTGCCTGCACTGTCAAAAGCTGCGTTTGTTTTTCTTGTCATGTCTAATCGTTTCATCTTCTTGAATTTCTGTATTCATATCCTTTGTTTACCCACATTAGTAGGGGATTCTGTAGACCATCATATTCATTCTGTCAAAACACAATTTGCGATGTTCAAAAACAAGTATAGTTATGCGTCTGTTGTGGTAAAGGCCAATTCTCTCACATGAACTTTTAGGGCCCATGAATAGCAATGAAGGTGTAAACAATGCTGTAGCCACACGCAAGCTTACTGTTATATCTTCACTTTCCCGCAGCTACCTAGAAGGTCATTAATTTTACTGGCATTGTCTCTGTGATCAGCTAGGTTGAATGGGTGTAAGGTTGAATGGTCAAGCAGGCACTTTCCTCGACACAGCACTGATCTGTCCATCCAACCTGAAATACCAATGGAAACCATCACTCTGGACAGCTTTAGACCCATGAGAAAGAACCGTTATCAGTGTGGGGGAATCAGCATCCAAATGACCAGCAGTCTGATGCAGAGACATGAAGAGGGATTTAGCTGACAGACTGTTGAACTCATCTCCCTCATTCCATTGTCAGCGAGGTGTTTACTGTCTGTGATGGTGTCACTGGGGTTCAGTTCATTATCCTGGTTTCTTTGTCGTGGTTGTATTTTGCAAGTAGTCAGTAATCTAATGAAGTATTGATCTTCCAGTCTCCTGTGTGATGTTTAAAAAAAGAAAGCTTTTTGCACAAGTTTGTTCCACAGAAAGATTACATTTTTTTAGAAGGACTCATTGAAATAGTCGGATACTTTGTTATATTTGCTTTGGTCTCAATAAACAGTATCAAACAAGTTTGATGCTCTGGTATTGTTGTCAATTACTTATATGCTTTTATTATATATGTTTTGGTTCTTAAGTTGTATTTGGTTCGAAGCTCTCTTTTTCCTGTCTCTTATCATTACTTTTTTTTTCTTGTTGTCTTTTTTCTGTCTTTTCTATCTATTTTCTACATTTGTTATAAAGCTTTTTCCCTTCTATCTTTATCTTCTTTCGTTTACGCTTTTCTCTTTTTTTGTCTCTCCCTTTCTGTATTTTCTTAATTCCTTCTTTCTTTACTGATTGTGTTTTTCTTTCTGGCTTCCTTTTTTCTGTTGTTTTTTTCTCTTTCTTTAACCTTTTGTTTAAATAGCGTCATGGGGTTTGAGCTAGTTTCATTATCTCTTTGTATGGATTGCATTTAATAGTAATCTGCAATCTGTTAAAGTGCTGGTGTAGGTTCACATTCTGTTGTATACAAGTTATTTGCCTACTGTAAACAACTGCCAGGAAACCGTTGTTCTATTTAGTTGTCTATTTACATAGTACAAGTCTGTCGTTTCCTGGATGTCCTTAAATAGTGTTAGAAGTATTTAACATCTAGACTGGTGACGTCCTCCACATTGCAGACTTTTAAATTATCTTCTCTCCTCAAAGTGCTTTTCTGTGTTGCAAGGCTTTTAAAAACCTTATTTCCCCAGCGTACCAACAGAAACGTTTTAACCATGTATGCTTGATTTTCTGAAGTTGTTCTAGTGCTGATACATTTTGACAAAGTTCAGAAAGGATTCACTAATTGGAAATGGTTGTACTCTCCATTCATCGCTTTGTTGCTTTTACAAGTTAACACACCTGAAAACCTTCAGTGAACATTGCTTTAACAGTTGAAAGAAATGGTTTGACCTTTCTCTCAACCAGGCTTAAAAGCCATCGAGGTCAATGAAGTCAAATCTGTGGAATATTACAGCTACCTGGTTTTTTTTTGCCCTGTGAAATTAGCTGGTGACAGCTGGTGTCCACTGATGGCTGGTCATCTGAGGGACAATACCATTATCCGAGTGATAAGAGGAACGCTTGATGGGCTCCATAATTGCACACATGTTTCTGGAGTGTGTGGGATTTGACATGTTTGATTTTTCTGCATTAACTGTGCGATGGGTGAGATAGTTCTTAGAAATGACTGAAGCTTCAGTGGGTTTTTTTTTCATCAGTTGTTTACTGGATGTAATTTAGATTATTTCACAACAGAGTGTGACAGAATTGTCACCTGACCTTATTTATTCCAGCATGTTGTGTTTTGATGAGCAAAAAGAAACATTATTTCAGAGTTAAAGAAAACAAACTTACCAAACACTTAGTCATACAGTGCGTGCAAAAATCACACACTACACTAAAAGTACATCACAATCACATGCATAATGAATACAGAGGTCTGTCTCTTTCATCCTAGTACAACATCCAAAAAGATAGACAATACTAGCATGGTCTATGTGGTCAAAGAGTCCTTAAGAAACACGACCTGAGTAGCCAGAGGGCTGAATGGTCAAGCAGGCACTGTCTGCAACACTGCACTGATCTGTCCATTCTGTCTGGAAGACCCCTGGAGACCAGCACTCTGTCTGACAGCTTCAGACCCTTGAGAAAGAGCTGTTTTCAGTGTGGGTGAATCAGCATTCAATGTCGCGCAGTCTGATGCAGAGAGGTGATGAGGGATTTAGCTGACAGACTGGTGAATTCCTCTCCCCCGTTCCATTGTCAGCGCGGTGTTTGCTTCTGTCTGTGATGGTGTCATGGGGGTTCAGTTCATTTTTCTTTCATCCTTATCTGGGCTGGGTTTTTTGCTGGTGTCAGTAATTTGATGAAGTGCAGATCCTGATTCTGTATTATGTTCTTGATAATGTATTTGCCTATTGCAAACACAAATTGGGATAGAAAGAGTTATCTTCACTTCATGAATCATTTGAAGCGCTGAAAATGTTTTTGGCCAGTGACTTTAAACAGTTTTGAAAGTGTTTGATATATATAAAGCTTTTTGACAGTTACTTATTCTGCGTTCTTTCAGACTGATATTTAATGCTGAAAGTATGTGTCTGTGCGCCAGTACTTGAATTTCTTTTTCTCTTTCTGCTTTTTCTGTGTTTTCTTCTTTTTATCTTCTTTATTTTTTCTGCTTTTACTTTTACATTTTTTCTACCCTAATCCTTTTTTCTTACTTTTCTTCCTTCCACCCTACATGTATTTCCAGATTTTTTCTTACTTTTTTCTTTCGCTTGATTTTTTGTTTCTCTTTATTTTTTTCTATTCTTTTCTTGCCTTCTTTCTCTCTTTTTCTCTTTAATTTCTTTCTGTGCGTTTTCTCTAGTCTTTGTTTTGCCCTCTTGCAAATTTATATTCTTTGAAGCACTCTTCTGTCTTTTATGTTCACTTTATCTTGACAGCATTTTGCCTTTTTCTGCCCATCCTGTTCTTCTTTTTCTCGCAGATCATGACCTTTGTGATTGTACTCTCTATGGCTAGGGTCAGTCAGTCCCGTAGACTGTTTGTGCGATCCACTTTCTCACCACAAAATGGTATCTTTATGGTCACTTCTCCATTCAGTCTGCATATGTGGACACAAGAGTGTACTCTAGTGGGACACATCCAAACCATAAATGTGTATAATACTCCTCAAACTTGAAGTGCTTTTCCTAGTTATCAGTAGCAAAATGCATGCTGTATTTTGGAGGATAGAATAATTATGCATATAGCTGCCTTATATCAAACGATGGAGAAAAAAAAAACCGCCCTCCCCCCAAAACAAAAAAATCGCAAACATGGTTCATATTGTCATGCATGCCAAGATAAAGCGTCTGCCCTCCGTTTGTTTAGATACTTGGGGCTTTTTCTGTGTGTTTGTCGAAGTGTTAGCTTGTGAAAATGTTTTTATATGAGTTTTCTTTTATAAGTGTGAACGTATATTTAAACTGTTAAGGTTTTAAATGTTATTTGACGATTGCTTAATTGATTTCTATGGAGCCTCAGTGTCTTGTCGTATTTGAGATAATTTCCTCACTAGGTAAACAAGACAGCAGTGAGTAGGAGAAGAATTGTGTTGAGAAATATAAGGAAACGTTTTTTCTACACTACACATGCACTACGCTACACTACACTACACTACACTACACTACACTACACTACACTACACTACACTACTCACACTACACTACACTACACTGCGCTACGCTACACTACACTACACTACACTACACTACACTACACTACACTACACTACACTACACTACACTACACTACACTACACTACACTACACTACACACCATGCAATGCAATGCAATGCAATGCAATACACAACAGTATACTACACTATATCAAACCACACCACACTCCATCACACTCCAGTCCACTACAGTGTGGTCATGCCGACGCTGCACAGATCAAATCAGCATCTCTCTCCAAGTTCTGAAGTCGTGCGCCAATGCCTGGATCCCAGCAAAGCTAGTGATCCATGTAGTAACTATCTTCTTTTTTCTTTTATTCTTTCATATCGAGGATAATGGAATAACCACTCTGTGTTTATCTTTTTTATCCAGTCCCCGTGTGTATGCAGTTTTGTAAATAGTATCATCTGTTCCCACCGACACACAATGGCCTACTTTTACGAAAAGCGGAACAGGATTTAACGTGTGCGCAAGATGTTCTCTCCACCACTTCTTTCTTTCTGTGCATGCTGTTCTACCTCCCTTCTACAATGCGTTTACCGATAATAATTGTCAAGTCGAGGAAGAAGTGATGTTCAATGAACGGATCACTACACTAACTGGGCTGCCCCCTTCATCCCAACACTCTTACAGCGGCCAGATACGGCCACTACTACACCAGGCAAGTACGCAGGCGCGCAGGCAGGCAGGCAGGCTTGGCAGGCTGGCAGGTAGTGTGTGAGATTTCCCGTCTGGTTTCTTCCAGTCCAACACATTGCGCTGCCAGAATGTTGATAGGCGGAACAAAAAGCTTATCATCGCTCTGAAAGTTCTCTTTATTGCCCTCTTAACAGAACGCTAATATGAGAACAGTTTGACATTTTGTGTGTGTCTGTGTGATCTTTTTTTCTGATTTTTTTTTCATTCAAACTGAAAATCTACTGATACGATCGTATTAAAGAAAATAGTTTTTGTTCTTGGTGTACGATTTTGTCACAAGTTAAAAGTTTCTTTTTTCAGAT
>CM060331.1:21290984-21295984 GCA_030674155.1 Stramonita haemastoma | reverse complement strand
AGAGAGAGAGGAGAACTCGAACTCGAATGTTTTATTGAGGAAATATGGATAAGCCAGAGGCTTCTTTACACCAGGTCCTCATAAAAAACAAAAAACAAACAAACAAAATACCCCCAAAAACCCACCACCAACAAAACCCACTGGCAAACAATCATAAGAATTATATAGCATATAGATATAGTAAAGCAAACGATAAGCTTAATTACTTAGTTATTTATATAACCAACTATCCAACTACACTCACAATTACAGGCACAAGCAAAATCTCAATATACACTATTCCAAGTCACAACCCTTAGTATTAGTCTTATCCAACTTCACACTCTAAATTACAAATTCAAATTATTCTACGCTAACAAGACAAAACACATCCCTACACTATTTCAATGACACGAAAGCGAGAAACTAAGTTCAAAACAATCAGATTTTCCATCTCTCTCTCTCTCTCTCTCTCTCTCTCTCTCTCTCTCTCTCTCTCTCTCTCTCTCTCTCTCTCTCTCTCTCTCTCTCTCTCTCTCTCTCTCTCTCTCTCTCTCTCTCTCTCTCTCATCACACTCATAAAATAATACAATTTATATGACTGCCTATAGGAATAAGCATACCATCCAAGACGCCATTCTAATCACAAATTCAAATAATTTAACTCCAACAGAACAACACGCACCCTATACACTATTTAATAGCATTAAGGTAAAAATAGTTCAAGATAATTAAAATTTCAATGCACACACATACACGCGCGCACACGCACACACACACGCACACGCACACACGCACACGCACACATACAATAACATGAATATACAAATGAATAAACAAACAAAAAACAACAACAACAACAACAAAACAACAACAACAACAAAATCCAAGACCTTATCTATGCAATACAATAATTCTACATACATAACACAATGCAACCCTTCAATGATATAATAGCAAGAAGTGGAAGTACAAAAAAATCATAATGTCACACACACACACACACACACACACACACACACACACACACACACACACACACACACACACACACACACACACACAAACACACACACACACACACACACACACACACACACACACACACACACACACACACACACACACACACACACACACACGACACAAACAAAGCACAATAAAGGCCAGACAGTTGGAAATACAACCGGCAATGAACAAAATAAGTATATGAATATATGCTTTGGTCTTTACGAAAGACAAGATCATATTTCATTCAGAACATTTCAAATAAATATTTATGATAAGCTTTTTTGAATGAAGACAGACTAGATTTCTGTTTTATTTTATCTGGAATTCCATCCCATTCTTTGCTACCTGAATAGATGAGGGATGTCTTGAAAAGATCCGTTCTTGGACGGGGGATACAAAAAGTACTCTTGCCCCGAATATTTCTCATCAAAAATCTTTCAGAAAGATATTCTGGAGCAAGATTATTTATAATTTTGTACATAAAAACACCTTTGTTAAAGCGACATCGTAATTTGAAAGGAAAAATGTTAAGTTCTTTGTAATCTGTATCTTCCAAAGATGTTGATTTAAGGAGTACAATTTTTAATGAACGTCTATATAAACTCTCCAGTCGCTTAAGGCAATTTTTACTAGCTAAGTCCAACAGGTAGAGGCATAATCTATATCTGGTTGTATGTAAGCATGAAAAAATAACTTCCGAGTATGTTGATCTAGCAAATGTTTTATTCTGTTTAGCTGAAAAATTTTTTGGGCTAGCTTCTTAGACAGAATAGAAGCATGACTTGACCAAGACAGATGATTATCAATATTTAAACCAAGCAATTTATGAGAATCCACTTCTTCTAAACTTTTGTGATATACTTTAATATCTGGTAATTGAGATTTTATATTTTGTCTTTTTTGCCTTGTTGTAACTAGCATGAATTTTGACTTTTCAGGGTGGAGAGCCATGTGATTAATTTCAGACCATCTAATAACGTTATCAATATCTTTTTGTAATTCAGTACATACAACACTGGCATCTTTAGCTTTATTATGAATTGTGGTGTCATCAGCAAACAATTCACACTTATTTGATACACTTAAAGGCAAGTCATTTACATAAATTGAAAAGAGAATGGGACCTAGGACAGATCCCTGTGGAACACCATAGGTAATTGGCATAAAAGTGGATGTGAGACGGTCCTGGTAAACTACTTGTCTTCTATTTATAAGGAAAGAGGATATAAGTTCAACTGATTCTGGGTGTAAACCATACATGTGTAATTTTCTTAATAAGAGAGCATGATCAATTGTATCGAAAGCCTTAGCAAAATCAACAAATATGGTCCCAGTAAACATATCATTATTGATGTTTTCATGCCACTGTTCTATAAGATTCGTGAGTAAAGTATGGCATGAATGATCTTTTCTGAATCCACTTTGATTTGCATGAAACAAGTTATAATTAGTAAACTGGAGAGAGAGAGAGAGAGGAGAGAGAGAGAGAGAGAGAGAGAGAGAGAGAGAGAGAGAGAGAGAGAGAGAGAGAGAGAGAGAGAGAGAGAGAGAGAGAGGATGTGAACGAAGGCAATTTAGGAAAAGTGTCATGGGTTTCTTTTTTTCGTTTGAGATGTTGGTTAAAACCAGGTTTAGATTCTGGGCGATTACGTGGCGAATGTAACGTTTAGCCTATCCCGACCCATGTCCATGCCTCTCCCTCCTCCCTCCCTCACCCAGGTCCATGCCTCTCCCTCCTCCCTCCCTCACCCAGGTCCATGCCTCTCCCTCCTCCCTCCCTCACCCAGGTCCATGACGGAATAAAAATATGCGGAACAGCAACTTTTGAGGATTTTCTTTTAAAAACCTATATCAATTGGCACACGATTATTTCATCATTGTTTACATACAAAATTCAGTGATCTTTCCTTTTTCGTGTGTTAATTTTGTGTGAGAGTTAACAGAAAAGAATTGCTTTTTATTTTGGGAAGTGCTTGTTTCGTTATGCAGATTGTGTTTTTCTGTTTAAAAATAAACATGATTTGTATGGCCCCTGTGGTTTTAGTGTATTAGGATAAAAGTGTTTATAGTGGTTGAGAATATATGTAATGGATTACATCAAAAGAACATACACACATACACACACTGTAACTGAATAAAATCAACCTGTTTGGGGTGGAGGTAGGGAAAAGAAGGAGAGGTATAGTGGATGCTGTTTTATTTGTGTGGATTTTTCTCTTCTTTTCTTTTGTTATCATGACACTAACTTTTTTTTTTCTTTTTATCCTTCTTTTTCTTTGGTACTATTCTTTGCTTGTGTTTCTTTTTGTCTTTTTTCTGTCTTCGCTTTTTTGTCCTTTATTTTTCTTTTTCCCACTCTCTCTTTTGTTTTTGTTTTTTTCATTTAATGTGTCTCCCTTTCGCTAGTTCTTCCTCCCTTCTTACCACTCTTCCTTCCTTCCTTCCTCTCCGTTTATATTTTCTCCTGTCAGTCTTCCTAATATTAATCACACTTTATTGAAAGACAACATGATACATTACATGTGATTCTAACCCCACCCCCACCCCATTCTTTCTTATTTAAAGGAAAAGAAACGAAAAGGAAAAAAGAACAATATCCCTTAACTCTCATTTTATTGGCACAATCCAAACGAAAGCAATGATGGTGAAACTGTTCATTACAATTTGACAGCTGATCAGTCAACCATGTCAATGTAAACAGAGCGATAAAATAGCAGTGTGATACTTTCTCCCCTGAATTCATTTCCAGTGTATGAGTTTTGAAGACACAGACTGGAGCTGAGTGGAGAAACGCGTTGGGCATACAACACGGCGGGTCTTTAGAGCCCTGTGTTCAAATCCTGGCAGTAGCGTCTTATAAATAAAGAATTTGGGATTTTTATTACTACACATCATTCTGGGTCCACTTCCATTGTTCGGTTAAGATAGTCTTTATCCATATCAAGCTCCAAACACAGCAGCACGTATCCTCCATTTAAGGAGGAACATGTTCTTAAGCCGGAGAATATGTGCCTATGATTATGGCAAGATATTTTTTTTTAATGTTGTAGACTTAGACTTCCTATCTAAAGTGTACTATGATCATGATTTCCCATGCAAGATAAGTGAGCTAGAGTGAATATAGAATGTTGTCCCTTGCAAATTTATGTAGAAAAAAGCCACTCTGATAGGGAAACAAATACAGTTTGCAGACAGGAAAAAGAAAAAAATATAATGGGTAGGCGCTGCACTTGTAGCGACGCGTTCTCTGCCGAATTCCATGCAGAAAAATCTGCTGTGACATAAAATGGTATAAAATAAAATAAAATAAATAAATAAATAAAATAAATATATACCGAAACAAATACAGTGTTTTGAGCTAAGGAAATCCCACCAACAACGTTTTGTCAGCAAAAAATTAGCATTTTTGGAATCAGTCAAATGTAAAACCAAAGAAAAATGCAGCACATTACCTTTCTTTTAACTGTTTTTTTTTCTTTAATAAATAACTATTTATTGTTCTTCTTTACCCTGATATCACTAAAACTGGCATGAAATGTAGCTTTTAACATTTTCCGTGAAGGAATACGTGTAAACGTGGGTTATTTTAGCTAACTTTTTTAATCACTCTAGCTTGGTTTTAATTTGTTAGAGGTATGGATTTCAGACTGTGTGTAATCATGATGGAATTGCTTCTTTGGTCTTTTTAGAAAAAAAAGTTAGTACAACATTTCAGTTTTGTCTCGGTCCCTTGGCAACAAAATTACTTCTTGTCGATGTAGATTTTAAAAACAATTACTGAAGTTATCATTAATTTTGGCTGACCTTTTGATGATTATGCTTTCACGCATTACAACTGAAAATGATTTTGTAAAGTGCTCACTGTCGCCGGCTCTTTTGGATTTGAATTTTTTTTAAGGGGAGAGGGATAGTTTTTGTTGTTGAAGTTTGGAAAATTGTTAATCATTGAATTTAGAAGTGTGTGCGTATATGTGTGTGTGCGTGCGTGCGCGTGTGTGTTTACGGGCGTG
>CM060331.1:21275984-21280984 GCA_030674155.1 Stramonita haemastoma | reverse complement strand
TGTGTTGTGTTTTCTGTGTGTCTGTGTCTGTGTGTCGGGTGTGTCTGTGTGATGTGTGTGTGTGTGTGTGTGTGGTGCGTGCGTGCGCGCATGTAATTCATTGATTTAAATAACTGACTGACTGCTTGAACCCTCAGAGGATAGGCAGAGATATACTTCTCTGTCGGTTTCAGACTGACAGGGTGGCCACTAAAGGACTCTGTCTGGCCACTAAAGCCTCCTGACTTGTTCTGTGATTAATCAGTATGACATGACCTTCATGACCTATGTGACTGACAGGCAAGGTGAGAGGTCACATGAATAATTCAACACCTTGGTGCTAGCTTGTTATAGTAGTACTGTCAGTGAGTGAGAGATAGAAAATGTGAGTATGTGCGTGTGTGTGGAGGGGGAAGGGGTGAGGGGGTGTTGGTGTAAGACTGGTCGTGGCTTTTCTGTCATTACTGAAAAAAAGAAAAGAAAAGAAATGTTTCAATTATTTGTGCAGTTGTCACGCTTAAAAGGATCTTGACAATTTATGGCCATTACGGTCTGCTGTTACTGAATCAGTTTTATTGCTCTGCCTGTCTGTCTGTCTGTCTGTCTGTCGGTCGGTCGGTCGGTCGGTCTCTTTATATTTGTCTGTCTGTCTGCCTGTCTGCCTGTCTGTCTTTCTGTCTGTCTGTTGTCTCTGTGTTTGTCTGTCTGTCTGTCTGTATCTGTCTGTCTGTCTGCCTCTCTCTCTCTCTGTCTCTGTCTCTCTGTCTGTCTCTCCCTCTTGTCTGTCTGTCTGTCTCTGTCTCTGTCTGTCCTGTCTGTCTGTCTGTCTGTCTGTCTGTCTGTCTGTCTGTCTGTCTGTCTGTCTGTCTTCTCTCTCTCTCTCTCTCTCTCTCTCTCTCTCTCTCTCTCTCTCTCTCTCTCTCTCTCTCTCTCTCTCTCTCTCTCTCTCTCCCTCCATCTCGCTCTCTCTCTATGTGCAAGTTGGTTATCGAATTTCTGCCAATATCAACAAAAACTGTCAATTCTTCCGGTGCAGGTTTCAAAGGGACCTTGACAATTTATGGTTAAAAGGGATTGATGTCATTAATTTGTGTTTTATTTTCCTGTCTCCTGGTCGCCATGCCTCTGTCTTTGTCTCTCTGTCGCTATTCTCTCTCTTTCTCTCTCTATGTCTTTGTTTCTCTTTATCTGTGTCTCTCTGTCGCGATTCTCTCTCTGTCTATCCATGTCTCTGTCTTCTTCATCTCTGTCTCTCTATCTCTGTCTCTCTTCATCTCTGTCTCTCTATATCTTTCCCTGTTTCTATTGTTCTTCTGATCCCTCTCTCTCTGACTGTATCTCTCTCTCTCTCTGACTGTATCTCTCTCTCTCTGACTGTACTCTCTCTCTCTCTCCTCTCTCTCTCTCTCTCTCTCTCTCTCTCTCTCTCTCTCTCTCTCTCTCTCTCTCTCTCTCTCCTCTCTCTCTCTCTCTCTCTCCTCTCTCTCTTCTCTCTCTGCTGTCTGCCTCCTCTCCCTCCTTTCTCTCTCTCTCTCCCCTCTCTCTCCCTTTTCACACACACACCACACACACACACACACACACACACACATACCACTCACTCACGACACACAGACAACATTATGCATAAATGCAGACACAAATACACATAGCATTTACACAAACACACGCGCACACACACGCATGTTTTTGTTATATAATTATAGCTCCTTCTCAAAAAGATTAATTTTCAAACAGTAAGAAGGGTAAGTTCATTACATTCTAAACTGGAATCAAATGCAATCCTTACCATATTTTGCAAATCATATTTCCAACACTCTTATCATATTTGAGTGCCCAGTTGTAATACCACTTTTACCGCATTTTCCGAGCAGTGTCTGGTAAATATATTCGAAAATCGAAAGTTATCTTTTGCCATTGCTGGATGTTTATTTTCCAGCCCTTTTGAATATTTATTGTAGTTACGTTATATTGTTAAATGTTCCCACTTTGTTGAGGTTGAATTTTGCTCCTGTTTAAGAGTATTCTTTTTGATCACTTTTTCAATTTTAAGCGTACAAAAATATCGCCACTGATGTTATCTTTTAATGATCTCTCATTCCATTTCGTCTAATCACTTCCTTAACTTCCATTAAACTTTCCACTTTTCTCGACTACGATCACCTAGGGTAATGAAACGTTAAATTGAAGACACCAACAACAACACACATGAACACACATGCGCGCGCACACACACACGCACGCACAACACACACATACCACCACCACAACACAACCACCACCACCACCACAACCACCACCACCACAACCACCTCCACCACCACCACCACCATACCATACTCTCCACCACACCCCACAAGTCACCCCACCCCACACAAAACTTCCCCACCTACCACCCACATCCCCCCCTGGCCCTTACCCCCCTCCTCCCCACAGACCACACCGTATCCCAGGCATCCCTACCCTCCATCCCACGAAATTCAATCAGTCATAGCAACGGCAGGAAACTCTGGCATAATTACTGTTTACCACCGGAGCGCCTGCTAAGCGACTGTTGCCATGGAATGTGGTGACTGTGGGGTGTCCTTAAGTGTATGTTGTCCCTAAGGAGGACAGGTTCAACAGAGATTAAAAAAGCCCTCACACCTACCCCATTCTTCTTTGTTCTGGAAACTTACTGTGAAATGATGTAAACCGTATCAAAGTCAACCTTTCTTCTCTTCCCCCACCCCTCCCCATCCCCTCCTCGCCAGCGCTCTGTTTATGATTCATAATATCACACATAATTATATGTTTTTTAGACTGAAAATATTTGTTGTTGTTAAGTGCTGAACATAAATGGCCGGGATGGGATAGCTCAGTGGTCAAAGCTCTCACTTTTCCCCAAGCTAAGATTAAATAGCATTAATTTTGGTTATTACGTGGGGTTAGGTGACCGTTTGCGCACCCTGACTTCAGTACAGTCCCCCAGTTCACCCAATTATAAACACGTGCCTGCCCTTTTTAAGAACAGGGAAGGTAAAGCAGTGAGGGAGAGGAGATGGGCGCCGCCATCAATATGCTGGCCCCTAGAGAAGCTGAGGTCTTTGACATCTCACTCCCCAACGACTGCATAGGTTTTGGAAACACCTTTACCTTTACCGTTTTTTCTTCCTTTTTTCTTCAACTTTATGGTTTTGAGAACACCTTTGCCATTTTACATTTTGTCTTTCTTCACCTTTATGGTTTTGAGGACACCTTTACCTTTACCTGTCCTTCACCAAGTGGGTTGGCAATGCACTAATTGCAAATTGCAAAAACAAGTGAGGTGGTGAAATTGGGTCAAAATAAAGAGATTGTCCCGGTTAAGTTAAAACAATAATCATTTCATGTTCACGGTGTTAACTGAGGTTAATTTGATAAACATTTTTTTAAATTACCGTTATTTTGGGTTGTATTTCATATGAGTTGTTGACTTAAAGTGATGTACTTAGTAGTTTAAACGACACTATCCAGTCGCTTTTAAACCAGCTGCGCGCAGTTGAATGTTTCGATCCAGTTAGGGACAGGAGAAACAGTTACTGACACTATAGGTGAATCACAGAGAGCAGTGTGGTCTGCCATCTGTGCCTATGGCCTCCGCTCTCTTGATTGGCATTGTCAATATTGGTGTATTATTCTGCCCGGACAAGGTGGGATGGGGGTAAAGGACTAACACAGAGAGAGAGAGAGAGAGAGAGAGAGAGAGAGAGAGAGAGAGAGAGAGAGAGAGAGAGAGAGAGAGGAGAGAGAGAGAGAGAGAGAGAGAGAGAGAGAGAGAGAGAGAGAGAGAGAGAGAATTAATTGATTGATTGATTGATTTGATTGATTGATTTATTGATTTTTTTTCTTTTATATCGAGGATAATGGAATAAGCACTCTTATGCTTTTTACGTCCAGTCCCCGTGTGCATGCAATTCTATAAATGTCATCTGTTCCCACCGGCACACGATGGCCTACTCTTACGAAAAGCGGAACAGGAATTAACGTGTGCGCAAGATGTCCTGCGTGAGTTCGCACTCGGGCCTCGGTTTAAAGTCTCAACTCAAGAGAGAGAGAGAGAGAGAAGAGAGGAGGAGAGGAGAGAGAGAGAGAGAGACAGAAAGAGAGAAGAGAGAGAGAGAGAGAGAGAGAGAGAGAGAGAGAGAGAGAGAGAGAGAGAGAGAGAGAGAGAGAGAGAGAAGAGAAGAGAGAGAGACAGAGAGACAGAGAGAGAAGAGAGAGAGAGAGAGAGAGAGAGAGAGAAGAGAGAGAAGCCAGAGAGAGAGAGAGAAGAAGAGAACGAGAGCAGAGAGAGAACCAGCAAAATTGAGAAAAAAACCAGCCAGCCATCCGACTGCTGTGAACCAGCCACAAGACAGTCAGATACAGACAGACAGACAGACAGACAGACAGACAGCAGAAGACAGACAGACAGAAGACAGACAGACAGATAGATAGGCATGTGTGCGGCAATGTTATAGGGGATGAAATCACCGCATACCGTAAGGACAGTGGCCAGAGGCTGTGGATGTCGATGACAGTAATTATTGCTGCATGTGTCCTCTGGCGGCTCACACACACACACACACACACACACACACACACACACACACACACACACACACACATACACACACACACACACACACACACACACACACACACACACACCACAACAAACACATACACGCACAAACACACACACACACACACACATACACACACACAAGGTTAATACAAGGTGGTTGTGTGTGTGTCGCGGGGGGGGGGGGGGGGGTGTTTGTGTATGTACTCTTATTTTGTCACATAGATACATAAACACAAGCAGGCACACACACACACACACAAGACACACAGGCCTGTGTGTGAACGCGCGCAGAACAGCTTGCACACACGTTTATTCCTGTTCCACTAGTTTCGTAAGAGTAGGCCATCGTGTGCCGGTGGGAACAAATGACATTTACAAAACTGCATACACACGGGGACTGGATAAAAAAAACACAAGTGCTTATCCCACTATC
>CM060331.1:21263484-21268484 GCA_030674155.1 Stramonita haemastoma | reverse complement strand
ATTGCATAATCAATACTATATGTCATCCATGTTCATTGCATATACCACCATCCATATTTTACGTCATCTTCACTGCATATCACATAATCAATATTTCAGCACATCTCTATTTCATACCACACCATCAGTACCCTGCCACATCTTTACTTCCCTCCACTTTATACCTTCAACACTGTATGACATCTTTACTGCTTTTCATACTACAAGTTATCTCTCTCTGTCTCTCCCTCTGTCTCTCTCTGTCGTTCTCTCTCTGTCTCTCTCTCTGTCTCTCTCTCTCTGTCTCTCCCTCTGTCTGTCTGTCTCTCTGTCTGTCTGCCTGTCTCTGTCTCTGTCTCTGTCTGTCTGTCTGTCTGTCTGTCTGTCTGTCTGTTTGTCTCTCTCTCTCTCTCTCTCTCTCTCTCTCTCTCTCTCTCTCTCTCTCTCTCTCTCTCTCTCTCTCTCTCTCTCTCTCTCTCTCTCTCTCTCTCTCTCTCTCTCTCTCTCTCTCTCTCTCTCTCTCTCTCTCTCTACTTGAGACTACTTGACAAGGTTGTATTGTACGCTTACTATCATAAATAGACACACCAATCACACACACAACACACACACACACACACACACACACACACACACAACACACACACACACACACACACACACACACACACACACACACACACATCACACCACTACAACCACGACGTATAGTGACTTCTCCAATCCATCAACTTCCAAAAGGAACCGTTTCAAAACAATAATGTCTGGTGACACGGTTTTAAAACCAAACACGAACCCACCCCCTCTGTATATATCGATAGTCACGAAATCTCTTTAACTAATTAATCACACTTGCTGGATAGGGAGGCTGAAGTAGCATAGCATCTTGTGTAGCAAGCAGAGTGCACTTAGGTCTGTTCATGCATCGCCTCCTTACTACAATCATGACTGATGGGGATGACAGACGGTGTGTAAAGTGCATTAGGTACTGGTCCACTTGGCAAACTTCCAATGAATTGGTGAATCGGTGGTCTAGTTGGTAACGCGCCTGCTTAGAAAGCGAAAAGTCCGGCTGTGAGTGAGCGGTGGTTCGAATCCCGTTTGGTCCCAAATTCCCCCCCCCCCTTCCATCCATTAGACCATGAGTGGTGGTCCGGGCGCTAGTCTTTCGGATGAGACGATAAACCGAGGTTCCGTGTCTTACACATCTTTATTTAGCGCATGTAAAAGAACCCACGGCAACAAGAGGTTTGTCCCTGGCAACTTTCTATAGAGAAAAGCCACTCTGATAGGGAAACATAATTATACAATCTCAGACAGGAAAAGAAAAAAAAATGTAGGTAGGCGCTGCACTTGTGGCGACGCGCTCTCCTCGGGGAGAGCAGGCCGAATTTCACGCAGAGGAATCTACTGTGATATAAAGTGGTAGAAAAAAATATATATAAGTAAGATAAATAAACTTGCAACAGCTTTTTCAGCTAGTGGACGATAAATTCAGTTTAAGGAAAAACAAGGAGAGGAGCAAAGAAGATAGAGGTGAGGTGAATTGGGGTATGAGGGTGTAGGGACAATAGGATAGGTGTGGGTGGGGGGAGAGAGGAGAAAGAAAAGGAAGAGGATTAGTAAGAGAGGGTAAGAGTGTGGAGGAAGGAGGAGAAGGAAGAAGAAGGATGCTGTGGAGGAAGGGGAAGTAGGAAGAAGAAAAAGGAGACAAAGAAGAAAGATAATGAATTGAGAAGAGGAAGAAGGAAGGTGAGGAAGCAGAAGAAGACCAGAATAGAAAATAACAAGAAGGAGGAAAAGGAGGGAGAAAAGAAATAAGAGGAGGAAATGTACAAGTTAACAAGAAGGACGAGGCACAGGAAGATGAAAAAGAACGACTAAAACAAAGATTAAACCGAAAACAAACAAACGAATTTTAAAAACAAGCATCAGTGACACCACCACCACCACCACCACCACCACCACCACCACCACCCACCACCACCACACAACAACAACAACAACAACAACAATAGCAATAAACATCGAAAGAGAACAACACCACAACACAGCCTCAACGTACATCCCAAACTCTTTCTATCTGCGGCATCTTCACGTACTAAATAAAACTGGTCCCAGAAATGCTCCCTGACTCATTTTACGCATCACTTGCCAGCTGACTTGATGCGTCAAGCCACGATGCATAGCGTCAACATATTTATACCTATACACTCTTTCTCTCTGGAACCACGAATGCTCTGCTGGGAACTGGCAGACCTGGGTGCCTCTTATTACATACAGCTAGCTGATTCCTTTCATGCCTCGCAGACCTGTCGAGGTAAACCATCAACATTGTTGAGCGGTACCTTCTGCTGTCAGAGTTTGGTCAGGTGCTATTGCTTGGAAAATTGTTGATCTACAGAGAGGAGGTTGATGTTGTGTGTGTGTGTGTGTGTGTGTGTGTGTGTGTGTGTGTGTGTGTGTGTGTGTGTGTGTGTGTGTGTGTGTGTGTGTGTGTGTGTGTGTGTGTGTGTGTGTAGATGGGTGGATGGGTGGGGTGGGTGGGTGATGGAGTTAACAGGTGTGCTGTTGTTAACTAGTTTTCTTGTTTACTAGCTAGATTATAGTTCTTACCATCTTGCGCACACGTTAATCCTGTTCGATTTTCGATTTAAGAGTATAGGCCATCGTGAGCTGGTGGAAATAGATGACAAGATTTTGAAAACTGCATGCACATGGAAACTAGATGTACAAATGCATGAGTGCTTATTCCATTACCCTCGATATAAAAGAATTGAAATAATAATAATGATAATGATAATAATAATAATAATAATAATAATAATAATAATAATAATAATTAATAATAATAATAATAATGATAATAAAAGTAATAATAAATTTTAGTCCAATATTATCCGGATTCTTTTTTCTAAGTTGCTTAGCACATTGTTGTTTTATATCAATACGCATCACATCATGACACAAAATAATGGTAATAAGAGAGGTATCATATCAATCATACAAACTAAGACCCGAATGAAATAAAGAACGTATAAAACAAATAATCTCTAATTATTTAGGAAAGTTCCTTGCTTACTGGATGTGTACCCTCACAAAGACAACAGTAATTGTAACATTTACAAGAATTTGTCTCGCGAAATTACAGTACGTATACTGACAGCCTACCTGGTAAAGGTAAGAACAAGTTTAAGTTCCCTTTGGAAGTTTTCAGACTCGGAGTACGAGTTCTGATCTCCGTTGAGTCTTTCCAGTTTTAGACAAAAACCACTTCAAGACACATACAAAGAAAAGCAAGTGAAGACTATAAACAGGTAAACAGTAAATGGAGATCAGAAGGAGAAAGAAAGCATGTACGATAAAAAGTATGTTTGGAGATATTTAGGAGGAAAAGGGACGGATTAAAAAAAAGAAGGTCAAAGATGAGAAAATGTGCAGCAGTACAAAAAGAAGATATGGAGGAAAAGGAAAACGGTTGAAGACGACAACGCTTAAGACAAAAAGAAAATAATAAATAGTAAACAGTGACAGCAGCAACAACAACAACAACAACACCCTCGCCACCACCACCACCACCGCCACCACCAATACCAACAACTACAACAACAATAATACTAAAAAAAACAAACAAAAAACGATAGACCAAAAACTGAGAACAACCCACAGCCTCGTCAGACTACAACAAAGGTCCTCTCGTGTGTTGAGTAACTATCTGAGTAAAAGAAGTGCCTGCAATGACATGTAACTCTTATTGTGTATTCTCTCCACCACCTCCCCTTGCCGAAAGCTTTACTATATATATATATATATATATATATATATATATATATATATATATATATATATATATATATATATATATATATATATATATATATATACATATACATATACACACAAACACACACACACACACACAACACACACACAAATGCGAAGGCCTACTTGATAATGTTCTTATGCTTTTAAAAGTTACATCCAAACTGTCTCCATCCATATTAAGACTATAGAGTTTCCTTATCATTGTGTTCTTGAGGAGTATAAGGTCTTTTAACGTCGAAACCGGGCTACCAACAGGATTAAGTACTTGAAAACAGCCATGCATGGCAAATTTTGCATCAGGTTGAGTTCTTACAGCCTCCTATTACTTTCCAAATGTGATTTATTTATGTTTATCTCTGTACTTATTCTTTTCTTTCGAGAATAACATAATAAGAACTTATGTGCTCTTTAACATCTAGTCCCTGTATGAATGCGCTTTTGCCTTTTTTTGTAATTCTTTCCTACCGGCACACTATGGCTTATACTTCCGTAAAGCGGAACATGGTCTAACGTGCGCACAAGATGTTCTGCGTGCATTCGCACACGGGACCGCGGTGTATAGTCTCATCTGACAAACTTTTGGGAAGAGTGAAGTCGGCACTGATATTAACTCTAGAGAAAAAATACTTTTGAACGAGATTCGATCCCCGGTAAGAAGATCATGAACGCATCCCTCTGACCACCAAGCTACCCCGCTAGTCAATGCAATTTCCCTGTGACCTCCGAGGAGAGTAGGTAAGGGAACACATTAAACAACAACGACAGCAAAGAGAAACAACACAAAACAACAACAACAAAACAAAACCACCAACAACAAGAACGAACACTGTTCTGCGCTTCATTCCCGAGCAGATTTGTAAGGAATGAACATCAAGCTTGCTCAGCAAGTAGGCTGCTTTGAGAGTGTGGTCAGTTCAGACACATCACCTTCCAGTGTTCCAGAGAAATGTAAACAAGGTTGATGAAAGGGGGAGGGGAGGAGGGAGGGAGAAGGATGATGGTGGAAGAGCATCAGGATGAAGAAGTGAAAAAGAAAGGGTTTAGGTGGGGGGTCGGGGTGGGGGGATGGTGGATTTCCTGCTTGCTGCCATTTTCTTAGCAGGCTTTTGTGCAAGCTCCTTACAGACTACATGTAAGCGGCACCATCAATGACACGGTGCCGCTGAACGCAGAACATCTTGCGCACAGGTTAAATC
>CM060331.1:21238484-21250984 GCA_030674155.1 Stramonita haemastoma | reverse complement strand
AAAAAAACATGATCCCCCAAAAAACTGGCCACAGGTCAAGCTGAACTGGACGCAAGGTTATCACTTGTTCCCTCTCACATTAACTTGTTTGTTCTATCTTCTTTGGTATTTTTTTTCTTTTTCGGGGACGCTCTGATCTGTCTATTTCACTTTGTCTAACTTGTCTTTTTCTTTTCTTGTCTCATTATGTGTGTGTGTGTGAGAGAGTGAGAGAGTGAGTGAGAGAGAGAGACAGAGACAGAGACAGAGACAGAGAGAGAGAGAGAGAGAGAGAGAGAGAGAGAGAGAGAGAGGAGAGAGAGAGAGAGAGAGAGAGAGAGAGAGACAGAGGGAGACTTCCCCCCCCACCCCCCACCCCCCAAAATTTAAAACAAAAATGGAAGGTGTGGAAATAACCAAAGGGAAGAAATAGAAGGGAAAAAAATCGAAGAAAGCAACAACAGCAATAACAATAACAGCAACAATAACAACAGCAATAGTAAAAACAAAATCAACTGGACAGACATAAAAAACCAAAATAACCATGTTCTTACACACAAACCACACAGGAAAGCCAACAAAGATACGTACAAAACAAAAACTAAATTAGCACAAACAAACCATTGTCTCTATTGCGTATTCATCTTCTTAAATTTCCTTCGCAGACTAGCAAAACACAAGCATCAAAAGCTGGCGACAGGTCAATCAAGCTAGATATGGCATCTTACAAGGTTCTCTTCTGTTCCTTTTCATGTTAGCTTCTTTGGTAGTTCGTGTTTGTCAAGGGAACTTCGTCTGTCTACGTTTGTCCGTCTGTCTACATGTCTGTCTACATGTCTGTCTATGTTTCTGTCTGTCTGTTGTTTGGATGGCTGGGTGGTTGGCTGTTTGTCTGTCTGTCTGCATGTCTTTCTTTCTCTGTAACTTGCTCATTCTCTCTCTTTCTGTCTGTCTGTCTGTCTGTCAGTTTCTGTCTCTGTCTCAGTATGTCTGTGTCTGTGTCTGTCTCTGTCTCTGTCTGTCTGTCTGTCTCTCTCTCTATATCTGTTCGTCTGTCTGTTTATCTGTCTGTGTCTGTCTGTCTGTCGTCTGTCGTCTGTCTGTCTCTGTCTCTGTCTCTCTGTCTCTGTCTCTGTCTCTCTCTGTGTTTGCATATGTATGTCTACCTAAAACCATAAATAAAAATAAAGAAACATTTAAAAAATGAGAATAGAAAAAGTGGATGAACAAATGAAACAAAGAAAAATCTTACAGTATTAAGCACAATAAAACAATAACCGTACCTACAACGCAATAACCACTAACAACAACCAAAAAAACCTTTTTTAAAAACAAATGTCATAGAGACATTACAGACAATAAAAAATCAAAACAAAAACAATTCACAACTCAAAACAGAAAACAAACAAGGAAAAAAAGGAACCATTTTATACAAACAAGCTAAAACACTGTGGTGTTTTCATCCTCTTCAATTTCTTTGCAGACAAGGCAAACAGAATCATCAAAAGCTGGCGAGAGGTCAAGGTAGATATGGTATCTTACAAGGTTATCATCTGTTCCCTTTCTCACGACAACTTGTTTGTCGGTTCTTGTTCTTTGGAGTTTTTTTTTAGCTTGTCTCTCTGTTTGTCTGTCTGTCTCTTTGTTCTTTCTCTGCCTCGCTATGTGTGTGAGTGTGTGTGTGTGTGTGTGTGTGTGTGTGTGTGTGTGTGTGTGTGTGTGTGTGTGTGGTGTGTGTGTGTGTGTGTGTGTGTGTGTGTGTCAATGTTTGTCTGTGCCTGTGGCTGTGTGCATGAGTGCGTGCGTGCGTGCGTGCGTGCGTGTGTGTGTGTGTGTGTGTGTGTGTGTGTGTGCGTGCGTGCGTGTGTGTGTGTGTGTGTGTGTGTGTGTGTGTGTGTGTGTGTGTGGGTGTGGGTGTGGGTGTGTTTGCATGCGTGTTTGCGTGTGAGTGTGTATGTGTGTGTTTGTCTGTCCTATGTGTGTGTTTGTCTGTGCCTATGTGTGTGTATGTCTGTCTGTCTTTCTGTGTCTGTGTCTGTATGTATGCCTGTGTCTGCGGTTGTATGCGTACTAATGAAACCATTTTTCTCTCTGGAACTCTAACCAGAGAACAGGAAAATATGAATAGTGAAGTCTTTTACACAGTTGTCTTTAGCCATCACGTTAAGTAAATCTTTCTTCAACTTCACCTTCACTTATCCAACAGATCTGCGGACCGTGGGGGGACCAATGAAGATTTTGTAACCAGCTTCCTATACTCCTCTGTGTTCTCTACTTTCGGCAGCAGTTTGTTCCACCCAAGGCCAGTCCACTCTGATGTTGTGTTGCCATCGTTTTCTCTGTTTGATCTGCCTCTAGCTCTTTATATCCCTCCGTTTACTGGTTTCAGGTTTTTATACTGCATCTGATACCCAGATATTTAAAGATATGGACGGTCTCGAATTTCTAACCATCTATGATCATGCCAGAGCTGATGCCATTGGCACTGTTTGTCACCAGCTGGGTTTTCTCTTCACTGGTTTTCATGCCATATACCAAAGAGCCTTTATTTTTGTGATTTATCAGGCTGAGAGCTCTTGCTCTTCTCCACCTAGGCCATTAAAATAATCGGAAAAACGTAAACTTGTGATTGTCATACATCTAGTGCTGACTGTTCCTTTACAATTTTCAAGTGCCTCAGTAATTATTCTGAAGATGTTGAAGAGGGCGAGAGAGAGCAGACATCCTTGGCAGACTCCAATGGTTGTTCGGGACCAATTTCTTATGTTGCTGTCATAGTAGACTGCTCTGTTATAGAAGCATTCTATGGACCAGATCGTTGTTTGTTTAAGAAAACAAACTGTAATTGTTATCTGTGTGAACTTAATAGTGCGGCTTTTAATAACAAAAGTAGATGTGCTTATATCTCTGTCATATCTATCTGTCTTGTACTGAGGCGGTTTGCAGCACATCCCTAGACAGCCCACAGTAGGTTCGAACCCGGACCCTCAGGTATTTTCAGGTGACGGGTTTGACGCTCTGATCAGAAGGTTATACAGTCATTCAGGACAGAAAAAAGAAGTTTCTTAGCCCTTAAGCCGAGAGCGATATCCTTGCAGTGTGGCCACATGGTCAGTGGAAAGAGGCAGACGACAGATGATAATGAATTCGATCCCCCCTTTTTTACACTGCTTCATGCTCAACGTGCACGCTGACCCTTTCTTTCTGTCTCTTCTTCTGATACTAACATACACGTAGACAGATACATGGACACAGACAACGACAGACAGAACAGACAGATAGACGGACAGACAGGCAGACACGCGCCGCTGCGCACACACACATAGGCAGACACACACACACATACACACATTGGAAGAGAAAAACATATACATACACACACACGCACGCACGCGCGCACGCACACACACGCACACGCACGCACACACACACACACACATACATACATACATACATACATACATACATACATACATACATACATACATACATACATACATACATACATACATACATACATACATACATACATACATACATACATACATACATACATACATACATACATACATACATACATACATACATACATACATACATACATACATACATACATACATACATACATACATACATACATACAAACATACGCGTGCGCATTAATGGCATGCAGCAGACTTTAAGAATGTATTTTCTAGATATTACTTCAAAAGTTTTGACAGGACAAACTCAGAAACATAACAGATATAAGACCATGACTTCTTTACTCCCCTCCCTCCCCTACACACACGCACACGCACACACACACACACACACACACACACACACACACACACACACACACACACACACACACACACACACACGCGCGCGCGCGCGCGCGCGCGCACGCACACACACATGCACACACACACACGCACACACCCACTCGTCGTCGAGCCACAGTCGAGTGAAGACGTGTCCTGAGAGCTCTCCAGTGGAAGTTGTTTTCGGAAAGAAATAGAGGTGTTTAGAGGTGTTTAGCTTTAAAAAAAAGTGTACAAATGTGTGTGTAACTGAATAAGTCAATGAAGTGCCATTGGTTTAGTGTAAAAAAAAAAAAAAGGAGTTGATTTTAACTACATTTTAACCATACTCCACAAAAATTTTCTGTGAATGTGTGATTCTCAACAACACCTACAGTGCTGAGGCAACAGCGATGTGGGAACAAAGGGAAGCTGTACAATGGACCCCGAGTAACTGGACCACTTAAGAGTCTAAGACTCAAGTGAAGTGCTCTTGTGAGGTGAGTGGGTGAGACTGTCCATTGCCTTTCCCTGAAGTGAAACACACATAGATCGACGTTGTTGTGGTTTCCGTGGTGACGAACTGTAATCTGAGCAATGGCGCACTCTTTGTGTGTAGGAGATAGCCATTAAATTGGCACAAAGCAGATGACATTGATCATCATCACTGCACTCTTTTTTTGTTTTTTTGTTTTTTTATTTTTTCTTTTTTTAATCTTTACTCTTTCACTTTCAATCCCAACCATCAATCAAGAAATCATGTGAACTAGTTTGTTAATCTTTGAGTGATGCAATGCTTTAACCATGAGGCCCATGACTCGATCTATGAGTACCCAACGTCTCAGAAAAGAGACTATTCAATACACTAAGGACTCCTGCCAAGTTACCTTTGAAGCCACTCATACTAACTTGCCTTTGTGGCGGTTTGTTCTCCTTGAAAGGTATTGTGGACAATTTCAGCCCCTAAATGTCAATTCAATATTTAAAGAGTTTACAAAGAATAACAGCGAACAAATAAGTTTTACAACAGACTTTACATCAACCTTGCCCAGTGAACTTTGGCGATCCTTCTTTCAAGTTAGTTCTGATGAAGAAAAACTACTGACAATACACATATACCACAGTACTGGGAAAATCCTAGTACAAGGCAATGTATGCCAGCAGTGGGTTGAAGAGGAGTTCGACAACCTAAGAACAATAGTCAATGAGCTGGCAAAACTAAATGTCACCACGGAAACTGTGACTGATGTCCTCTATTCCGTGGCATCCTCAAGCCGTCAGTGTGCTCCACTGGCCATACGAGACAGCGCCCCTGACGACAAACCATGTCAGCCAGACCAGACAACAGAGGGGGATAACAACTCTCCTCCCCTTCTTCAGTTGACACCCTCCCCTTCCACTCCACCCCACTCCATGCCCTCCACACCTCCCACGTCTTCACCCCCCAACCAGGCTACATCACCCCCTCCATCCACTGATGACGTGACCATCCCCTCTCACCCTTCCTCAGACCTCTCAGCTGATCCATCCCACTCCATGCCCTCCACACCCCCCACGTCTTCCCCCCCTGACCAGGCTACATCACCCCCTCCATCTACTGATGACAACGGGACCATCCCCTCCCTCCCTCCCTCCGACCTCTCAGCTGATCCTCTACCCCCTCCCTCAACGGCTGCACATCCACCTGAGGAAGAAACTGCAACACCGCCCCTCTCCCCCACCACCCCTTCTTCCACCGAAGATCAAGGTATAGTTCAGTCCCCCCTCCCCTCCCCCTCCACTTCCACATGTGACCATCAGCCTCATCCCTCTCCCACCTCTACCTCCGACCAACCCACTCCCCACTCCAAAACATCTCCCACAACAACAGTCAACACAACACAAACAAGCAATGCACCATGCAATCTCTCTCAAAAGAACAACACAGAAATTATAACAATGCTTCACGAACAACTCATTGCAGCCAACATCACTATCTCCAACATGCAGAAAGAAATACACACACTCAAAACACAAATATCACAAATAGGTCAAGAAACAAAACACAACAGCCAGGTCATCTCTGACACTGAAACCAGAGTAAAAAACTCCATGAAAACAATGAAAAGAGATGTTTCACAACAAGTAACAGAACTACAAAACAGCCAAGAATACCAGACAGATCAATTGAAAGAAATCAACTCCAAACTACAATCACTCAAAGACAGTCAACACAACATCAACAATACCACCAAGAAACAGATACAAACACTCAGTGCAACTAAACACACAAAACACTCAAGCAGTCAGACAGACAACAATACTGAACCACTTGCAGAACAACTCACAGAGGTAGAATACAACATAAACACATCCAACAGATATGCTCTCCTCACAGACAAAACCACGACTCACAATTCTTCATACCCCACACTCACACAAAAGCAGACAAGCAACAACACTTCAGCAACTTCACGCAAAAACACAAGCAAACAGCCTCTACTTACAAACACATCACAGCAGACACGCACACACTCCCGACCCACCAAAGCCTACACTCCAATTCTCATTCCCAAAAGCACCAAGAAAACACCCCCCATTCCAGCCCCCTGAAAACCCTCCAACAAAAAACAATCCCCGTAGAGTGTAACACCTTGTTGTTAGGTGACTCAGTGCTGAAAGGGGTGGACGAGAAAAAGATGTCAGTGGGGGGCCGGCAAGTCTGCAACCTGTCAGTACCAGGCCTGACAGTACAACACCTGTGTCAGTGGCTGTCAACACGCCGCCCCTCTCCACACATACAGCACGTCACCTTCCACGTGGGGATAAATGACTGTAAAGCAGGATCAGTCACAAAAGCAGATTGGACAAAACTGATCCACCTGCTAAAAGAAATCTTCCCCCATGCTGCTCTACAGGCCTCCTCCATCCTCCCCCCCTTCGGACGACATCCACTGAGAGACAAGGCTTCACGGTCGACGGCTTCTCTTGGGGAAACCTGCTGTCAAGAGAGGGTTGTACTTATCGACAACACCCCCTCCTTTCTCACCAGGACTGGAGCGCCTAAAAAGGCGCTATACGATGATCCCATCCATCCCAGTCCTCAGGGTAACAAAACTCTTGCCCTAAATATCCGTTTCCCCGGAAACCATAGTCAGCCGCCAGCCGTGAGGCCTGTGACAAACTACCGACCCAACATAACGACCAGTGACATGAAAAGCTATGCTGAAGCAGCCAAAGGTGTACATTCACGATCGCTGCCTTCAACAAAACGACGACTTCAGCCCCACCCCACAGTGCGACTAGCGACAATAGGCCTACCACACTAGGTCTATTACTGGACAGAGACTTTCCCATCCCCGAGCCAAGGAACCCCCAGTGTTCAGATGTCACAAGTGTGTTAGGGAGACAACACTCCGTGGCAGCTACACAGCCACTTGTGAAAATACTTTCCGATCTACTCCATTGCTTGACCCAATAGTGTGGTGTGTGTGTGTGTGTGTGTGTGTGTGTGTGTGTGTACCAGTGAGTATGTGTGGAGGGAAGGGGAGGGGGGGAGTGTGCGTATGTGGTGTTTGAGTGTATGTGTAAGTGAACATGTATATGCATGTTTCACCACGTGTGTGTGTGTGTTTGTGTGTATGTAAGCATGCGTGAGTGTGTGTGTATGTGTGTGCGTGCGTGCGCGCGTGAGTGCGTGCGTGCGTGTGGTGTGTGTGCGTGCTATGTGTGCGTGTTTGTGTGTCTGTGGATATGCCGTGAGCTTGTGGGTGCTTGCCTGGTATGTAAGCATGCGTGCTTGCTTGTGCGTATGCACTGCGTGTGTACGTGTATGATAATTATGTGAACGTGTGTGTGTGCATGCGTGTGTGTGCATGCGTGCGATAAATGTCTGCCTACAAGCCCGCATCAAACATACAGCCCATGTATAATGTTCTATATAATTACAAATGTGTTTGTGCAGGTGTCCAAATGTTAAATGCAGTGTTCCCATGATGATAAATGATTGCTTGAATGGAAATCTCTCTCTCTCTCTCTCTCTCTCTCTCTCTCTCTCTCTCTCTCTCTCTCTCTCTCCCCTCTCTCTCTCTCTCCCCCATACTTTCACCCAGCCCCCAGCCCCCCTTTTTTTTTTTCTTTTTTTTTTTTTCTCCCCATCATCAAATGTTGATCAATGTCATGCTGCAGTGTATATCTCATTTGAGTGGATAAATTGCCTTCTATATCTAGCAGGTATATCGGATCCAGAGACTCTTGCAACAGGGCAGTTGTTGCCTAGGGCTAGTGTGGATTGGAGTTTTTGAACCAACTCTGCCATACTATATTTTTGTTTGCTTTTTCATCTATTATTATTCGTCACTGTATCTCTTTGTGTTTAGTATCATATTAATATTTAGTGTGTGATTGGTTATATTGATTTAGCAAAAATTGTTGTATCTTAGTTTTTCTTAAAATATTTTTCCCAATTTATATGTTTTATTATTTTTTATGACCGTAGTATATGATTTATGTAAAAACAGGACTGGATTCAAAAAGTTGTTTATTATAACACATTCATTCCTTACAGATTTTGATTTGTGTTTATATTTTAGTTTTCGAAATTGAACTATAGCTTATTTTGTCAAAAAATTTCATAATCAAGTCTCTTATTTTGATAGATCTTACATACATACATATATATATATATATATATAATAAATATAAAACAATCTTAACATGTCTCTAACTTTAGACAAGTGGCCCACAAAGCAAGGCCTCCGTGTAGGCTACCTGAATATCAACAATGCAACAAACAAAAAAGATGATATTTCGACCATACTGCACAATGATGAGAATCAATTTCATTTGTTTTGCCTTGCTGAATCTCGACTCTCACCACACGTAACTGACACATGCATGAATATTCCAGGATATCAGATTTTTCGACAGGATCCACACAAGCCCAAGTCCACTGGGTTATTAACATATTTCGCTTCTTCACTGAGTTGCAAAAGATTATACAACTTTGATGTTTATGACATTGAATCAATTTGGGTGAAATAAAATTAAAACACAATAATCCAATATTGATAGGATTCATATACAGAAATCCTTCGGAAACCACAGAATGGTTTGAAAAATTCAACTCTCTTATGGATGAAGTGACATTTTTAAACTATGAAACAATTATTCTTGGGGATTTTAACATCGACTTATTAAAACCCAAGCCTAAATGGAGTCACAACATTACTATGCATGGCCTGGAACAACTAATAGACAAACCAACTCGGATAACAGATAACTCTAGAACTTTGATAGATCATATCTATACTACTACAAAACAAAACATAACAGAAGTATGTGCCCCCTCCTGTGGATGCAGTGATCACAATGCTGTGTGTTTAACTTGGTTTAAACATCGTGTCAAAATTCCCAAAGTAGGACATAAAACCATCTTTTACAGAAAATTTAATAACTTCAACGAACAAGACTTTCTTTCAGACTTGATAAATTCGCCATTCCAAGACATATATCAAATCAGAGACCCCAACGAAGCTGCAGAATTCTGGATTACCACATTTATTTCAGTGTATGATAGGCATGCCCCCTTCATCAAAAAAAGAGTTAAAGAAAAAATAAAACCTCCTTGGATAACAAAAGACATAGAGTCAGAAATGCGCTTAAGAGACTATTTGAAAACCCATGGTACAAAAGAAGAATTTAAAATGCAAAGAAACAAAGTAACTTCACTAAAACGGAGATCAAAACGTGATTACTTTCAAAAACTGTTAATTACAACTACCGACTCTCGCCAGGTATGGAAAGCCATCAATATTTTATGTAATAGACCTATATCAAAAAGCCAAAAGACAGTTAAAGACATAACAGCTGATGAACTGAACACCCATTTCTCAAACATCGCTACTAAAATCATATCATGTGATAAGTCAAATGAAAATGATCTCCAATACTTAGAACAATATATTGAATCAAAAGAAATTAAATTCCCAGTTGAATTATTGCCAATGACAATTAAAGACGTGTTGGAAAGTCTATCTCTCAAAAAAAATTCCAGAACACGTGACCTTGACAATCTGGATGGAAAAATATTGAACCTTTCTGGTCCTATTATAGCTGAAACACTGACATATCTATATAACTTGTGTATAGATAAAAGCAACATTCCTCTCATATTTAAAAAGGCAAAAGTCATACCAGTCCACAAATCTGGAGATTCTTCTTGTCCTTCAAATTACAGACCAATTTCAATCCTATCGGTCTTATCCAAACCCATTGAAAAACATATCCAAAAATCTTTATATTCCTACTTTGTTAACAACAACCTAATAAATGAAGATCAGTCAGGCTTTCGCAAAAACTATTCTTGTCACACAGCTCTAACTCAACTAACAGACAGTCTCTTACACAACATAAATGAAAATAACTATACAGGCCTAATTTTTGTTGACTTTGAAAAAGCATTTGATGTAATTAATCACTCCCTGCTAGTGCGTAAACTTCACCTATACAAACTAACACCTGAAATAATCAATCTTTTAAAAAGTTTTTTGTTAGATAGACAGCAGTTGGTAACTGCAAATAATCAAACATCAGAATTAGTATCTATTAGATATGGAGTACCACAAGGATCAATATTGGGTCCTCTTTTGTTCTCAATATATGTAAATGACTTACCCTTATTTCTAGATTGTAGCTGTGAAATGTTTGCTGATGACACATCCCTCTATTGTAGTGATACTGACCCCCACAGACTAACACTCAAACTTCAAAACAATATCAACAAATTGATTACTTGGACTCAATTAAACCATATGTCCTTAAATGCTCAAAAAACTAAAAGTATGTACGTACTAGCACGACAAAAGAGGCAAAAAATGAAAAGTAAATTTCAACCTCTGTTGATAGATCAAAAAATCATTGAAGAAGTTGACTCACACAAAATTCTGGGTGTAATTATCGACAATAATCTTACTTGGACTGACCATGTGATGGCACAAGGAAAACGTCTTACAAACAAGGTACGTCAGCTATCAAAAATAAAACACTTTCTAGATAGTCATTCACGCAAACTCTTTTTTTGTGGACACATCTTGCCTATAGTTGACTATGCCTCATCTCTTTGGGACAACTGCAGTGAAACTAATTTGAAATTCATCCATCGATTATATAAAAGAGCGCTAAAACTTGTCCTATTAAAATCAAGCTCCCTAACCATCAATGATTATAAGCTAACAAATATTCTTACATTTCAAAACAGGCTTTATCTCAATAAAGCTCTATTTGTACAAAAAGTTGTCAATGGAAATGCCCCTCCCAAGATCACCAATAGATTCAAAATTAATGAGCACAGGCATAACCATCTACTAACATTTCCCAGACCCAGAAACAATCTTTACAAAACAAGCTTCCTATATTCAGGTAGTGATTTATGGAACAAGCTCCCAAAACATTTAAAATGTATCAAAAATAAAAATCAGTTCAAAAATCAGTTGAAAAATCACTTAATGCGCTTATGCAAAAATGTTTAAGAACTACACATCAATCCAATCAACCATACTTAGAACAGACTAAAGATATTGATACTCTCTGCTAACCCCGAAAAATCTTCACGTGTGGCTCACTGTGACTAAAAAAGCTACACTTTGCTTGCTATATAAGTATGTGGAAGGGGGAAAAGGTGGAGAAAGGGTTGTTGTTTTTTTGTATTTTTTTTATATATAATTTAATTTTGAACAGGATAGGGAATAAGTGATGTATGTAAACACGTGTATATTCTGCAAATTCACAAGGAGAAAACCAAACCACTGATTTGACGACTAGATTGGATTTTTTTTTTTTTTTCCCCACTTACCCAGTTTAATAGTTTCAGGAAAATTATTATTTTTTTTTTATAATTATACTAATGAGACTATTAGCACTATTATATTTATATTATTTTGATAAGTGGAAAGGCCTTACTTTTTTGTTCTGGTTGTTGTTGTGTATGTTTTTTGTTGTGTTTTGTTTGTTTTTAGTTTGTTTGTTTGAATGTTTGTTTGTTTGTTTTTGTTCATATGTGTAGGGTTTTTTATTTATGAAATATAATCATAAATCATTATTATAATTCTTCTGGTTGCTGTTTGTGTTTTCCCCCTTCCTCTTGATACCCCCTCCCCACCCGTTCCCACCCCCCCTCCAAATTTTTTTCTTTTTTGAGTGTGTGGGTTTTTTTTGTGTGTGTTTTTTTTTTGGGGGGGTTGTGTTTGTTTGTTTGCTTGTTTTTTGTTTGTTTTTTGCTTTAGTTTTGTTTTGCTTGTTTTTTTTTTTTCGTTCATTATGTTTGTTTGGTTCTCTGTTGCTTTTGTTTGTTTATTAGTTTTTTGGTTAGTTTGAATGTTTGTTAGTGTATATGTTATTTCCTCTCAGTGGAGATTGGTATTATCATATGTATTGTTGCGTTTGTTTTTCGGGGTTTTATTTTTGTTTTTTTGTTTGTTTGTTTTGTTTTGTTTTGTTTTTTCTTTTCTTCCTCATAACATAAGTATGAATTGAAGTGTGGAGATAATGTAATCTGACATAAGTTGCTTATTGACATTTCATGGATTTTTATTATTATTTTTTATTTTTTATTTTTTTTATTATTATTTTTTTTTTAAGTTTTAAATAATGGTTGGTGACATTGTATTGATATAAGCTGTTGACACCATATGATTTTTCTTTTTAAAAACAATTTTAAATGTGTGCATGCCCATATGTTTGTTATGTTATTCCACTCAG
>CM060331.1:21233484-21235984 GCA_030674155.1 Stramonita haemastoma | reverse complement strand
TACATATGTTTGTCTGCCTGTCTGTGAGTCAGTCGTTTTGTCTGTGTGTTTGTCTGCCTGTACATAGGACCAGACGTTGTGAATTTATTCAAGCCCTTTCTGTATAAATCTCCTTTTTGCAAGACATAGGAGAAAAGTATAATCCTCTAAAGAGTTTTAGAATTCAGCAGTAAGTTCATTTGCAGTCCAATAGATTCTAGTTTTCAGAAAATGACTTAGGTTAGAAGGAGGGGGGTTGGGGTGTGGGCGGTGGTGTGGGGGTTGAAAAGATGAGACATTCGAGAAAGGTGTGGGTCAGTGTGTCTTTGGAGAACATGAATAATGAGGGGCTGAAGGAAGGGAGGGGGTGTTGAGAGAGGAGGGAAGTTTGAGTTGAGAGAGGGAGAGGGGGTAGGGAGAGGGAGTAAGGGGAGAGAGAGAGATGGAGAGAGAGATACAGACAGATAGATAAAGAGACAGACAGACAGAGGGACAGACAGACAGATATACAGACAGACATGGAGAGAAACACAGAGAGAGACAGATAAAGACAGAGACAGGGAGACAGACAGAGACAGAGAGACAGATAGAGAGAGAAAGTGTGAGAGAGAGAGAGTCAGAGACAGAGACAGACAGAGAGAGGAGGGAGGGATAGGGAGAGAAGAGAGACAGAGACAGAGAAGAGAGAGACAGAGACAGAGACATATATAGAGAGAGAGAGAAAGAGAGAGACAGAGAGAGAGACAGACAGAGAGATAAAGAGAGAGACAGAGAGAGACAGAGAGAGACAGAGACAGACAGACAGAGAGACAGAGAGACAGACAGACAGAGAGATGGAGAGGGAACGCGCTGTGAACATGTCTGGTTTATACGGTACATGCAAAGAAGATAGCAGGGTAGGAGTCTGCCATGGAAGTAAGACAATCCGCACATCAAACAATAACTGCCGAAACTTTTGGCCTCTGTCAAGTTCTTAAAAAAAACCCCAAAACCCCCAAACAACTGCCCTCCCAGAGTTCTCTTTTCTCCATTTGATATAATCTCCCTTCCCAAGGCTCCAATCTGATTTTAATATTTGGACCGTTTTTAACTGTTTCCCCCTATAAACTTAAACTGACAGACAGCGATTAGCATTGCATCTTTGAATATATATATATATATATATATATATATATATATATATATATATATATATATATATATATATATATATATATATATATATATATATATATATATATATATATATATAAGACCAACTTGATTCACAGCTTGTGTGTTTTTTCACAAAATTTAGTAGATTTCATTTTTTTTCAGCAAACATTGTACCTACTCCCTCTATCATTTTGTAGAATGCTAGCCTACTAACCAATATGAAAGCACAGTAGACACACAAGCAATTCCTATTTGAGGATCATTTTTAATATTCTCAGGAGTAACTGAGAGGTTTTATTCTAAGTCCTTGTTTCCCCCCAAAAAAAAATTGCACAGTTTATTTTATTCATGCGTAAGAATATCTTTGGTACTGAGTATAGATTTTTTCCTGTTTTTAAGTCGCACTCACTAGAAGGCTAACTAGACCGTAAAGCTAAAGCTGGAGTATGACCAACTCCGCTGTTTTGCTCCAATTATATTTACTCTCTTAGGGCATCAGTCTCTCTGCTCCAATCACATTTAGTCTATTAGGGCTCCAATCACATCTGATCTCTTAGGGCATTAGTCTCTCATACGCCCTCTGAGGTTGTCTAGGTATCATACCTTTCACTAAAATCACTGCCAATTGATTTGGGGCGTGAGACACCCCGTCACCATCTCTGTATGACTGAGTGACAGACATATTGACATGTACTGCTAAAATCATTACTATTTATCTTTTTTTTTTTCCTATCCGTGTTTTCGTATTCCATCCGCCTCTGTCTTCATCTTTTCTTATTTGTATTCAATCTGCGTTTATACTTCTTTAGTGTAAGAGAATGTTTCTTTATATTCTTCCTCATCTGCTTCTTCGCGTTTTTCTTCATCTTCTTCCCATTCTCTTTCTTTTTTTCATTCTGTGCATTCTTGTTCTTCTGCTTCTTCTTGTTTTCGTTTGCATTCTTCTTTTTTTTATTTTTTTACCTTGTTTGAATTCTACTTTGCAAATCTCTTCTTTGCATTTTTCTTCACATTCTTCTTTGCATTCCTATTAGCATTTTTCTTAACATTCTATTTTTTCATTATACCCTTTGCATTATTTGCCTTCTTCTTCATCATTCTTTTCATAGTAACTCCTTCAAAAGTCACTGGGATACTGCACTGATTTTTTAGATGGTTAGTTAGATTTGATATGCCCCACCCTCCACTACCCCTATAAATACAGGGTGCATCTTGGACATGGCTGTGTTGCCATAGGTCATCAAACGCTGAAATAACTTTGGGATCTTTAACGTGCATACACACTACATGCTTGTGTGTGTATATATGTATGTGTTGTTTGTTTGTTGTTTGTGTGTGTGTGTGTGTGTGTGTGTGTGTGTGTGTG
>CM060331.1:21223484-21225984 GCA_030674155.1 Stramonita haemastoma | reverse complement strand
GTGAAATGCTAAAGGGTATTTTTGGTGTTTGTTTTTTTTAATCAATATTTTAAACGATTAATGTTTCGAATCTGTTTTTGATTCTCTTGAAGAAACTACTTTATTTTACAGAAAAGAGCAATTACAGAAAACTATGTTCTTTTCTGTTAAAGAAAATACATAAACAATTAAATTTAAAAAATGAATGAATGAAAATATAGATAAGTAAATAAACAAGTAAATAAGTAAATGAATAGATAAATAAATAGATAAATAAACAAGTATTTAAGACAAACAAACAAATAAATCAATAAATCAATAAATCAATAAATAGATAAATAAATAAACGACAGTTTTGACCTTTATGGTTTTCGGGTTGAGATTGCGAGTTGTGATGAATGTGAAATGCCATGGGTTTTGTCCCTTTTTTGTTGCAAAAAGGTTGGAGGACCAAGCTTTTGTTTATTTTTTTCCGGAGAAATGATTATCTTTTCTTCAAACATTATGTGGAAGAACGTCATATATCATAGTCCCGGTTTGAGATTGCTCAAAGGCTGAATGCTTGTATCTATGAAATGATAAAGTTTGTCGTTGTTTTAAAAAAAGAATTACAAACTATTTTTTCAAGAGAACTTCGCCTTTTTTTATAAAGAAATTGGGAAAGAGATCGCTTGAAATTCATTGGTCCATCAAAAACCCAGGCTTTAGTCTTCGGGCTGAGATTATTCAAAGCCTGGGTGGTTGCGCATGGGAAATGCTAAAGGTTTACATCGACGTGGTGAAAGATCAATGCTTCAAACTCTTTTGCCTTTTCCCTCAGGAACTACTTTTCTTTCCGAGAGATTACTAAAAACATGAAGGACAAGTCCAGTGCTTAGAAGTTTGGATTCGTATTCTGGCAGTATTTTGAGTGAGAAAGATCGAATTACTACAGAATGTCTGTTTGAAAGTTTTATATTTTGAAGTTAGCATCGGGTTTTGATTTTTTTTCTTTATTTAAGGGGGGGGGGGGGGGGGGGGGGATGGGGGAGTGCGGGGCAAAATAGACTAGTGGTTAGAGCGTTGAACTCTTGACCTGATGGAGTTGAACCAACACGGAGACACCTGTTTTAGAGGGCCTTACCCCAAAGTTAATATCAGTGCTGAATCTACTCCGCCAAAAGTCCTAGGGTCGTTTTTTTTTGGGGGGTCGTTATTTTTTCCCATAACTTTCTTTGACGTGGTTCTAAAATTACTTTACAATGAGGGTTTTTTGTCTTCTTCTTTTAATGTTTGCTTGCCTGCACCATTAACTATGTACATATTTTCTTAAGAATATCATTCAGGTGGATTCTTTTTCTAACAGAAAAAAGATATGTTCGGTATATTTGTAACATGATCATTGTGACTTGATATCAGGTATTATTATTATTATAATTTTCCTTGTAATAAGAAGGACATTTTGATCGGCATGCAAAAATCTGTCGAGTCAGTTATATGTACATACGGAAGTTAATTAAAAGCGCTTTTCGGAAGAGTAGGCCATTGTGTGCCGGTGGAAAAAGATGACAAAATTTGTAAAATTGTATACACATGGGGACTGGATGTAAAAAACCACATGCGTGTTTATTCCATTATCCTTGATACAAAAGATTAAATAAATGCAACTAAAAAAAAGATTAAAACGATTGTGACATCTACTTGGTACATTCTTCTGCCTTTTTTCTTACCAGAAACACCAACAGGATAATCATTCTCTCGCACAACGAAGTCTAATGTGCTGGGACTGCCTTGTTAGGCGCTTAACGGAAACGCAACGTACTTGTTGCTCATATAAAACACACAAATACCTTCTGTCTGAGCGTTTGACGAAGAAAATACTAAACTATGAAGAGATAGCTGAAACGTAGGTATTGAGCTGAGAAAACAAGAACATATGTACCACTGTATTGTTTGTATGCACAGATTTAAAACAGCTACACTGAAAAAAAGCAACAAAAAGCACAAAAAATATACCAAAACAACCCCCCGAAAAACATATGTCTAGTTTTGCATTTAAAATGTCAGTAGCTTCGCATTTTGTAAATGTAAATAAAAGTAAAGACATCTCTTGTTTTGCGGATGTTTTGTTTTTCATACGAGGCGTGATCCTCTTTTACCCCAAACCGCTTAAGTCCATCTTTTTTTCTTTGTTTTGTTTGCTGATTTGCTCGTTTGTTTGCAGTAATCACCTTCTTTTTTTTAATGGGGAGGTGAAGCATCCTAGTTACACTGACTCCACACCCTGCATCTGAAACTTTTTAGGCATTTTCTTTAAAATACAGTACTTCAGTAACTTGCCTGCCTTGCAGGTTTATCAATTTAGTTTTTTTTTCATTTTTTGTCCCTTTTTTTTTTTTTTTTTTTTTTTTTGGGGGGGGGTGTCTTTTTTTCGACTTTTGGGGCTAACAAATGGTCATTCTATACATTGTTATTGAACAGTATTCAATATTGTTAGTGTATTAAACATAACCATTCTAAAAAAAATAATGTTTTCCTTATC
>CM060331.1:21195984-21203484 GCA_030674155.1 Stramonita haemastoma | reverse complement strand
ACATACATACATACATACATACATACATACATACATACATACATACATACATACATACAGACAGACAGACAGACAGACAGACAGACAGACAGACAGACAGACAGACAGACAGACAGACAGACAAACAAAGAGAGAAAGAAATAGAGAAAGATAGAGAGAGAGAGAAAGAGAGAAATAGATGAAGAGAGCGAAAGCGAAATAAAGAGAGAGAGAGAGAGAGGCAAGGCAAGGCAAGGCAAGGCAAGGCAAAATATTTTATTCGAGGATAATAGATAAGCACATGTGTGCTTTTTTACATCCAGTCCCCGCCCTTTTCAGGGATACATCAAGTTGAAAAGATACTAAACAATAAAGCTTTATGCAAGCCAAACAACACACAAGAATAAGGACACTATATATGATAAGGTAATAAAAATGCACTCGATCAGAAGTCAAAAATCAGAAGTCACAATAAAAGATTTTGATGATGAAAGAATAGAAAAGTGTTAATAGGTAAAGAGCAAACAAGAGAAGAGAATAAACAACTGAAAACATCAATCCACCACCATCTGTCAAAAATTATACATGTGACATAAATCATACATTTGGATAAAAGGGGGAATTTTTTTTTAAAACTAATATCCTTATTGGAGGGGGGGGGGGGGGATACTGCCAATAAAAATATAAATAAAATCAACAATTATAATGATCCAAATACCAAAAGTAAGGAACCATACCAAGTATCAAACAACAGGCAAGAATTAACACAGAGATACAATATTAAGGTAATGTTATAAAGTCACTGATTCAGAAACGAAAATGAGAAGTAAGAATCAATGATGATTTTGAGTTGAATAAAGAAAGCAAGAAAAACAAAGAAAAAACAAAAACAAAAGAAAACAAAGAAAAGGTGCAATAATTAAGAGTAAACATGAAAATATGATGAGGTTAAATGACTGAAAACATCAATCTACCACCATCTAACATCAAATAAGTCCCATAAAACAAGATTTTGATAAAGGGGAGAAAGAACAACAACAACAGGTAAGGAATACGACAGAGATACAATATTAAGGTAATGTTATAAAAAGGCACTCATTCAGAAACAAAATATGGAGTAAGAATCAATGATTATTTTGATTTGGATAATAAAACAAAAACAAAACAAACAAAAAACAAATAAACAAACAAAAACAAAGCAAAGCAAAAAAAAAAAAAAAGAAGAGAGAGAGGAGGAGAGGAGAGAGAGAGAGAGAGAGAGAGAGAGAGAGGAGAGCGAAGGAGAGAGAGAGAGAGAGGAGAGAACGAGAGAGAGAGAGAGGAGAGAGACGAGAGAGAGAGACAGACAGAGAGAGAAAGAGACAGAGACCAGAGAAAGACAGTCAAAACAGACAGACAGACAGACACAGAGTGTGTGTGTGTGTGTGTGTGTGTGTGTGTGTTGTGTGTGTGTGTGTGTGTGTGTGTGTGTGGGTGTGTGTGTGTGCGTGTGTGTGTATGTGTGCGTGTGTGTGTATGTGTGTGTGTGTGTGTGGAGTATGTGTGTGTGTGTGTGAGTATGTGTGTGTGTGTATGTGTGTGTGTAAAAAGAGAGAGAGAGAGAGAGAGAGAGAGAGAGAGAGAGAGAGAGAGAGGAGAGAGAGAGAGAGAGAGAGAGAGAGAGAGAGAGAGAGAGAGAGAGAGAGAGAGAGAGAGAGAGAGAGAGAGAGAGAGAGAGAGTGGTAAAACAAGTAAAGAGGCATAAAAGGGAAAAAATCACACACAAACAACAACATAAAAACCCTTTAAACAAAAAGCTACATAAAAACATTTCTATATTCAAATTGAAAGAATACAATTTTAATCCAACATAACCAAACATTCCTCTTCATAATAAATCTAGGATAGCATATGTGAAGGTGGAATATGGAAAGGAAAGGAAAAAAAAGGAAAGGGAATAACCAAGCATTCCTCTTCATAATGAAAATCAGGATAGATAATGTGAAAGGGGAGAAATGAAAGGAAAGGAAAAAAAAGAAGGGAAGGGAAAGAGAGGAGGGAGGGAGAGAGAGGAGGAGAGGAGAGAGGGGGAGAAGAGGAGAGGAGAGAGAGGGGAGAGGGGAGAGAATAGAGAGAGAGAGAGAAGTGAGGGGGGGGGGGGAGATAGGAGAGAAGAGATGAGAGAAGAAGAGAGCATCTTCAAATTACATCGTCATCAAAACAAACCCGTCAACAAAGTATTTCAAAACATCCACAAAACTCTTGTGCAATCAATTACCATCATCTATGAAACCTATAAGCTCCGAATGTGACCAAGCCTGCACAATAAAAAACCCCGAAAAGCAAAACTACAAACAAAAGAGCAAGACTGTATAATAGAAATATCAAATAGGAGCGAAACAACAAATTTAAGTTTATGAATACAAACCAGGTTTAAATCAAACTCAATACATTAAAAAAATATATATATATTATATTTTATATATATATATTATATATATATACTAATGAAGATGAGAAATTTACAAATATTCAGAACGATGATACATAAGGCATTACAAATCTATAAGCCAAAACATTCGTATGAAAAATAATACATTCCGTGTGTGTGTGTGTATGTGTGGGTGTGTGTGTGTGTGTGTGTGTGTGTGTGTGTGTGTGTGTGGTGTGTGTGTGTGTGTGTGTGTGTGTGTGTGTGTGTATGTGTGTGTGTGTGTATGCGTGCGTGCGTGCATACGTGCGTGCGCGTGTGTGTGTGGGGGGGAAGCAAAGAAGGTGTAAAAGGAAAAAGACACGCACATACATAGAAAACCAAACATAAAAACCCTTAAACACAAACAACTACATAAAATTCGTATCGATATATTTCAACAGTAAAATACAATTTCAATTTACATTTTAATAAGATCCGAAACATTCCTATCCAAAGATAAGACTAGGATAGCATATGTGGAAGTGGGGGGGGGGGGGGGAGGCATCTTCAAATTACATCGTGATCAAAACAAACCAGTCAACAAAGCATTTCAACACCCACAAAACACTTCTGTAAACAATAGTTATCATCAATGAAATCTATAAACTCACAATGTGGCCAAACCTAAACAATGTAAAGAAAAATCTCGAAAAGCAAAAACAAACAAACAAAAGAGCAAAATTGTATAAAAGAAATATCGAATAGAAGCGAAACAAAATTTAAGGCTATACAAACCAGTTTTAAATCAAACTCAATACATTAAAACATAAAAAAATATGAAGATGAAGGAGAAAATGCAATTATTCAGGACGATACTACATAGTGCATTACAAATCTGTAAGCCAAAACATTCGTATGAAAAATAATACATTCCATGTGTGTGTGTGTGTGTGTGTGTGTGTGTGTGTGTGTGTGTGTGTGTGTGTGTGTGTGTGTGTGTGTGTGTGTGTGTGTGTGGTGTGTGTGTGTGTTGTGTGTGTGTGTGTGTGTGTGTGTGTGTGTGTGTGTGTGTGTGTGTGTGTGTGTTGTGTTGTGAGTGTGTATGTGTTCGTGTGAGGGGAAAAACAGGCAAAGAAAGCGTAAAAAGGACAACAAAACGGCAAATGCACACACATAAAAAAACAAATTAAAAACCCTTAAAAAAACTAAATAAAAACCATATTCCTATATTTAAACAATAAAATATAGTTTCAATTCAACATAGGAACCAAACACCTATACAATGATAAGTCTAGGATAGCATATGTGAGAGTGGAATGTGGAAAGGAAGCGGGAGAGGAGGAGAGAGAGGAGGAGAGAGAGAGAGAGAGAGAGAGAGGAGATGAGAGAGAGAGAGAGATGAGAGATGAGAGAGAGAGAAGAGAGGAGAGGAGAGAGAAACACTGAACACTGAACACTGAACACTGAAATGATTTAATGTACATTGGCCATGGACCACAATACATTTCATGGGAGAGAGAGAGAGAGAGAGGAGAGAGAGAGAGAGAGAGGAGAGAGAGAGAGAGGAGGAGGAGATGAGGAGAGAGAGAGAGAGGAGAGAGAGAGAGGAGAGAGGATAGATAGAGAGAGAGAGAGAGAGAGAGAGAGAGAGAGAGAGAGAGAGAGAGAGAGGAGAGAGAGAGAGAGAGAGAGAGAGAGAGAGAGAGAGAGAGAGAGAGAGAGAATCTTCAAATTATATCATCATAAAGAACCCAGTCAATAAAGTATTTGAAAACATCCATAAGAAACACTTATTTAAACAATAATTATCATCAATGAAACCTATAGGCTCGTAATGTATCCACAGCCTAACAATGGGAAAGAAAAAAAAAGAAGAAAACAAACAAACAAACGAAAAACAAAAACAAAACTAAACTGAAAAAAACAAAAACATTTTGAGAGAGAGAGAACAGAGAGAGAGAGAGAGACAGAGAGAGAGAGAGAGAGAGAGAGAGAACAGACAGACAGACAGACAGACAGACAGACAGACAGACAGACAGACACAGAGAGAGACACAGAGAGAGAGAGAGTATGTATGTGGCATGCATCCGATTTTGTGCGCATACTCTTCACTTGCAGTCAGTCACTCATAAATGAAACTCTGAATGAAGACCTTTGTCAAGTCGTTTCACTTTTATCATGTTTCCTGAGGGGATAACTTTTTATCAAGATGGACAACTTTTAAATCGTTCAGCAATTTTGTTTTCATTTCAGCTGCGAGCCGGCTACCCAACCCCACTCCAGATTTTTTTTTTGAAGGGGGAGGTAGGCTTTTCCCAGTGCTCTGACCAGCAGTGACACAATGACCGACCAACCTAATTTGGTTTACTTTTACATTTTTGATGCCATTTCAAACGTTTAGCTGGAATGATTTTTTTTCCAGTATGCTGTAAACAGCTGAAGTTATAAAAAAAGCTTAATTTCAACCATGTAATATTTATAGCCAAAAAGTAGACACCATAAATAAGTAGGTGCAGACCATCAGCTTGCATGTTTTAAATAATTATAGACTGGTGCAAACCTTGTACTTTTCTCAAAGAAAAATCATTTGGCTGGTCAAGTCCCAGTTGTGTGTGCTCACCACTTAAAACAAAGCACGCTATCTATCATTCGTGGCCGCAATTAAATACATGAAAGCATGGAAGCCATGCTGGTTACAACATACATTTTGTAAACCATCCAAAGGAACATTTTTCTCGAAACATTCTGAATGGCCAGCCTGGATTTTTTTCTATGACATATAATGTAATAAATTTGAGTAATAAAAGTTTCTACAACCTTTCATAGATTGCCAGTTCGGATTCTAGACCAAGGTTAACTGGGATCGGGGCAAAAAAAGCTTTCTTTAGTTCTAAAAAGTGTACTAGGAGATCAAGGGAACTACTGATAATACTGGCAACACACACACAAAAACAAACTTGCTGGACAATTCATCACGTTATTGGAGTGATACGAATTAGAAAACGCAATAAATGCAATTCTTAAAATGATACACTTACAACTCATCTTTACATACAACATATTTAAATAATACACATAGAGCAAATTTTCTAGGATTCGAAATAATTTTTTTTCTAATCAAATTTTGACCATTGACAACATCAACTAAAAAACAAATAAACCAGACACTGTGCACAACTTTAAAACTGAATATATCAAACACCATGCAAATCCCTCATTTCACATAAAAATGGTAGGTTAAAGGCATGATTTCATCCACGTTCTCTAGGTTGTTATGATCACAAAATGATACAAGCAACAATTTGCACACATACACTATTCGTTTAAAAGTCTAAACAAAAAAATGTGGGCATTGCTTGAAATGTTACATGTAACTAAATCAATTAAAACTAAACCACCGCTATAAAACTGACCACCTTCAAGCCACTAAAAATATTGAAACAGCAATTAAAAAAAACATTAACGAACACGTGATTCTAAAAGCACCGTGTAATTCAATTAAGGAAGAGCAATGGCATGTTTAGGAGAAAATTATAAGAACTATTTATTTGGTCACATTCAGCAGTACTGGTATGCCCACTGATTATGCAGAAAAAGAAAAAAAAAGTGAAGTCAAGCACCCCAAAAGTGGAAACAAAACCACACTACATAGTGTGTGGGAGGGGGGGACGGGGGGGGGGGGGGGCAGGGGGCTATAGCCTGGTGGTAAGGGTGATGTGCATTGCGCTCGTAATCTTCTAAACCGGATTCAAATCTCGTTCAAAAGGAATTTTCCTCTGGAGTTAACATCAGTGCCGACTCCACTCTCCCCCCCCCCCACCACCGCCCGAAAAATCCTTCGAATGAGACAAACCGAGGATCGAGTGCGAATGGAAGCATAATATCTTACACGTTAATCTGTTCCGCTTTTCGCAAGAGTAGGCCATTGTGGGCCTGTGGGAACGGATAACAAAACTGCATACACACGTAGACTGGATGTAAAAAAATACAAAGCAAAGAAGTACTTATTCCAGTATCCTAGAAATTAAAAAAAAATAATAAAAAAAATACATCTGGGAAATTGATAATTCCAAGACAGGCAAACTCTATGAGCAAAACCAAAATATCACAACAAAATTCGACAGTTTATGTAAGGCTAGGTTGGAATAATGATCTATAGCGACAATGGGCGCACATAATTTGACAATACCTGAACTCTACCATTCACAATGAAAAGAAATAGGGCATCAGAACTAAAATGCCACTTTGCACTTAGTACTTCAAATCCAGTACATCCAAAAAGAATCAAGAATAAAAGTAACAGTTTAACGTAATAATGAAAAAAAACCACTCGCTTTTTCGACACGAAATGTCAAAGCTGTGATCAACAAGAAAAGAAGGGGTAAACAAGACTAGCTAGCTGTCTATCAACATTCCTTAATTAAATGTACATGTTTTTCTTTTAGATTGACTGAAGTGATTTAAACCACAAACACAAAAAGCAGCTAAGTGTTCCGTAAAATGCTCGTAAACAGTTTACGACCAATCATTGATTGTAAAAAATGTTACACAGGCCTAACCCCGTTTTCTGGCTTTACAAAACAAGGTTTCCTTTTATTCAAAAAGTCAAAGCAAGATCAGAAAGGCTGAATAAAACACGGGTCACAATGTATCATTGAAAGTGTTTTGCTCCACTATATTATTTCAAAACATTTGAAATCTTAAAATATACAATCTTCAAACTAAGTTCGAAACCTGCAGAACATTAGCAGCAAACAACATAACAGATACAATACACGTGTCGATAAATGCACTATAACAGAAAATCGATCTAAAACCTTCCAATCAGTCTTGACAAAACAGTCAGCTTTTGTTTAGGTTCCCCCCCTTTTTTCCTTTAATTTGCTTATTTCATTTTTCATTCATTTCTGTATTCTTTTTATTGCTTAATCATATCGTTGGACCTCCAATCTCTTTATAATAAAATAGTTTATATTTATTTGGGGCCCTCAATTTTTGTTTATCTTCACTTCACTTTGTTCTTTTCAGATTAAAAAAAAAACTATAAAAAAACATTGACAGTACATTTGTGCTGACAATGTACATCCAAGACTGCTAGGAGAGATGCAGATGGAGTAGGTTACTAATGG
>CM060331.1:21177835-21195884 GCA_030674155.1 Stramonita haemastoma | reverse complement strand
TTTGGGCATTTTTGACATGAAGTTACAGGTAAAACTGATGTTTGTTTTGTGTAGTATTATGATTGTTGTTTTGTTTTTTTTGCTAGGTATTTGTTTAGGGGGGTGGGGTGGAAGGAGTGGGGGTTTTGTGTGTGTCAAGTCAAGCTGACAAAAATAATCCTTTAGTGTCAACAAATAATTTTACACAACTGTTTCTTTCATCGTGACCTTGCGGGCGTATTAATTGGTTTTCTTTTTTTTTCTTCTTTTTTTTTTGGGGGGGATGGGTGGAGTCGTTCCATGGCTAGAGCTTAGAGGTTCACCAACGGTGAGATTTTTGCATATGCGACCGTTTTTACCCACCATTAAGGTTAGCCACACTCCCACTGCAGGGAGGGACGTCTTAAACACAACACCTGTGTGCTTCAGTGAAATATTTTACAAACTAAAACTATATTTGCGAAAAAGAAGAAAAGAGTAAAACTTTAACCCAGCGAATTGACATTTTCAGTTAAAAAACTACTAGACCGCGTAACGGAATCATTCTTCCTCCCTGTCAAACGTTCAAACTGTTGTCTGTCATATGAGTGAAAATGCGTTGCACGGCGTTTAAGCGGCTGACAAATTAGGCCCAGCACATCCAACTTCGTCACTGGAATCGTTTTGTCTTTCGGAGATAAAGACGGGAGGATGGTCGAGGAAGGCAGACAATAGACAAGGAGGGGACAGGAAGAAAAGTAACAAGGTAGAATCTGAGGGATAGAGAATAGGAAAGTCCTAAAGCAGGATTGTCATCAGGTGGGGATGTTATTTATGCTGACAAGTCCCCAGTATCCACACGAGAGAAGTCCAAATAATTTTGGGGGCGAATGGAGTAGGTAATGATGTTAAAATCCACGGGAAAATATCTCGACAAGCGCCTGGGTGGTGGTATGATCTCGGGCCATCAGATCACAAGCTCAACATTCTAACCACTACGCTAATCCATCCCGTGCCCCCACTTGTTTGATATAAAAGCTAACAGTGTAAAGATAGAAATGACATGGTGATTTAGAGAAAATAACAATAGTTCACACAGTTGTAAGAAATAGAACAGAATGACAACATGGTCTATCAGGCAAAAATTTGAAAAAAAAAATATAGAAACGAGACACTTCACATACACACACATACGCGCATCATTAAGAATTGCATAATTTTGCATTCAAGGATTCTCACAGAAGTAGCAGTAAAACGAATTTTGTCTTGGGAGGGGGGGGGGGGGGGGGGGTCTGCATGCTCCTAGCTAATCCTTGCTAGAGTATTCAAATTTTGTTTTTTCTTCACAGATGGGCCTTGTGTCAACAAGACGGCTGACAAACAGCAGACCACCCACCACCACCACCACCACCACCACCACCACCACAGCCAGGGAACAACTTCGCCCTTCCGAAAAGACAGCAGGCGGAAACAACCTGAGGTGCAGATGCAGATGTCAGTGCTTGGTATGACATGACATGACAGCATGGGGGGCCACTACGGCCATGTCCAGCACTGACCAGGTCATCAGTGAGAGAGCTGCAGAATCGGGCCACCCGCATCTTCTCCGGGGGTCATGGTGTCCACGCCGATACTTTTAGCTTGAAAACAGCACACGACATAACTCCCAATTCTGTTGAAAATCTTTTTTTATCCCAAACCATCAAGATTCAAGATTTGTTTTTAATTTCAAGACCGAAAAACCTAAACACTAGAGTTACAATGTGTTATGCTGTCCCACGAGAGGCAGACCTTTTGTAATCAACGAAAAAGAGAGAACATGAAACTACACACAGACCACACAGAAAATCCCCCTTGCAAGACTGGCAGCCAGACTAAAAAGGATGTGCAACAGCCCTGCTCCACTACACAAGACACTCAGAAAGAAGCATCTGGCCTGACCCCCCACCCTCCTCCCTCAGTGGCCAAGAAGCTAAACGGTGACTTGAACCTGCAGCGTACTGCTGCCTTCACTGAGGAAACTGAGCTGTGTGTTCACTGAGGGACTGCAAAGAAAAGCGGGACTTCAACCATCAACTGAATGTGAGTACGATGACGTTTATGATACTTTGTAGACTGACACACTCGAAATCATCGGTCTGTCTGTTTATATGTTTGTTTGTCTCTGTCTGCCTGTGTCTGTCTGTCTGTATGTCTGTATCTCTTTTGCTTGCTCCCTCTTTGTCTGCCTGCCTGTCTGTCTGACTCCCCCCCCCCCCCCCCTCTCTCTCTCTCTCTCTTCTCTCTCCATCTTTCTTGACCATCTTGCGCACACGTTAAATCCTGTTCCGCTTTTCGTAAGAGTAGGCCATCGTGTGCCGGTGGGAACAGGTGACATTTACAATACTGCATACACACGGGGACTGGATGTCAAAAAAGCACAAGAGTGCTTATTCCATTATCCTCGATATAAAATAATACATCAATAAATTCTCTCTCTCTCTCTCTCTCTTCTCTCTCTCTCTCTCTCTCTCTCTCTCTCTCTCTCTCTCTTCTCTCTCTCTCTCTTCTCTCTCTCTCTCTCTCTCTCTCTCTCTCTCTCTCTCTCTCTCTCTCTCTCTCTCTCTCTCTCTCTCTCCTCTCTCCCCCTCTCTCTCTCTCTCTCTCTCTCTCTCTCTCTCTCTCCCCCTCTCTCTCTCTCTCTCTCTCTCTCTCTCTCTCTCCTCTCTCTCTCCTCTCTCTCTCTCCTCTCTCTCTCTCTCTTCTCTCTCTCTCCTCCTCTCTCTCTCCTCTCTCTCTCTCTCTGCCTCTCCTCTCCCTCGAAAGTATTCGAGTTTCAAGTTTCCCTCTCTCTCTTTGTTAGTTGTCGCTTCATAACATTTTTTTCGCGTATTCTGGGGTTGTATTATTTTTTGTGGTTTGGGTTTGTTGTTGTTTTTTCTTTACGTCATATTTCTTTGAACGCTCTTCTCAGCCCTCCCCCCTCCTCCTCCCCATCTTTTATATTTTTAGTCTTTGACTCTGTGTCTGTCTGCCTACCTGCATGCCTGCTTGCCTGCGTATCTCTCTCTGTCTCTGTCTCTCTATTTTTTTCTCTTTTTCTTTCTCTCTCCCTCTTTATTATTTTTTATCGGGGGACGGGATAGCCTAGTGGCTAGAACATTGCGCTGGCAATCTGACAACCTGGGTTTTAATTCCGTTTACGGAGATTTTTCCTCTTGGGTCAACATCGGTGCACACTTTATTCTCCCCCAAAAGTCCTTCGGATGCGACTATGAATGAAGGTCCCGTGTGCAAACGCACCCAGGAAATCTTGCGCAGATGTTAAATCCTGTTCTGCTTTTCGAGAGTAGGCCATTGTGTGCCGGTCGGAACAGTTGACCAAATTTACAAGATCGCATACACACGGGAACGGGATGTAGAAAAGCACACGAGAGCGTATTTCCATGCCCTCGAAATTAAAGGATAAACATTCACACAACACACACACACACACACACACACACACACACACACACACACACACACACACACACACACACACACACACACTGAATCCCATTTATGGCACATGTATGGTGGTTTTTTTTGTTCCTCAGCTAGAGCTCCGAGGTTCACCAATGGTGAGATTTTTGCATATGCGATGGCTTTTTGCCCTCCATGAATGCAGCTGCATTGAGACGTTGGAAATACATATTATGTATGTATTATGTATGTCTTTGCTTTCAGACACTTCACAGTAATCTTTGACCTCCTCACCACACAGTCAATGACCAAAATGACCCTCACTGGCTAGGCCCGTGTTGGTCAATAAAAGGGGAGGGAATGGAGACACAGGAAATGCAAAGAAGCTTCTGCTTCTGGTTCGTCCAACTCTCTCTCGGTGAAGCAACTGGTGCTGTTTTGTCATAGGAACAAAACATGCCTTGCGCTGTCTGATTTCGGCATACAACGAAACTTTGGTTTTTGGTATCTGGGACTACAGGAAAATATCGGATCTTCTTTTTTTTTGAAGATGTCTTCTTTTTTATCGAACCCTCAAACGGCAACTTCTTTTGTCTATCATAGGAGCGAAAACACATTGCGCTGCCGTTAAGCGCCTGATAAGTCAGGCCTATTTCACCCGACATCAGCGTACAAGTCCTGAAGGTTTTTATGGATCTGGGACTACAGGAAAGTATCCGATCTTCCTCTTTTTTTTGCGGCAAATGCTCAAGCAGTAGGTATGTCTGTATATGAGCGAAAACGCATTGTGCTGCCGTTAAGCGTCTGAGCCAAAGAGTTCTGACTAAAATATTCCAATGCACTTGCGTGAGTTTACGTAACCGTTCTCCTCCGAAAGCGCAACGCGCGCAGTCACCAGTCTATCTGTAGGCCTACTGCAAGTGGTCTTCCACAGTGGTAAGTCCACAGAGGTCAGTCAGCATGCACACAGCCACCGACCACACTACTGCCCGCTTTGCAACTATCGATTTTTACAGGTGTGACCGTAAACGCAACACAACCTGCTGTGAGACGTCTGGACAATGGTCACCACACACAAAAAAGGGACACCTGTCTCACCTGCACACTCTTTATCCTTTTCGCCTTCACCTTTCCCATAGTCTTAGGGCACTAACCCCTCTGAAGACTTTGAAACTACATTCCGCCTCCGCCAGTCTTCGCGTACGCGAAAACTTTCTCTTATTTTTTTCCCCGTAGCAAATCGAGGCGAGTCCAATCCGACCGGCTGTGTTCGTTTGCTCGACTTAAAGACTTACTGCCGGGTAAGTGACTTACCGTCAAAGGATCGCTGGGCACCACACTTCTGATTGCATTCTCCATCCTTGCTAAATGATTAAAGTAGATAAGTAAAATAGAAAATAAAACATAGAATAGAGAATAAAATAAATGAAATAAAACCTTAATCATTATTATTAAACGAGACATAGAATATGAAATAAGAGTAAAGGGATAGAAGAGTAATTAAAAAGATAAACCATAAAAATAAACAAAAAAGTAGGGAACTAAAATTAAATGCAAGAGATGGCAGGAGCGCAATCTGGGTGACAGTGATTCTTGTGTCGGTAAACACCACCACCTACTCATCGTGGTGTCCGTAAACACAACCACCTACACTCATCGTCGTGACCGTAAACACAACCACCTACACTTATCATGGTGTCCGTAAACAACACCACCTACACTCACCATGGTGTCCGTAAACACCACCACCTACACTCATGGTGTCCGTAAACACCACCAACTCCACTCATGGTGTCCGTAAACACCACCACCTACACTTATCATGGTGTCCGTAAACACCACCACCTATCCTCATCATGGTGTCCGTAAACACCACCACCTACTCATCATGGTTTCCATAAACACCATCACCTACCGTGATCTTGGTGTAAACACCACCACCTACAGTGATATTGATGAAAACACCACCGCCTACAGCGATCTTGGTGTCCGTAAACACCACCGCCTACAGCGATCTTGGTGTCCGTAAACACCACCGCCTACAGTTATCTGGTGTCCGTAAACACCACCCCCTACAGCGATCTTGGTGTCCGTAAACACCACCGCCTACAGTTATCTGGTGTCCGTAAACACCACCCCCTACAGCGATCTTGGTTTTGGAAAATGCAGCCACCTTAACTGATCTTAGTGTCCGTAAACACCACCAGCTACTGTGCTCTTTGTGTTGAAAAATACAACACGTTCACAGGTTTTGAGAGCGTGGTCACAAGGGATTTGGAACTCTGCCCTCTTTCACATGTTCACAGCATTTCCTTAGGCTCCTTCCTTCCCAAACTTTATTCCACGCGGGTCCTAATCTGGAGAGTGGTCGTATGGGTCATCTGAGAGTCCTCTACTGTGGTAAGTCATCAAGTGGATTATCTGAGAGTCTTCTCCCAAAGCCATCACGTGGATCACCTGGTAGCCGTCTCCTCAAACTTGAGGCCATCATCTGAAAAGCTGACACCAAAAATATGCTCAGAACATGTAAGTATATAATAAGTGTACAGCTATAGTGGACAACTGACTTCATCAAATGCTCAGAACATGTAAGTATGTAAGAAGAGTATAGCTATTGTGGAGCAACTTTATTATACACGATTCAGGTACGGGGGTGTTTAGCTAAATCTTTGAGTAAAATAATATAGTTCGCTTCTGGTTAAGCACGATGAATCACTTCACACAAACACACACACACACACACACACACACACACACACACACACACACACACACACACACACACACACACGTGCGCGCATGCAACACACACACGAATGCACACACAAACACTGTCTCTGTCTGTCTCTGTCTCTGTCTGTCTGTCTGTCTGTCTGTCTGTCTGTCTGTCTGTCTGTCTGTCTCTGTCTGTCTGTCTGTCTGTCTGTCTGTCTCTCTCTCTCTCTCTCTCTCTCTCTCTCTCTCTCTTCTCTCTCTCTCTCTCTCTCTCTCTTCTCTCTCTCTCTCTCTCTCTTTCACACTCACTCACTCACACAGACACAGACACACACATACACACACACAATCTCTCTGTATCTGTCTGTCTCTCTCTGTCTCTGTCTCTCTGTCTCTCTGTCTCTGTGTCTCTGTGTCTCTGTGTCTGTCTCTGTCTCTGTGTCTGTCTCTCTCTCTCTCTCTCTCTCTCTCTCTCTCTCTCTCTCTCTCTCTCTCTCTCTCTCTCTCTCTCTCCTTCTCTCTCTCTCTCTCTCTCTCTCTCTCTCTCCATTCTTACAGATTATGATGACTTTCTTCTTTCAGGGGGGGCTGTAGTTCTGGAATCGAGGGCCAATGACCTAAGCCTGACATGTGTGTGGGCAGTCATATTGACCTGCCTATTCTACAAGGGGAGCGCAGCAGTATCAGCAAGGCCCATAAACAAGATGGTCGTGAGAGTGGAAACAAGGGACGCGACTCGTCAAATGATTAAGGACAAACATCGAAGACAAGACGGCAAATCATAGAGAACATCATCGAGGACAACACAGTGAATCAATGACAATACCGAAGACATGTAAATTCTGCAAATCACAATTTTTTCACAAACTCAAAATAAAATGATTGGTTAAAGAAATGCAACTTTTGTTTAAACATGCCTCGTTGATACACGTAAAACTAGCGGTACCACGAGATTAAACCAAAAAAGTTCTTAGATTTTGTTCAAAGGAAATACACTTTGTAGTAGTCGTAAAATGTTACGGCTTTCCAACTAAAAGTAACACACACCACACATTAATTTGCTCTGTTGTTGAGTGTATGACTACTGATGCTTTAAAGCGCGTTTTGATACGTTTATAATTTGAAGTGATAGATAGTGGAAGCCAGTACTCTTATCACCAGGTTCTGCTCGAAAGATAGTAGAGGAATTACTAGTTCTTTGATACGAGTTGTTTTCATCAACCAAGGCTGAAATAATTTATTCATTTTGTGAGAGTGGGATCCTTTGCTGTTTTCTTTTTATCATTATTATTATCTTTCAATACAGTGGTTGAAAATTATTGTACATTGTTGCTTGTAAGACCACGAATATTTTTTTTTCTTTTTATCGAGGTTTTATATTGTTTAAGCAAAGCGGCTTTTATATGCTGAGCAAAGTACGCTGGTCTTCAACATTCCTTGTAGGACTTTGATAATCTGTGATTTTTAAAAAAAAGTTTATGGCTCAGATAATTTGTTTTGGAAAATGTTTATGTACCATTTGATGCCCCACACATTCTTGTAAGACTTGCATTTAGTGATGTTTCGAAGAACCTGTTTTTTTCTAGTTTTTTTCTGTCTTAAAACAGATAATGGGTGCAGATGCAATGATAGTTTATTGTCGTAGTAATGATAGTTTATTGTCGTAGTAGTAGTAGTAGTAGTAGTAGTAGTAGTAGTAGTAGTAGCAGTGCGTGAGAGATAGACTGGGGGCCGTATGACAGTAGAATAAATTTTCCCAGTGTTATGAACAAGGCTATGGGATGATCTACTATTGATATGTTATTTTGAAATACACGTAGTATATAAAAAAAAGTTCATTGAATGACCCTTTTAATATTTTTTTAGAAAGAGATTTTTCCATACAACATAAAACATGAGTGCTGCATACTTTTTCTGGGTTTCTAATATTTTGGTGAAAAAACAAATAAGGGCTGTGTGCTTTTATAAACTCAGCTCCCCCCTCCCCCTTCCCTGTATGTTTTTTTTTTTTTCAATTTCTCATCTGGTCGCAGTGGTAAACAATGGCATACTCTTCTGAAAAGGAAGCAAGTTTCTAGCATGTGCTCAAGGTGTTCTGCATGTGCTGAGTGTGGTGTGTGTGTGTGTGTGTGTGTGTGTGTGTGTGTGTGTGTGTGTGTGTGTGTGTGTGAAGGGGGGGGGACGTTGTGGGGGGTGCCAGTGAAGAGGGGACATAACTTTTAGTAGCTCTATTCTAAGGGAAAGGGGTGTCGGGATGAGGGGGTAGATACATGTATTTGGATCAATGGGGATAGGGAAAAAAAGGGGAAGGTCGTTAACTAAGATTTTTTTTTTCTTGCGGTTCAATTTCGGCGTATTACTTTTTTTTTTAATTCGCGTGGGATTTTTTGTGCGTAATCCTTTTATTTAAAAAATGCAAAGCAATTGTTAGAAAATGTAAGATTTTTAATCACTCGGCTAAAAATTAGAAAAACTATTACAAAGATATCTGAACTCCAAAACTTGACAAAAGCTTTTGTTGACAATACTGGTAACTAGATTAATTTGAAAAAAAAACTTACAAAATATTCACACAGTTGTCTAAAGCTACACACTATAGTGTCTACCTGTTCTTGTGTCCACATGCATGCATGCAGACAGACAAGCTAACGGACTGAAAACCCATACCCCAATCTTAACCTATAACACTAACCCTAATCCTTTACAACTAACCTTTACAGTTTCTCTAACTCTGACCCGTCATGTGGACACAAATAGCAGGTAGATTCCTTGGTGCATGCTGACACTATGGCAAAACATTTTTGTCTCGTATGGTTGAGGGTGGTTTTGGAACTTCTTTGTCGTTGTCGTACTATTAGACAGTAACTACCGTTCTCTCTCGGTATGAGAAAATGCTCTGCGCTGCCGTTAAGCGCCTGACAAGGCAGGCATAGTGCACTTGATTTCAGCATAGGAGAGAATCGCTATCGTTTACGTCTTTGTTTGTTTAGTGACCGGAAAATGAACCAAAAGGTAGAACATATAAAAGAAAACGGGAAGAAAATGATCAAAGTAGATAGATGAAATTTGGGAATTTGTAGCACAGATTTTTCAAAAGGTGGTGATACTGTTTATGCTAACAGCCCACCCCCCCCCCACCCCATTTTTTTCTCTCCAGGGATGGGGGTCAGAGGAAAGGAGGATTGGGGGCTAGAATTTTTAAGAGAAGAGATGTTAGAAAGTGCGAGGTGATAAGGATGTTTAGGTCTGTAAGAATACGTGTGGAAACAGTGTTATTGCCGATAGGGGATAGGTAGTCATTGTTAGGTGATAGGTAGTCATCGTAAGTTGGGGGAGGGGAAGGAGGGCAGATTAGAAAAAGTAAAAGTAAAACCAAAAATATTGGGTGCAATTTTTTTAATGCACAATTTTATAATTGGGAATGGCAGAGTAATGGAATTGGGAGGGAGGGGGAGGAGGATTAAGGGGTGGCTGGGGGAGTAGGGGGCAAAGGACGAGGGAGGTGTATTATGGGTTAGAATTGCTCGAAAGATGTAGAAAGTATGTTAAAATCATTAGGAATAACAGGTTGTGTGTGTGTGTGTGTTGTGTGTGTGTGTGTGCGTGCGTGCGTGTGTGCGTGCGTGCGTGCGTGCGTGCGTGCGTGCGTGCGTGTGTGTGTGTGTGTGTGTGTGTGTGTGTGTGTGTGTGTGTGTGCTGCAGGCATATCTACAAATGGTTTATCAGTGGTATTCTAGTACCAGTTCAATATATTGTGAAAGCAGCCGAAAAAAAAAAATTATGTGCCTGCTCAGTTTTTATGTATTTTTCTTTTTAGTATAAAAAACAATTAGGGATATGATGAGTGCTACTCGTTAGTTCTGATTAATGCTTGGTGTATGGTCGGCCACTGGTGTCTGAGATTTTTTTTTTTTTACCCTTTTCTTTACATTATTCAGAAACGGTATAAGAGAAAAATTGTCTGGTCCTTTGAAAATCCCAAGAATTGCATTTTTTCTCTAATCATATCCCGGAGGTAAAAATGGTATTAACATACAGTTGTAGAGTACACTTTTTAAACTTTATATGAAGAAAAATGAACAAATGGTTATATTGAATGTTTGTACATTTGTAATTGAAGGTTTTCAGAATTAAAATGAATAGCTAGTGTGGTAGTGGGTAAAAGGTAAACATGAGGGCATATTATGAATGTATATGTGCATACTGGTATTTGCACAAATGTTTGACAGATTAGTGGTTGTCTTTTATTTATCTTTCTTTTTTAGCAAAGAGGAGGAGAAGGGGTATAGGAATGCTTAGGAGTAGTTAAAATTTTAGTTTTTGTTGTTGTTGTTGTTGATTTTTATTTTAATTTTATTTTTTTGAGAGAGAGAGAGAGAGAGAGAGAGAGAGAGAGAGAGAGAGAGAGAGAGAGAGAGAGAGAGATGAAAAGATGGTGTGTTTTTCATCATATAATATATTTTTTTCGTTTTTTATGAGGTTGAATGTAAAAAAGGCAACAGCATATTTTACGATTCTTTTAAAATGAAAATTGATGCAAGAAATACAATTTTCTTATCTCTTACCAGATTGAATTTAAGAAAATATAATGTATTTTTCGATCTTTATGAGACTGAGTGCAAGAAATGCAATAGTGTATTTTGCATATCTTTCTTTATATTCAATACAATGATAATAATATTTTTCCGGAATTTTTTCGGGGTTTAATTACAAGAATTACACCAGTTTAGGTTTTCAATTTATGAGACTGAATGCTAGAAAGACAATAGTATTTTCATTTTTATGAGATTGAATGTTAAAAGTATAATAGGAAAGTGTTCGTGATTTTTTTTTTTTATCTAATTAAATGCAAGAAATATGTGTTGTTGTTGTTTTCTGAAATACAATGCACGAAATACAAGAGTAAGACTATATTTTTTTCATTTTTTATGAGATCAAATACAAGAAATACAATCTGATATTTCCGACGTTGTCTTTTAAGTGTTGGCTGGATTTTGGTCATATAAAATGTCAGTTAAAAACAAAATTCTAGTTACGTGTAATAGCCTTTGTCATTGGCAGGTGTGTGATTAGTTTATATAGTGGTGTGTGAAGTATATATGGGAGAAAAGGGCTTTATGTTTTTTGCTTTTCTTTTTTTCTTTTTTTTTTCTTTTTTTAAATGACATCAAATGTCATATAAAAAGCACCAGACTATATGGCTACCTTTATATTGAAATGACGTTAGCGTGTGTTGATAGTAGAACTATGTATTGTTAGCATTTTAGGTTAAGAAATCAAGTGGTTAGCACACGCCACCAGCCCTTAGCTATCCAATTGACTTTGGAAAAAATATGTTTTGTTCCACCCGTCCCCCTTTTGAAACTTTAAAGATGAGATAATGCAAGATTTAAAAAAAAATTTTTTTACTCAGATTGAAGACGAGAAATTCATTAGTATATTTCTCATCTTTTATGAGATATAATTCAATAAATACAAAAATAGGCCTAAATTCTCCTTTTTTACGAAAGTGAATGTAAGAAATACAGTCTTGTTTTTCTTTGTTTAATTTAAGTGTTGCACAGATTTTGATCATATGAATGTATCAGTTGTAAAAAGGATCTAGTTCTGTGATAGCATTTCATTTTGGAACGGGTTTTATAATTTATATAGCGGTTTGTGAAGTATATGTGATAAATGTGCCTTTTTTGTTTGTTTGCCGTTTTTTTTAATGGTATTAAATCTAATATAAAATGGACTAGGTTCTAGGCATGCCTTTGTATTGAAATGAGGTGGTGTGTACTGTAGCAGATATGTGTATTGATTTTCTATGAGTGATAGCATGTTTAACGCCAATACAGCTTATGAAAAATCTATGTATCTGAAAGATTTTATGTTATGGTCTAGTAGTCTTTTTAGTGTGCCTGTGCGAAGGGCTTAATGGTTTTTGCTTTATTTTTTAATTGTGGAATGAAATACCATTACAACAATTAATTAGAAACCTAGCCATATACTGGTGTTTGACAAAACAAGAAATCGGAATCATAAATTGTTTATTGCCAAAATTGTGTTCAGGTTATGACAAATCAAGTTATGTGTTTGTGAGGGTTTAAAGAAATCGGAGAAATACTGTTGGGTTTGTAGTTGTAATCAACATTTGACTTTTAAAATGCCACATTGTTGGAAATAGTAGAAGAGGGGATATTGAAATGTCACTTAACTACTTCAGTGTTTTGATTTTTTTTAACTGTGTACGTTTTATTTATAACCTTTCATATTTGCTGCTTTACCGATTCTGGTAGAAGAAAACCATGTGTTACCCAAAGAATGATAGATATTGTTTCAACCCCCATGAAGTCGCGAACTGGGACCCCGTTTGTATGTAGCATATCATTTTGGGGGTTTATTTGTTTGGGTTTTTTCTATTGGGTTGCAAGTATTATCTGTGGCTTCCATGCTCTATTACTACACTTAATTGCCAAAAAAAAAATGTTTAAAATTCGCAGTTAAACTTGCTCTAGAATATCAACTGTAAATGTATGCTGGTATTGATGAAATTGTAATGCAATGGAACTACTCTCAATCATAATCATATGAGACAAAATCCAAATTTGTCTATCTAAATGAGTGAACAAAAAATGTATTTTTATATAGAGTACCAACAATACATTTTTTGCTTTTTTATGACATTGAATGCAAGAAGTACTATCTAGTTTTTTGTTTCTTTTTTTTCAGTGTTAACATAAATTTGGTAATATGAATTATCAATGGAAAAAACAAGTTCTGCAATAGCCTTTTATTTTAGAAGTGGTGCTATTAGTTGATATAGTGGGGTGTCAAGTATATATAGGAAAAAGTCTTTTTTTTTCTTCTTTTTTTTCTTTTAATAATAATAATAATAATAATAATAATAATAATAATAATAATAATAATAATACATGGAATTTGTATAGCGCTATATCTTGTAAAAACAAATCAAAGAGCTTGATTTTTCAAACGGCATAAAATGTAATATAAAGGCGACCGGGTTCTATGACTGCCTTTCTATTGAAAAAAAAAAATTGTATATTGGCCGCTGATTTGTGTAATGACTTTCCGCTATTAGATCAATGACATACTTTGCACCAATACAGCTTATGAAAAATCAATGAATCTTGAGTTCACGTTATAGGCTAGTAATTAAGTGTGCCTATGTGTAGGGCTTTTTTTCTTTTTGCTTTTTAAAAAAATATCAAATACCATTACAAAATGGAAATCTTAGCATGTACTTGCCTTAGAGGTAAGAATCATCATCGAAAAATATTTTTGCCAAATTTATTTTCAAATTATTGCAAATCGAGCTTTCTGTGTGGTTTTAAAGAAATCTCTCTTTAGAACTGCTGGATTTGCAGCTGGAAAAAAAAAACCTTTAATAATGCAATGTTTATGAAGATGATTTACAAAGAATGTATTGGAATGTGACTTCAAAGTTGCAATGTCTTGATTTTCCAAAAAATATATGTGTGTATTTTTTAATAACGTTTCACGTTAATTGTTTATGAATTCTGATAGAAAACGACCATTTGCCAGAGAGAAATAAGAGATTAGTATTTACTGGCATAAAATGGTACATTGGACACCCTAGTTGTCAGTAGCATGTCTTTGTTTTGTTTGGTTGGTTGTTTGGGTTTTTTATTGTTTGCTTTTGGGTTGCAAGTATTATCAGTGGTTTCCTCACTCTATTAGTACACTTTATTACAAAAAACTAAAACCAAAAAATCTTTTTTAGCTAAAATTCCAGTCTAAACATGTTGTAGAATATCAACTGCAAACTGATAGTATGGATAAAATTGCAATGAACTTAAATTATTATCATAATTTTGTGAGATAAAAGCCAAACTTGTCAATGAATGAGGAAAGATTTTTTTTTAGAATACAATGTATTTTTGTAACATTGTTTCAATTGTTCGTGCATTGTGTAACACCCCATACAAAATTGATAAAAACGCTCCTTTCTAAGTTAAGAAATCAAGTGGTGAACACACGGTACCCGACACTTAATTGCATGCACAATTGACTTTTTTTTAGAAAAAAAAATGTATAGCTTCTCCTTTGAAATTTGCAGGATCAAATTGAAGGGGGAAAAAATACAACAGCAATTTTTTCGATTATTTTTCTATCAGATTGAATGCAATAGATAGAATAGAGACCTTTTTATGTCTAGGAGATAAGTTGCAAGAAACACAAGCTTAAGCCTATATTTTTATTTTTTCGTTTTTTGTTCTTTTTTACATTGAGTGCAGGAAATTCATTGTAGGTTTTTCTTTTAGTTTTTTTTAAGTGTTGGCAAGATGATGGTAGTATGAATATATCAGTTGTAAAAAATAGTTCTGCAATAACCTTTATTTTGAAAGGGGTGTTACTAGTTTATAAAGTGGTATGTGGAGTATATGTGGGAAAATATGACTGTCTTTTATGTGTTCTTTTTCTTTTTACATTAAATGACATCGAATATTCTATAAAAGGGGACAAGGTTCTAAGCTTGCCTTTGTACGAAAATGGTGTGTATGGGTGGCAGATCTGTGTATTGATTTTCTGCTTTCAGATAACAAATTTTATACCAATACAGTTTTTAAAAAAGTTACAATAATTTTTTGAAAGATTTCATGATATAGTCTAGTAGTCTGTTAAGTGTGGGAGGCTTGTTGGAATTTGCTTTTTTTTTTTGCTTGTTAATCAAATACCATCACAAAAATAAATTTTCTCGTCAACCAGCCTTTGAAAAAGGCAAGATTCAGCATCAGAAAATTGTTTTTGCGAAATGTATTTTCAAGTCAATGGAAATCAAGGGTTTTTTTTGTAATTTTAAAGAAATCTCCCTGTAAAATTGCTAGATATGCAGCTGAATTTTTTTTACTTTAAAATGCCACGTTTATGGAAATGATAGCCAATACAAAAATGAGTATTGAAATGTGACTTTAAAACTGCAATGTCTTGATTTTTTTAAAAAATTGTGTGCATTTTTTGTTAATGTTACACGTTAATTGTTTTAAAAATTATGATAGAAAACAACTATTTTGCCAAAGATGAAAGATTAAGTTTTACTCCCTTAGAATGGTACACTGGAAACCCTATTTGTCAGTAGCATGTCATTTTTTGTGTTTTCTTGGTTGTTTTAGGGTTGTGTTTTTTGCTTTTGCTTTTGGATTGCAATTATTATCAGTGGTTACCTTACTTTATTAGTACACTTAATTACAAAAGAATCAAAACGAAACTTTTTTTTGCTTAATTTTAATCTAAACATGCTCTGTAATCCCAACAGTAAATTTATGATAGTATAGATAAAATTACAATTAAAGTAAACTACCAGTACCTTAATTGAGATAAAATCAAAATCTGTCAATCTGAATAAGTAAAAAAAAGAATATATAGAGTGCAATGTATTTTTGTAACAAATATTGCTTCCATGTTTCATGCATTTTGTGACGCTGCAAAACAAAATTGATAAAAAAAATGTTGTTGTTTTTTAAGTTAAGAAATCAAGTGGTGAGCACATGCTACGGACACTTGACTACACAACAGACCATTTGAGAAAAAAAGGTTTTGTATAATTCCTCCTTTAAAATTTACAAGATGAGATTGAATAAAAAAAAAAATACAATAGCAAATTCTCCGCTTTTTTATATCTTATTGAATGCAATAAATGCAATAGTTTAGTTCTCATTTGTTATGAGATAAAATGCAAGAAACACAAACTTAAGCATATATATATATATGTGTAATTGGATTGAGTGCAGGAAATACAATTTAGGTTTTTTTCTTTGTTTAGTTTTTGAAGTGTCGGCAAGATGTTGGTAATACGAACATATCAATTGAAAAAATAGTTATGCAAAAGCCTTTTTTTTGAAAGGGGTGTTATCAGTTAAGAAAATGGTGTGATGAGTATATATTATGTTGGAAAACTGTCTTTATCTTTTTCATTTTCTTTTTTTTAATGGCATCAAATGTATTATAAAATGGACAAGGTTCTATGCTTTGCCTTGTATTGAAATGACATTGTGTATTGGTGGCAGATCTGTGTATTGATTTTCTTTTAGATAATAGACTTTACACCAATACAGCTTTAAAAAAAATTAATGTATCTGAAAGATTTCATGTTTGAGTCTAATTTTCCATTAAGTGTTCTTGGGTGGGAGACTTGTTGGTTTTGCTTTTTTTTTGATTGCTAATCAGATACCCTTACAAACATGAAATCTTCTCATGTACTGGTCTTTCATAATGGCAGGAATATGCTTCAGAAATTATTTTTTGACAAATCTATTTTCAAGTTATGAAAAGTCAGGTTCTCTTGTGCGATTTTAAAGAAATCTCTGTAAAACTGCTTTTTTGCAGCTGAAACAAATCTGTCTTTAAAATATGCTTTGTTTATGGAAATGATATAAGAAGAGGAAGTATTTAAAGGCCACTTTAAAATGGTAAAGTCTTGATTCTTTTTTTTTTTTTAAGTGTACATTTTGTTTTATAACATGTTACGTCTTTTTTTTCAAGTCTGGTAGAAAATAACTAGTTTGCCTTAGAGGAATAACAAATATTGATTTTATTCCCATGAAAAAGTAAATTAGAAACCCTATTAACGTTTTGTCGGTAGCATGTTCATTTTTTTTTGTACATTTGTGTTTTTGTTTTGTTGTTGTTGTTTTTTTTTTGTTTTTTGTTTGTTGTTTTTTTTGGGGGGTCGAAGTATTATCAATGGTTTCCTTTCTCTATAAGTGCGCTTCATTATGAAAAAAAAACCTTTTTGTCTAATTCCAAGTAAAACTTTTTTTTCTAGAAATTCAACTGTAAATGTATGATGATATGGATAGAATTCCAACACATATTTAATTACTGTTATTACACTTATGTGAGAAAAATTGAAATTTGTCCATGTGAATGAGTACAGATTTTTTTTTTTAATAAAGTACCTTTTTTTTTTCAAGCATTACTTCCCTTTTCCTGCATTTCGTATCGCCCCTATAAAAATGATAGAATTGCTTTTTCTTAAGTTAAAAAAAAAATGGTGAGAACACGCCACCAGCACTTGACTACCCAACTGACAGTTTGACAAAAAATAGTTTTGTATGATTTCTACGTCTTTAAAATTTACAAGAGATTAAATGCAAGAAATACAATAGTTTTCCCCCTTTTTTCTATCAGATTGGATGTAATAAATACAATCTAGATTTTCTTTGTATAGTTTTTGTAAGTATTGGCAAAATTTTGGTTATATGAAATTTAAGTTGGAAAAGAAATCTAGTTCTGCGATAGCCCTTTATTTTGGAAGGGCTGTTATTAGTTTATATAGTGGGGTTTGGTGTATATGTGGGGAAAAGTGCCTTTCATTTTTTTCTCTTTTTTTTTTTTTTCTTTTTTTTTTGAAATGGCACCACATGTAATATGACCAGGCTCTAAGCATGATTTTCTATTTAAACGACGTGTGCCTGTATTGGTGGCAGATCTGTGTATTGATTTTCCGCTATTAGAGTCTAGATCAAGAGCATACTTTACACCAATACCGCTTATAAAAAATCAATAATCTGAAAAAGGCACGATAGTCTAGCAGTCCATTAAGTGTGTCTGTGTGGAGGGTTTGTTGATTTTTGCTTTCTTTTTAATTGTTGAATCAAATACTTTTACAAACATGAAATTATCATATATTGGCCTTTGATAAACGGCAGGATAAAATAATTATTGCCAAATTTGTTTTCATGTTATGTCAAATCAAGTTCTTTGTGCGTGTGGTTTTAAAGAAATCTCTGTAAAACTGCTAGACTTGCAGCATTAATTAAATGTTGACTATAAACAATTCCATATTTTTAACATGATTAAAGAACATAGAGTATTGAAATGTCACTTTAATTGCAATATTTTATTTATGATATAACCTTTCACGTTTAATGTTTAATGTTGAATAAAACGAAACCTTTGTTTTGCC
>CM060331.1:21165010-21170235 GCA_030674155.1 Stramonita haemastoma | reverse complement strand
TATGAAAGTATAGATAAATAAGTAAATAGTAACATTAAATAGATAAATAAACACATAAATAAATAAATATATAGCTAAATAGATACATAAGTTAACTAATTGATCGGGTTCAGCAAAGGTGTGGGTTTGAGTGCATAATTATTTAAAAGAAAGAAGTAAAAACAGAAGTAGGAGATTGTTATTGAATCATTGGGGAAAAGATACCGCGAAATGAGGAGGGTGCAATGCAGAAATGGGTCGTTATTAAAGAGGGGTGGACAGTATGTTCAGGTGTGTGTGTATGTGTGTATATGTTTACGTGTGCGTGCGTGTGCGTGCGCGTGTGTGTGTTTGTGTGTGTGTGTGTGTTGTGTGTGTGTGTGTGTGTGTGTGTGTGTGTGTGTGTGCGTGTATGTGTGTATGTGTGTGCGTGTGTGTGCGTGTGTGTGTGTGCGTGTGTGTGTGTGTGTGTGTGTGTTAGTGTGTGTTAGTGTGTGTTAGTGTGTGTGTGTGTGTGTTAGTGTTAGTGTGTGTGTGTGTGTGTGCGTGTGTGTGTGTGTGTGTGTGTGTGTGTGTGTGTGGTGTGGTGTGTGTGTGTGTGTGAGAGAGAAATCAATGGGAAGGTAAACCACAGTCATTTCTCACCACTAGTGTATCATCAGTGCGATTGTTTGGTTTAAATAAATAGTTTAATTGAGCTGCAGTTTAAACATTGAAATTAAAAAAAAATCCCGATCTTACCGTCAATTCATAAAGAGTGGAATGGCGGATAAAGTAATGGATTGTACTCAAGAAATGTAGTACCCTTTTATAAAGGAAAAGTGTGTGCGTACCCTTTATTTACCAACTGTGCACTAGAAAAGGTGGGATAGCTCAGTAACAAGAGCATTTGCTCTCCCCGAGCTAAGGCGAAGTAGCTTTGAGCGTGGTTACCACGTGGATGGGTGACCGTTCGGGCGCCTCGGCTTCAGTACAGTCCCCCAGTTCATCCAGCAGCAAATGGGCACCTGCTCTCTTTGTTAGGGAAGATATAAAGTATTGAGGAATCGATGGGTTCCATGCTCAATATATTAGCCCCCTAGAAAAACGGAAGGTCTATGACATCTTAACCCCCCCCCCCCAAACAACTGCATAGGCTATGGGAACAGCTTTACCCTTTTTCATTCTAAATCAGAAAAAGAAATTTTCCCGTTTATTTGACAAAACGTGGTATAAGAAAATTGTACTTAATGTGCACAAGATTGCAGGATTTTTAAAAAAATCATGTATCCTGTTACCTTATTACCTTCTAGCCATTTGCTGCTTTACCGTACGTCACGGACATGCCCATTACCCAGGTCAATACACTCTTAAGCCCATTAGTAACCTACTCCATCTGCATCTCTCCTAGTAGTCTTGGATGTACATTGTCAGCACAAAAAATGTACTGTCAATGTTTTTTTTATAGTTTTTTTTTTTATCTGAAAGAACAAAAGTGAAGTGAAGATAAACAAAAATCGAGGGCCCCAAATAAATAAAACTATCTTTTTATAAAGAGATTGGGGGTCCAACGATATGATTAAGCGATAAAAAGAATACAGAAATGAATGAAAAATGAAATAAGCAAATTAAAGGAAAAAAGGGGGGGAACCTAAACAAAAAGCCGACTGTTTTGCCAAGACTGACTGGAAGGTTTTAGATCGATTTTTCTGTTACAGTGCATTCATCGACACGTGTATTGTATCTGTTATGTTGTTTGTTGCTAATGTTCTGCAAGTTTCGAACTTAGTTTGAAGATTGCATATTTTAAGATTTCAAATGTTTTGAAATAATATAGTGGAGCAAAACACTTTCAATGATACACTGTGAAAACGTGTTTTTTTAACAGCTTTTCTGATCTTGCTTTGACCTTTTGACTAAAAGGAAACTTGGTTTTGTTAGGCCAGAAAATGGTATTTGGCCTGTGTAACATTTTTTAAATCAGTGATTCGTCGTAAACTGTTTACAAGCATTTTACGAAACACTTAGCTGCTTTTTGTGTTTTTTGGTTTAAATCACTTCAGTCAATCTAAAAGAAAAACATGTACATTTAATTAAGGAATGTTGATAGACAGCTAGCTAGTCTTGTCTACCACTTCTTTTCTTGTCGATCACAGCTTTTGACATTTCGTGTCGAAAAAGCGTGTGTGTGTTTTTTTTTCATTATTACGTTAAACTGTTACTTTTATTCTTGATTCTTTTTGGATGTACTGGATTTGAAGTACTAAGTGCAAAGTGGCATTTAATTCTGATGCCCTATTTCTTTTCATTGTGAATGGTAGAGTTCAGGTATTGTCAACTTATGTGCGCCCATTGTCGCTATAGATCATTATTCCAACCTAGCCTTACATAAACTGTCGAATTTTGTTTGTGATATTTTGGTTTTGCTCATAGAGTTTGCCTGTCTTGGAATTATCAATTTCCCAGATGTATTGTTTCTTTATTATTTTTTTTTAATTTCTAGGATACTGGAATAAGTACTTCTTTGCTTTGGCTTTTTTTTTACATCCAGTCTACGTGTGTATGCAGTTTTGTTATCCGTTCCCACAGGCCCACAATGGCCTACTCTTGCGAAAAGCGGAACAGATTAACGTGTAAGATATTATGCTTCCATTCGCACTCGATCCTCGGTTTGTCTCATACGAAGGATTTTTCGGGCGGGGGTGGGGGGGGGGAGTGTGGAGTCGGCACTGATGTTAACTCCAGAGGAAAATTCCTTTTGAACGAGATTTGAATCCGGTTTAGAAGATTACGAGCGCAATGCACATCACCCTTACCACCAGGCTATAGCCCCCCCCCCCCCCCCCATCCCCCCCTCCCCACACACTATTGGGGTTGCTTGACTTCACTTTTTTTTTCTTTTTCTGCATAATCAGTGGGCATACCAGTACTGCTGAATGTGACCAAATAAATAGTTCTTATAATTTTCTCCTAAACATACCATTGCTCTTCCTTAATTGAATTACACGGTGCTTTTAGAATCACGTGTTCGTTAATGTTTTTTTTTTAATTGCTGTTTCAATATTTTTAGTGGCTTGAAGGTGGTCAGTTTTTATAGGGTGTGTTTAGTTTTAATTGATTTAGTTAATGTAACATTTCAAGCAATGCCCACATTATTTTGTTTAGACTTTTAAACAAATAGTGTATGTGTGCAAATTGTTGCTTGTATCATTTTGTGATAATAACAAACTAGAGAACATAGATGAAATCATGCCTTTAACCTACCATCTTTATGTGAAATGAGGGATTTGCATGGTGTTTGATAGATTCAGTTTTAAAGTTGTGCACAGTGTCTGGTTTATTTGTTTTTTAGTTGATGTTGTCAATGGTCAAAATTTGATTAAAAAAAAAAATATTTCGAATCCTAGCAAATTTGCTCTATGTGTATTATTTAAAGATGATGTATGTAAAGATGAGTTGTAAGTGTATCATTTTAAGAATTGCATTTATTGCGTTTTCTAATTCGTATCACTCCAATAACGTGATGAATTGTCCAGCAAGTTTGTTTTTGTGTGTGTGTGTTGCCAGTATTATCAGTAGTTCCCTTTCCCTAGTACACTTTTTAGAACTAAAGAAAGCTTTTTTTTGCCCCGATCCCAGTTAACCTTGGTCTAGAATCTGAACTGGCAATCTATGAAAGGTTGTAGAAACTTTTACTACTCAAATTGATTACATTATATGTCATAGAAAAAAATCCAGGCTGGCCATTCAGAATGTTTTGAGAAAAATGTTCCTTTGGATGGTTTACAAAATGTATGTTGTAACCATCATGGCTTCCATGCTTTCATGTATTTAATTGCGGGCCACGAATGATAGATAGCGTGCTTTTTTTTTAAGTGGTGAGCACACACAACTGGGACTTGACCAGCCAAATGATTTTTCTTTGAGAAAAGTACAAGGTTTGCACCAGTCTATAATTATTTAAAACATGCAAGCTGATGGTCTGCACCTACTTATTAATTTTATGGTGTCTACTTTTGGGCTATAAAGATTACATGGCTGAAATTAAGCTTTTTTATAACTTCAGCTTTTTACAGCATACTGGAAAAAAAAGCATCATTCCAGCTAAACGTTTGAAATGGCATCAAAAATGTAAAAATAAACCAAATTAGGTTGGTCAGTCATTGTGTCACTGCTGGTCAGAGCACTGGGAAAAGCCTACCTCCCCCTTCAAAAAAAAAAAAATCTGGAGTTGGGGTTGGGTAGCCGGCTCGCAGCTGAAATGAAAACAAAATTGCTAAATGACTTAACAGTTGTCCATCTTGATAAAAAGTTCTCCCCTCAGGAAACATGATAAAAGTGAAACGACTTGACAAAGGTCTTCATTCAGAGTTCCATTTATGAGTGACTGACTGCAAGTGAAGAGTATGCGCACAAAATCGGATGCATGCCACGTACATATCTCTCTCTCTCTGTGTCTCTCTCTGTGTCTGTCTGTCTGTCTGTCTGTCTGTCCGTCTGTCTGTCTCTCTGTCTCTCTCTCTCTCTCTGTCTCTCTCTCTGTCTCTCTCTCTGTCTCTCTCTCTGTCTCTCTCTCTCAATTTTTTTTTTTTTTAGTTTAGTTTTGTTTTTGTTTTTCGTTTGTTTGTTTGTTTTCTTCTTTTTTTTTCTTTCCCATTGTTAGGCTGTGGGATACATTACGAGCCTATAGGTTTCATTGATGATAATTATTGTTTAAATAAGTGTTTCTTATGGATGTTTTCAAATACTTTATTGACTGGGTTCTTTATGATGATATAATTTGAAGATTCTCTCTCTCTCTCTCCTCTCTCCTCTCTTCTCTCTCTTCCTCTCTCTCTCTCTCCTCTCTCTCTCTCTCTCTCTCTCTCTCTCTCTCTCTCTCTCTCTCTCTCTCTCTCCTCTCTCTCTCTCTCTCTCTACCTCCCTCCTTCCCTTTCCACCTACCACTCTCACATATGCTATCCTACTTACCATTGTATAGGTGTTTAATTCCTAAGTTGAATTGAAATTGTATTTTATTGTTTATATATAGAGAGGATTTTTATTTAGTTTGTTTGTGTTTAAGGGTTTTTGTTTTATTTATGTATGCGTTTTTTTTCTCCTTTTTATGCCTTCTTTGCTTCCCCCCCCCCCCCCCCCCCCCCCCCCCCCCCCTCCTCTCCTCTCTCCTCCCCCTCACTCCCTCTCCCCCTCCCCTCTCTCTCTCTCTCTCTCTCTCTCTCTCTCTCTCTCTCTTCTCTCTCTCTCTCTCGTCTCGCGCCACGCGC
>CM060331.1:21157510-21162510 GCA_030674155.1 Stramonita haemastoma | reverse complement strand
GCGTGTGCACACACGCGTACGTACGTACACATACACACACACACATTCTCACGCACGCACACATGCGTACGCACGCACACACAAACACACACTTCCGCGCGAGCACACACGCGCACACGCGCGCACACACACACACACACAGACAAACGCAAGTGTCTACACACACGGGGACTGGATGTAAAAAAAAACACATGGTTGCCTATTCTATTATCCTTGATATAAATAATAAAAGAAAAATTAATAATCATAGTAAATAAGCGACAGACAGACAGACAGACAGACAGACAGACAGACGGACAAGAATTTCACAACAGAGCAACAGTGTCAAGCATAAGTGACCTACCAACACAGTCACAGATCACCATGCTGATGCCTAATACCATAGAGTTTTAGCACTATCTTGACTACACCAACATCATTACCGACACCAGAGGTGAGTGGCTAAGACCAATTGACTTCAATCAAGCAGGTCAAGTAAGGCGTGGGTTCGAATCTTTGCTATGACGTCTGGTGAGTTAAAGGCTGGGGATCTTTAAAGATCCTCCGGTTTAACTGAAAAAGCACAGGCCTGCAAACACCTTTAATCCTATTGGTATAAACAATCACAGAAGATCATAATGCTCGTATCCCCGAAGTCAGAAAGTGGTACATAAATGGTTGATAACAAAGGTCGCACACGCACAATCTCACCATCGTTAAATCTCAAAACTCTTGCCAAGGATTGGGCAAAAAGTGACCCATCCCAAACACACTTTAAAAAAAAAAATCATAATTCACGTTACATCATAAATCGTAATTCAGTTTACATATCTTACAATTCATAACAGCATTTAGTGGGTTACCAACATATTAGCATACCCAGCATGGGGGCGGGATAGCTCAGTGGTCAGTGTGCTCGCTTTCCCCCACTATAGTCCCCCAGTTTACCCAGCTGTAAATGGGTACCTGCCCTCTTTAGGGTCAGGGAAGCTAAAGAAGCCAGGGAGAGGAGATGGGCGCCGCCCTAAACATGCTGGCCCCTAGAGAAGCTAAGGTCTCTGATTCCTCGCTCCCCTACGACCGCCAAGGTTATAGGACACCTTTAACTTTTTTTACCTTTTTACCCAGCATGCACCCTGTACTTGCAGAAGGATGGGCTCCACCATATTCAACTTTCCCACGAGAAACAGGGCTGAAAACTTCTCAAGCAGTGCCCTAACGACTCCAGTGGAAGTTTTAAGGGAGAGGAGAGAGAATCGGTACCACTGACACTATCACACATCACCAGACTGATGTCTGACCACGGAAATTTTTTGTGGCTTCCTCCTCCCAACATTGATGGAAGACGGAGCGGAAAGGGAGCTAATCCATTAGCTACACGCTACTTTTAGCTTCGAGGTCGTGTAGTAACTATCTTCTATATAGTGCTACTCAGAAGAAAAAAAACACCCCCGAAAACATCTGCTGAATTTTTTGTTGGATTTAAAAGAAAAAAAAAAAGATATTCTGCTCATTTCTATAAGCAAAGAAAGGGAAGTGGTTGGAAATGTTGAGCTGTAAGCTGACTTAGAAAAATGTAATGACAAAAAAGAACACAGCTTAAGTCATTTCATCGATGCTGGGGATTGAAACCTATAACTTTTCAGACCAACAGGACTGTAGTCAAACACTATTATATACTAAGCTGTAGCATTTATCTTGAAGCCCAGTAACCAGGAGACAGTGGAGAATCTGACCATATGCCAAGAATGTTAACAGCCCGGAACTACCACCCACACTGCTATATATCCAAACAGAGAGACAACAAGAGAGAGAGAGAGAGAGAGAGAGAGAGAGAGAGAGAGAGAGAGAGAGAGAGAGAGAGAGAGAGAGAGAGAGAGAGAGAGAGAGAGAGAGGGAGAGAGAGAGAGAGGGAGGGAGAGAGAGAGGGAGAGGGAGAGAGAGAGAGAGAGAGAGAGAGAGAGAGAGAGAGAGAGAGAGAGAGAGAGAGAGAGAGAGAGAGAGAGAGAGAGAGAGAGAGAGAGAGAGAGACAGACAGAGACAGAGACAGAGACAGAGACAGAGACAGAGACACAGAGAGAGAGAGAGAGAGAGAGAGAGACAGAGACAGAGACAGAGACAGAGAGACAGAGAGAACTCAAGAACCCAACTATTGTAATGTACTTTAGCCTTGGGCCACAATACATTTACATGTTCGAAGAATAAATATATGATAATGAAATGGCATTCATTTATAATCTTCATGGTCATTTAAGTATTTCTCTGCACTTTGTAGCAAACCAAAGAAGTATCAAAGCAACTAACATCTTTTCAAAACATCAAATGCCTTCATACAGCCAAAAACCCCTCTCATCTTCCTATAGAGGACTTTAAAGAATGGAATTTTGCCTCCTTTTTACTGCATGGAAGACAAATATGGACACGTTGTGTCTGTGATTTCTATTTGATGCTTCCATAAGCACATGCAGAGGAACAATTACCTATTCTTTAAGAAATTTGTCCCTTAAATCCTTATACAGATAACAGTCAAAAATAAAATGGTGTTCGTTTTCAGTTTTGCCTGAGCAAAATGGACAATTTCTATTCTGTGCTACCGCACTGTATCGATTTACGTTGTTTTTTAGGGGAAGCACATTCAGTCTCAATTGGGTGATGGCAACACGGAAACAGTGTGTCTCCATATCACATACATACTTTTCTCTTTCAAAAACTGATTTAAATGTTCTATATAGATCATACCTTTGACGGTCTCTAATGATTCCATCCCATTCCTGGACAAACAAATCAATTAGCCTTTGTTTAAATGCACACAAACACATCTTTACATCCCCAACGCTACGCTGCATCCATACAATATTAAATCCAGTCTCACATAAAATTTCTCTTACAATTGTAACCTAACAATCCAACATTGGGGGAATGGGTATAGTAATACAGGAACATATTGAACATTTTCAAAACATGCAAAAGCCAAAATTGAGGGATATAAAAAAAATTGACAGAAATTCAGCAGAGAGACAGACAGACAGACAAAAAGACAGACAGAAACAGAGACAGAGGGACACACAGAGAGAGTGTAGACTGAAGGACACGAAACCAGATACCTTAACCCCGTTGGTCCACTCCCAAAGGTAAGAATACAACGGACAGCTAAAACAACAATACAAAACAGCAACAACAACAACCAAATCTAATAAAATCAACCAGACTTTATCACGTTACACGGCCAGACAAATGACCCAAAAGGATACGCCACAAACCTCCCACCAAACACAACCCCTCCTCCCCCGTCAACCCCCCCCCCCCCTCCTCCCCCCCCCCCCCCCCCCCCCTCAGCCAACCCCCCCGAAAAAAAAAAAAGCCCGGAGAACTTTTAACCACAAAACATGATCCTGAAGACTAACTGTACACAGGAAAGGAAAAAAAAAGGTTAATCTTAACCGCAAAGCACAAGGGAAATCATCATAATTTCCTCCAAAATGCTACAGATCCGTCACCCTCCCCTTTCGTGTTAGCGGAAGATTGGGGGGAAGGGGGGGGGGGTAGATATATGTTTTCGCTTTTGCTCTTTTTCTTTTTCTTTTTCTTTTTCTTGACTGACTTACGTTAGACTGTTGGCATCTGGAGGATACATACTGAGACAGACGGCAAGATGCACACAAGAAGATCGGACAAAACTGTTTAGAAAATGATTAAGTAGTAGTTAGATAACTCTAAAGATGATTTATTAATAGAGAGGGAAAGAAAGAAAGAGAGAGAGAGAGAGAGAGAGAGAGAGAGAGAGAGAGAGAGAGAGAGAGAGACAGAGACAGAGACAGAGACAGAGACAGAGACAGAGACAGAGAGACAGAGAGAGAGAGAGACAGAGAGAGAGAGAGACAGACACACACAGACACACAGACACACAGACACACAGACACACAGACACACAAACACACAGACAAAGACGCAAACAGGCAGACAGACAGACTGACATCATCCGGATAAGACTATAAACCGAGGCCCCGTGTGCGAACGCATGTAGAACATCTTGCGCACACGTTAAATCCTGTTCCGCTTTTCGTAAGAGTAGGCCGTTGTGTGCCGGTGGGAACAGATGACAAAATTTACAAAACTGCATACACACAGGGGACTGGATGTAAAAAAGCTCATAAGTGCTTATTCCTTTATCCTCAATATAATATAAAAAATATTTTAAAAAATAAATAAAACAGTCATCAGACAGAGACAGAGAGACATAGACAGAGACAGATAAACAGACAGATAGAAAGACAGCTATACAGACAAACAGAAAGAGATGAGCTTTTCAGATTCTGAGAGACACAAAACTATTTACAGTTTCACAGTCCGGTCTCTCACAAAGACTGAATGGCTGCAGACAGATAGATGAGGAAAAAAATAAGATAAAAGGAAACCCTAACCAGACTTAATTACAAAACATCACCAGACAAATCTAAAAACAAAACAACCCCAAATCAACCCCGTCCCCTCCCCCCACCCCTAAAAAAATCCAACAAACCCCCACAAAACAGGACTCCTTCAAGCCATAAAACAGGAACCAGATGATGTAAAGGAAATGGAGGTAATTTTTAAAGTAACAGACAAGGGAAATAATGACAACACCCCTCACTGTTAAATATCTAATTCTCTTCTCTTTTTTTTCTCCTTGATTTTTTTTCTTCTTTTATTCTGGAAGATGTTCTGAATGAAAAACCAAAACAAAACAGCCAAAAATAACAACTGACATTAAATATTAAACAAGCAATACACAAAAATTTTAAGATAAAACAGAATGCAGGATAGGATAATAAAAAAAAAAAATCAACTAGACTCTGAATAAAGTCCTTAGATAGGTAACAAAATCAGAGGGTAAGAGAGAGCGAGAGCGAGAGAGAGAGAGAGAGAGAGAGAGAGAGAGAGAGAGAGAGAGAGAGAGAGAGAGAGAGTAACACACACAGAAACCATTCACACAATCTATTCTGTCCCAATAACTATAAAACAGCAGACAGCCAGACAAAAAA
>CM060331.1:21140923-21144910 GCA_030674155.1 Stramonita haemastoma | reverse complement strand
AACCTATGGAACAGAATGGGCAGGTAGATTGCTGAGTCGCTGTCTCACGAATGCATGGCTATGGTGGATGAATCTGTTTGTACTTTATCCCGTTTCGTGTAGCGTTTCATTCTATGGTGCATTGGATGTTGCAGGAGATGCTTGCATTGCTTTGTCTGCACTGGTGTCTTGGTGTATTGCCGTGCATTAAGTGCTTAAACACCAATCAGCGGTTCCATAGTTTAATATGGTTCAAGATCATAACAACTGAGATGAGCCGCAGAGCTTGGTTGTACATTATCCATAACTTTCTGGTTGGAATCTGCTGTTGTTGCCCATGCTGGAGCAGCGTATTCAAGTGGTACCTTACAGTTCCTGTATATACTGTCTTGAGAGTCCTCTCATTGGCATCTCGGTTTGTTAGCGCTAGCTTCCGCAAACTTGTCAGTTTCTGTCTTGCCATCCTTTCAGTTTTTTTTTCGATGTGAGTTCACGTCAGGCGTTTGTAAAATGTTGACTACCAAGTTGACACCTTAGCAAGGCATACTAAGACCAGAGTGGGTGCATGTGCAGAATGTTGCTAACAGTACAATCATACTTTCAGTACTTCTGATGACACACTAGTTTAGTTCATGGGTAGCTACCTTTACCATTCACACTCGTAGACTGGGGTTTCCTCCTCCTTGACCGTTACCTGTAGTCCAGGATTTTCTTCACAGACATGTTGGCTGCTGGATACTTTGGTTTAACTCCAGAACTCCTGAAAACAGTATCAACAAAATACGTTAGCAATCCCCACAGCTTATATAATCAATCAAATCAACTTAGTGTCACTTCCGAAAAGTATCAGTATTGTTTCCTGAAAAAAATTCCAGATTTAAGCATGCTAATTTCTAAAGATGTGAAGTTGATCTTCGAAAGGCCCGTGTACAACAGTTTCCCAAGTTCATTTTCCGCTATTTTTTGTCAGATATCAGAACGTGGTGGTATAGGTAACAAAAGTTCAAACTCTGCAGGGTTTGAAATAGTGACTAGCTTTAAACTTGATAGGAATAGACCAGTTGTTAAATTGTTGAGCTGTCATCTTGTTGCCATGGTTTCAGCATACAGACGCCCTTTAGAAGGAAATTGACCCCAGGACTTTCTGGAATTCATCAATATCAGCAGTACGTTACTAAAATTAAGGATGTAATTTTTTAAAATTGTAATGAACGATACAGTCCTGCCAATGTTTACAGACCTGTGTAGACACCTGTATAATAGATCAAAAGCGCACCTTAGCATGTGGTATTTTCATCTACTTACGGCGTTGTGCGAACACAAAATTTAATATTCAGCATCCATTTTTAGCTTGAGAGTCGAACCATGGTATTTAAAAACCAGGACAAAATAGTGGGCGAAAAAAAGGTCGAATACACAAAATCTCACGATTGGTGAACCAAGAAGCCCTATTCGAGGAATAGGATAAGTATGTGTACTTACGGTTTTGAGGTTGATACACACTGCAGCCTTGATGTCAGGTACATTACTGTGGCACAAGACCCGAACTGTGATTCGATCCCCATGACGACTGTCGACACCTATGCCAGACTTCTTAGGAATCAGAGCAAGAAGGGAGTGACCCAGAAGGTCTGGAAAGTGCATTGAGGACCATGTTCGGGGGCATGAGGTGTCCCTTCCCCTCATAAGCACTATGTGCCAGGGTTGGCAGACTGTGCTATTTTAGGACACCCAAATCTTTGTTCGGCGTAACGACTGGTGGGCTTCATTCGTGACCACTGAGGATATGGACAAAGTTTTCAACTCTGTGGTTAGTGAGCCTTGCGGAGAACTTCAGGATAAATCTTGATTCGAGCTCAGATAAAAGTGAATGACTGGGTGACTTTTGTGGACATTTTGCACACATACTTTGACAGGCTATAGTGTTTTACGGACACGCCTGTAGAGTGTGCAAGGCAGAGGGCTGCACGTCTGAATACTTAGCAACCCTGCTGCTTTCTACGGCTGGTTCCATGTCGGATAGCGGATGTCCACAAGGACCACAGCCCATACTGCGCTCATCGCATTTACCCCCTGAAGTGTTACAGATATGGGACGTCATATAGACGCCACTGGAGCCCCCAAACTCCCCTCTGCTTCGCTGTTCAATCCAGAGGGAATATCAAGACAGGCGTCCCTGTCTCAGATCCCTGGGCAATGAAACCAGGCTGTGCACTGGGTTTGCCCTTCAGGGATTTGTTGCAGCACTTTCTCCTTTCTCCCATTCTAAACCCCTTTAACCTCATAGATCTCACATCTGTCTACTCAGTCATGGGAATCTTGGACAAGTTTAGGGTTATGTGCTTCAGCATCGTGGTGATGGCGTCTCCATGATCTCTGGTGATAAGGGTCACCATCACAGGCAAAGATCTGGTGACGAAACATCATCAACACAACACAACTATAACTACATAGTCTACATGATCTTTTTTTTACACACAAATTAAATCAGACTATGAAAAGGAAGGACAACATGTTGGTTAAAGTGCTGCGATCTTCTTGTGCTGTCTTTGGTTCGAACCTCAACCGAAGCACCCGTTCAATGGGATTTTACCCTGCAACATCCGTACCTACCCCCCCCCCCCCTATACAAGTCCTGGGTCTAGTGTGCACGCAAAACATCTTGCGTACGCGTTTAAAACTCATTCTGCCTCTCCGAGGAGTAGACTAATAATTGGGTGCTGGTAGGAACTGATGACAAAATGAAAAAAAAAAAAATGTCCGCACACTAGTGTTGTGCTTAGACATCTTTCCCGAAGTAGGACTGCGGATACCTTGATGGTGCGCAAAATAGTTGTATAGACAAAATTCAACCATTGACGAGCGTTTGAGCTCTGACAGAAGAATGAAACAAAAGAGGCAACAATATTTGCTAGGACCGTATTATAACTACTTTTAGCTCCAGGAAAAAAATCCTTATAGGTCTAGATCGTGCCACCAAGGCCCTAACCTGTGCTGCAAATTTGTGCAAGATTACGAGTCAGTCGTTGTAACCACTGAGCTTTGCCCCCCCTTAAAGTTCATCACTTTCAAAAACAACTGCACAACGCACAAAATGTTACAGGCAGCTCCCGAAAGTAAAAATCTGAACTACACTGTAACGTGCGCGCCGACACGTTTCAAAATAAGATACCTTTAAATGAGCTAAAAAAAAAAAAAAAGAAAACTGTTTAAAATGGTGTTTAAACTTTATTGCGGATATTCGATATACAGATTTCTTAACACACCGAGCGGGAAGGGAGGGGGGGGCGGGGGCACGGAATAGCCTAGTGGCTAAAGCGTTGCGTTCCCGATTTATCGGCCCATGATCAAAGCACAACCGAAATGACCATTCAAAGAGATTTATCCCGTAGAGATTACATGATTAAAGTATTTCCGATGAGGCTAAAAACTAAGGTCTCGAGAACGTCTCACGCACACGCTAAAAATTGTGAAGCTTTTCGGAAGAGTATGCCTTTTGTACCTGTAAGAATGGATGAAAAGATTTTTTTTGTCTAAAGTATGCACGGTGGTGTCATGTTTAGACATTCCTGAAGTCGGAATGTGGCTACCTGTATGTTTGGCAATAACAGCCGTATACGTAAAAGTCTCACGATTGGTGAACATTGAGTTGCAGACGAGGAAAAAACCGTATACGAGACATAGCATTCGTGTTACATCTTGCGTTACCGCAATCAAACGGTATAAATCTAAACATACTTCTTTTTTTGCAACATCTCCCTTAAGAAAAATCGACAGTGTGCCTCTGTGTGTGTGTTGTGTGTGTGTGTGTGTGTGTATGTGTGTGTGTGTGTGTGTGTGTGTGTGTGTGTGTGTGTGTGTGTGTGTGTTTGTGTGTGCGTGCGTGCATGCGTGCGTGCGTGCGCGTGTGTGTACGTGTGGTACGTGTGCACGTGTGTGTCTGTGTGTGTATCTGCGTGTTTATGAGTCTGCGTGTGTTTGTGTATGTGTGTGGCTGTGTCTGTGTCT
>CM060331.1:21118423-21120923 GCA_030674155.1 Stramonita haemastoma | reverse complement strand
TTCTTCTTTGCATTTCTTCTTCTTTGCAAATTTTTCTGGCTTTTCTTTATTTCTTTGTATTATTCACGCACTTTGCTTTATTTTCCCCTTTGCACTTTTCTTCGCATTCTTTACTTTTATCTATCTTCTTTCCATTCTGCTTATCCTTTGTATTCGTCTTTTTTGCATTTTCTTTGCCTTTTTCGTTTTCTTCAGATTCGTCCACGCATTCTTCAATTCCTTTTTCAGTTTCAATTAAAATTTTCCTCAAATTAAAAGTCTTCATCACATTCTTCTCTGAATTCCTCTTATCCTCCTTCTTCAAATTTTTGTCTTCTGTAGTCCCTCCTTCCACTCCATGTTTAAGTGTATTCTTTCTCTCACATAATCAAGTCTCTTTTCTCTCATGTCTGCAGTGTTTGTCTTCATCGTTCTGCATGTCTCTATCCTTGCACCAGTAGCATTGATGTGAGCTAGCTGCTGCCGAGAAGCATGCTGAGACACGTACTGCAGTTTTCTGTGTCACACTCTCTCTCACCGAGTCCTCTTCTCTGGTATAAAGTGATGTGGGAGAGGGTGAGGGGGGTGAGGGGGTGAGGGGGTGAGGGGGTGGGGGGTGGGGTTAGTCATAGCCGGAAGAAGAAGTAAGAAGAATGATGGAGATGAGAGAGAGAGCCCAGAGACAGGGGACAGAGAGAGACAGACAGACAGACATACAGACATACAGATAGACAGACAGACAATAGACAGACAGACAGACAGAGACATAGACCGAGACATAGAGACAGAAGAGAGACACAGAGAGAGAGGAAGAGAGACAGAGAGGGACAGACAGACAGAGAGAGACAGACAGACAAAAGACAGACAAACACTCAGACAAGCACACAGGTAGACAGACACACAGGTAGACAGACAGGCAGACAGACAGGCAGATAAACAAACAAACAGACAGACAGACAACTATATATTGATTTTTGTTATTTCTGTATTCATTCTTTAAATTCATTTATTCTTTTACATCGAGGATAATGGAACAAGCACTCCTGAGATGTTTTTTAATTTTATCAAGTACCGGTGTGTATGCAATTTTGTAAATGTTCTCATCTGTTCCTACTGGCACAAAAATTTGGCCTGCATCCCCTTGATAAACAGGAATCAGAGACAAAAATATAAGAGGGAGCAAAAACGAAAAAAAGATGGAAGTGGAGGATTGATGCTAAACTTCTTTGTTTTTTTTTTTTTTGAAAACCTTTGGGCCCCCCCTTGTTTTTTTTAAAACCCCTTTTTTTTTTTTTTTTTTTTTGGGGGGGGGGGGGTTGTTTGTTTTTGGTTTTGGGTTTTTTGGGGTTTTTCTTTCGTTGGGTGGTGGGGCCTCATTATTGTGGTTTTGGGGGTTTTAAGGTGGGTTTTTGTTGGGTGTTTTGGGGGTTTCCCTTTGGGGGGGGTTTATCATCCCACACCTCAGTGTCTGTTTTGGGGTTCCTTAAGGTGGGTTTTTTCACCACACTCAAGCGTGTGCTGTTTGGGGGGTTCCTTTTTGGGTAGGGTTTTTCTCCGCACCACAATTTTCAGTGTCTGTCTTGGGGTTTCCCTTAAAAGGGAGGGTTTTCACCCCCCCACTCAATGCATTTTTTTCTGTTTTGGGGGGTTCCCCAAGGTATAGGGTTTATCAGGCAAGCATTTTATGATGTGATGTCTTGGGGGGGAATTTTACTGCGGAATGGGGAACCCATAATATTATATCCCCCCCTTAGGGGGTGCACCCATTTTTCTCAAGCATAACTGCAAAAGAGAAAATGTTTATGATGATGATGATGTTGGGTGATGAGGGTGATGTGATGGAGGTGAGGTATGTATGAGGTGATAAGGCCCACGTTAAAACCCGGGTTTTTGCTTATCTGATTTTTGCGCTGCCCGCTCTGTGAAAATGATAGCGTGGGGAGTGTTTAAAGGTGCTAGGGGATTTCTGCTGCTGAGGGTAATGATGTTACGTGATGATTTAAAAAAAAGGAGGAAGAGGGGATAGGAGGGGGGAATAAAGGGGGGGGTGAAAATTTGAAAAAAATTTATAATCCAAATGCACAAAAGGGGGGGGCTGTCAAAAACCCCAAAATACAAAACTTTTAAAAACTTTTAGTAATGGTATTTTAGCTTTTTACACTACCTGCCACTCGTTTGGCAAAAATAAATTGAAAAGGGGTTCAATTTTTCAAAAGCTTTAAAAAAAACGATAAACACTTAAAAATATGAAAACCAAAACCCTCAGAACCGGGAGACGACGAGGGAAAGCAGAAATTTAAAAGACAGACTGCATATTTTGTTTTTCACGCAAACCACCGCACGCGCAACGAAACCCACACCCCTCCTTGTCTTTCGTCTCGGGGCTGCTTCTGTCGTCTTCTTTTGTCTGTCTGTCTGTTGCGTCTGTCTTCTTCCCCTCTCTCTCTTCTCTCTTTCTCTCTCTCTCTCTTCTTCCTTCCCTCTCTCTCTCCTCCCTCTCCTCTCTCTCTTCTCTCTCTCT
>CM060331.1:21102381-21118323 GCA_030674155.1 Stramonita haemastoma | reverse complement strand
GGAAAAAATGGCATGTCCTTTCCAGGGGTTGTCTCCATCGGCCACACAATCTGCTCTAGGTTATTGTCCGGTTTCCTTTTTAACGGGCACACAGGAGAGAAGGACACAGATTTAGTTTTGAGAACATATGGTAATTTAGCTTATTTGCGTCCATTGCCGAGTCTTAGAATTATGACATAGTCTCTTTGAGATGGTGGTGGCAGTCCTTTACTCTGAGCTAGGCAGTTTATTTGGCGACTTTTATTTTAATAAAAGATGAGGCTGCTTTCTGACTATTCTTTCTATGCACCCTGTTTCGCAAGTTCACCCGTCTGTTTCTAGGTACCCCACGGTTGGCAGGGATCCGTTACAGCATGATACTATTGTTTTGTGGACACAGTTGTAGTTTCTGCTGGTGTACTGATTGTGTCCGCAGATTGGGCTTGTAGGATTGACATGGGCATCAGTGAAAAAACATCACTTGCTGACACTCCTCTTCGGAATGTCTGGTTGCTGCTTGTTGCTAGGCGTAGCTTCTGCACATGTTGCTGTTTGAACTGTTCTAGATGGGTACTTGATCAGCACTCCTGTGCACTCCATCTGTGTAGACGTGCATCCATGCCTGTTCTGGATATTAGTCTACTACTCTGATCTGATCTGTGAGTGCCGCCTTACTGGTGTCACTCCGAGTTCCTTTTTGAAGCAACGTACTGGACAGTGGTGTGGATCTCAGCTCCTCGCGGTGGCTTCCCATGGCCTTGGTAGAGTAGCTGGGTCCCATGGAACAGAATGGGTAGGTAGATTGCTCAGTGGCTACCGTCTCAATGCATGGCTATGGTGGGTAAAACTGCTATTATTTTATCCTCTCTCTTGTTGCTTTTCATACTATGCTGCATTGCATGTTGCAGGAGATACTTGTATTATCTGCCTGGACTGGTGTCTTGGTGTATTGCCGTGTATTAAGTGGTTAAAACGCTAAGTCACCTGTTCCATAGTATAATATGGTTTAACATCATAGCAACTGAGATGAGCCACAGCGCTTGGTTGTACCTTATCCATAACTATCTGGTGGGATTCTGCTGCAGTTGCCCATGCTGGAGCAGCGTATTCAAGTGGTGCCTTATAGTTCCTGCATATACTGTCTTGAGAGTCCTCTCATTGGCATCTCGGTTTGTTAGCGCTAGCTTCCGCAAAATTGTCAGTTTCTGTCTTGCCATCCTTTCAGTTTTTTTTTCGATGTGAGTTCACGTCAGGCGTTTGTAAAATGTTGACACCAAGTTGACACCTTAGCAAGGCATATTAAGACCAGAGTGGGTGCATGTGCAGAATGTTGCTAACAGTACAATCATACTTTCAGTACTTCTGATGACACACTAGTTTAGTTCATGGGTAGCTACCTTTACCATTCACACTCGTAGACTGGGGGTTTCCTCCTCCTTGACCGTTACCTGTAGTCCAGGATTATCTTCACAGACATGTTGGCTGCTGGATACTTTGGTTTAACTCCAGAACTCCTGAAAACAGTATCAACAAAATACGTTAGTAATCCCCACAGCTTATATAATCAATCAAATCAACTTAATGTCACTTCCGAAAAGTATCAGTATTGTTACCTGAAAAAAATCCAGATTTAAGCATGCTAATTTCTGAAGATGTGAAGTTGATCTTCAAAAGGCCCGTGTACAACAGTTTCCCAAGTCATTTTCCGCTATTTTTTTGTCAGATATCAGAACGTGGTGGTATAGGTAACAAAACAAGTTCAAACTCTGCTGGCTTTGAAATAGTGACTAGCTTTAAACTGGATAGGAATAGACCAGTTGTTTAAATTGTTGAGCTGGTCATCTTGTTGCCATGGTTTCAACATACAGACGCCCTTTAGAGGGAAATTGACCCCAGAACTTTCTGGAATTCATCAATATCAGCAGTTAAGTTAAAGTCTGTCCCGAGCCATAAGGCTCATCAGGCCGGTGCTTATCCCGGTTTCTGTGGCGTTAAGCGACAGAGTCATAGACTCCCCCCTGGATAGGACGCCAGTCTATCGCAGGGTTAACCCCCAACACAAGGTTGGTACCCCTTTTACACCTGGGTGGGGTGAGAAAATAGCCGTAAAGTGCCTTTTCCAAGGGCACAACGCCATAGCGGAAAGCTGGGATCGAACCCGCAACCTTTAGATTACGAGTACAACGCCCTAACCACTAGCCACAGCGACGGCTCAATATCAGCAGTACGTACTAAAATTAAGGATGTAATTCTTAAAATATGTAATGAACGATACAGTCCTGCCAATGTTTACAGACCTGTGTAGACACCTGTGTAATAGATCAAAAGCGCACCTTAGCATGTGGTATTTTCATCTACTTACGGCGTTGTGCGAACACAAAATTTAATATTCAGCATCCATTTTTAGCTTGACAGTCGAACCATGGTATTTAAAAACCAGGACAAAAAAATAGTGGGCGAAAAAAAGGTCGAATACACAAAATCTCACGATTGGTGAACCAAGAAGCCCTATTCGAGGAATAGGATAAGTATGTGTACTTACGTTTTTGAGTTGATACACACTGCAGCCTTGATGTCAGGATACATTACTGTGGCACAAGACCCGAACTGTGATTCGATCCCCATGACGACTGTCGACACCTATGCCAGACTTCTTAGGAATCAGAGCAAGAAGGGAGTGACCCAGAAGGTCTGGGAAGTGTTTGAGGACCATGTTTGGGGGCATGAGGTGTCCCTTCCCCTCATAAGCACTATGTGCCAGGGTTGGCAGACTGTGCTATTTTAGGACACCCAAATCTTTGTTCGGCGTAACGACTGGTGGGCTTCATTCGTGACCACTGAGGATATGGACAAAGTTTTCAACTCTGTGGTTAGTGAGCCTTGCGGAGAACTTCAGGGATAAATCTTGATTCGAGCTCAGATAAAAGTGAATGACTGGGTGCCTTTTGTGAACATTTTGCACACATACTTTGACAGGCTATAGTGTGTACGGACACGCCTGTAGAGTGTGCAAGGCAGAGGGCTGCACGTCTGAATACTTAGCAACCCTACTGCTTTCTACGGCTGGTTCCATGTCGGATAGCGGATGTCCACAAGGACCACAGCCCATACTGCGCTCATCGCATTTACCCCCTGAAGTGTTACAGATATATGACGTCATATATACGCCACTGGAGCCCCCAAACTCCCCTCTGCTTAGCTGTTCAATCCAGAGGGAATATCAAGACAGGCGTCCCTGTCTCAGATCCCTGGGCAATGAAACCAGGCTGTGCACTGGGTTTGCCCTTCAGGGATTTGTTGCAGCACTTTCTCCTTTCTCCCATTCTAAACCCTTTAACCCTCATAGATCTGACATCTGTCTACTCAGTCATGGGGATCTTGGACAAGTTTAGGGTTATGTGCTTCAGCATCGTGGTGATGGCGTCTCCATGATCTCTGGTGATAAGGGTCACCATCACAGGCAAAGATCTGGTGACGAAACATCATCAACACAACACAACTATAACTACATAGTCTACATGATCTTTTTTTTACACACAAATTAAATCAGACTACGAAAAGGAAGGACAATGTAGTGGTTAAAGTGCTGCGATCTTCTTGTGCTGTCTTTGGTTCGAGCCTCAACCGAAGCACCCGTTCAATGGGATTTTACCCTGCAACATCCGTACCTATCCCCCCCCTATAAAAGTCCTGGGTCCAGTGTGCACGCAAAACATCTTGCGTACGCGTTAAAACTCATTCTGCCTCTCCGAGGAGTAGACTAATAATTGGGTGCTGGTAGGAACTGATGACAAAATGAAAAAAAAAATGTCCGCACACTAGTGTTGTGCTTAGACATCTTTCCCGAAGTAGGACTGCGGATACCTTGATGGTGCGCAAAATAGTTGTATAGACAAAATTCAACCATTGACGAGCGTTTGAGCTCTGACAGAAGAATGAAACAAAAGAGGCAACAATATTTGCTAGGACCGTATTATAACTACTTGTAGCTCCAGGAAAAAAAATCCTTATAGGTCTAGATCGTGCCACCAAGGCCCTAACCTGTGCTGCAAATTTGTGCAAGATTACGAGTCAGTCGTTGTAACCACTGAGCTTTGCCCCCCCTTAAAGTTCCTCACTTTCAAAAACAACTGCACAACGCACACAATGTTACAGGCAGCTCCCGAAAGTAAAATCTGAACTACACTGTAACGTGCGCGCCGACACGTTTCAAAATAAGATACCTTTAAATGAGCTAAAAAAAAAAAAAAAAAAAAAAACTGTTTAAAATGGTGTTTAAACTTTATTGCGATATTCGATATACAGATTTCTTAACACACCGAACGGGAAGGGAGGGGAGGGGGCACGGAATAGCCTAGTGGCTAAAGCGTTGCGTTCCCGATTTATCGACCCGTGATCAAAGCCCAACCGAAATGACCATTCAAAGAGATTTATCCCGTAGAGATTACATGATTAAAGTATTTCCGATGAGGCTAAAAACTAAGGTCTCGAGAACGTCTCACGCACACGCTAAAAAATGTAAAGCTTTTCGGAAGAGTATGCCTTTTGTACCTGTAAGAATGGATGGAAAGATTTTTTTCTTCTAAAGTATGCACGGTGGTGTCATGTTTAGACATTCCTGAAGTCGGAATGTGGCTACCTGTATGTTTGGCAATAACAGCCGTATACGTAAAAGTCTCACGATTGGTGAACATCGAGTTGCAGACGAGGAAAAAACCGTATACGAGACATAGCATTCGTGTTACATCTTGCGTTACCGCAATCAAACGGTATAAATCTAAACATACTTCTTTTCTTTGCAACATCTCCCTTAAGAAAAATCGACAGTGTGCCTGTGTGTGTGTGTGTGTGTGTGGTGTGTGTGTGTGTGGTGTGTGTGTGTGTGTGTGTGTGTGTGTGTGTGTGTGTGGTGTGTGCGTGCGTGCGTGCATGCGTGCGTGCGTGCGTGCGTGCGTGTGTGTGTACGTGTGTACGTTTGCACGTATGTGTCTGTGTGTGTATCTGCGTGTTTATGAGTCTGCGTGTGTTTGTGTATGTGTGTGGCTGTGTCTGTGTCTGTGTGTCTGCGTGTTTTTGTGTATGTGTCTGTGTGTGTGTGCGTGTGTGAGCACGAGAGAGAGAGATTCGGAGAGAGAGAGGGAGAGACAGAGAGAGATGGGGAGGAGAGAGAGAGGTGGAGAGGTGGCATTAGGGAAGGGGGAAGAAAGAGGTTTAGGCAAAGGAGATACAACTCAGATGAAAAAGGGATAGAGCATTCAAAGCATAAGCAAAATTAATTTTCATCGTTTTGATTTATGTTCAATAGATTGATAGAATAGAGTACCAAGTTTAGTGATACTTGTTTTATAATACAACGTGTTATATCAACTTGTTTTATGTCAAAAATTGTGTGCACGTGTTTGGTGTGTGTGTGTGTGTGCGCGCGCGCGCGCGCGCGTGTGCGCGTGCATGTGTGTGTTTGTAGAGGCTGTGTGCGGGCTGTGTGCGTGTTTTGGAATGCGTGTGCATACTGTCGTGATTTTAAACTGGTCCATTATGAGTAGTGTCGAATATTGCCGATGTGTGTGTACCAATGTTCCAATACTGTTATGTGGTATTTTTCTTTGATATATATTTTGTTCTGTTTACAGTTCTATGTATATCTTGTAACGTACATTAACTTTTCTTTGAAATAATGCAGTGTTTGAATTGAACTGCGTTAAACTGAATTAAACAGCTATGTCGACAACAGCAAAACTAGCCCACAACACAAACTACTCTAAACGAAATCTTCACTCACCAGTGCATTCCATGATTTGACAGGATACCTCAGATAGACTCGGTGATGTCAGGAATCTGTAGGATATTGTCGTCGGTTCAGGGTTTGAGGACAGTAGGATGATGTATGCTGTATATGGCCTCGACATGGCGGTGATGTTGCAAAAGGCTGAAGACACCCCAGCTTGGAGAAATTCTGTCGACCAACGCGTCTTTTGTGTCTCTCCACGACCACCTTGAGTATCGAACCTCCAGGTGATGATGTGGTATATCTAGAAAACAGAAGCATAGCATGTCACCAGCCGTCAAGTATGCCAGCAGATTATCTAACACAGCATATACAAAAACTGTACATTAGTTGAGAGAGGTATTGAGATGGGACTGGTAACAATATCCCAGGGTCATAATACTTATTAAAATTTCATTTTTTTTATATCGAGGTCAATGAGATAAGCACTCTTGTGCTTTTTTTTTAACATCCAATCCCCGTATGTATGCAGTTTTGTAAATGTCATATGTTCCCTCCCACCGGCACACGATGGCCTACTCTTACAAAAAGCGGAACAGCATTTGACGTGTGCGCAAGGTGTTCTGCGTACGTTCACACAGGGCCTCGGTTTATAGTCTCATTAAAACTCCTATTTGGGGAATTGTTGAGAACAGACGACTGAGGGCTGGCAAAAAAGTGAATCATTCATGACATTTCAAAAATAAAGAAAACCATTTGAAGAGATTCAGGATTTGGAACACAACTGTTGTAACAGTGGAATTTGAGAAAAAGCTATTTTGTGTGGTGTCCCATGACTCTTTGACGAATAAAACGCGGAAGAGCAGGCATAGATGTCTCGCATGTTTTAGAACCAATAAATCTTTTCAAGGTGGCGTGTTTCTTTCGCCAAAATAGAGATTGCTTACAATTGCTACAAACCGACTTTATTTTCTTCCCTATATTTTTGTCTTTGTAAGGGTTTGGTAAAGCTGTTTCAATGCTGGATATCATCTTCATAGATATTTCTCTACACCCCCCCCCCCCAAGAATGTTATATATATATATATATATATATATATATATATATATATATATATATATATATATATATATATATATATATATATATATATATATATATAAGACAGATGAAAAATTATCAGTATAAAGCTTCTTATTTATACCATACTGTATCAACAGCGTAACATTTAAGTGTTATCAAGTTATGCAAGGTAAAGCTACCTTTTGCACCAAATGATCCCAGAATATTCTTGAGCCAGAATTCTTTATTAAAAAAAAAACACTGTATATCTAGCAACGTGGTATTTATCCTTAATTATAACACAGATATACTATCAATTGCAATATAGAAAGAGTAAGAGTAAGAGTAAGAGAGAGAGAGAGAGAGAGAGAGAGAGAGAGAGAGAGAGATAGATAGATAGATAGATAGATAGATAGATAGATAGATAGATAGATAGATAGATAGATAGATAGATAGATAGATAGATAGATAGATAGATAGATAAAAAAAATTTACAACACTCACTCGTTGTGCTTATTCAGAGTTTGCAGCAAACAAAGTGTGGAATCGTCCGGTCTTCAGACGTCTAATCGTTTGTAGGCCAAATATTTCAGCAGTGCCCCTGGTCCGCTCTGCAACTTTGGACAGTTGGAAATGAACGGTGCCAAACTCCCCTTCGCCACGCAGTGGACAGAAATGAAATGACCACAATTCAAATTGCTATTTTTTTAAAGAAGAAAAAAAAAAACGAAAAAAAAAATGGCAGTGAATTTGCGTGCTGTTTTTGATAGCGCTTCTCCTCTGTGCTCTCTATCTCTGCTTTGCTCTGTGTCGGTCAGCTCTCTGTCTGTCTGTCTGTCTGTCTGTCTGTCTGTCTGTCTGTCTGTCTGTCTGTCTGTCTGTCTGTCTGTCTGTCTGTCTGTCTGTCTGTCTGTCTGTCTGTCTGTCTCTCTCTCTCTCTCTCTCTCTCTCTCTCTCTCTCTCTCTCTCTCTCTCTCTCTCTCTCTCTCTCTCTCTCTCTCTCTCTCTCTCTCTCTCTCTCTCTCTCTCTCTCTCTCTCGGGGGGACGGATAGCCTTGTAGTCAGAACATTGCGATGGCAATTTGACGACCCGGGTTCGAGTCCGGTTGAGGAGATTTTTTCCTCTGGAGTTAACATCAGTGCTGACTCCACTCTCCCCAAAAGTCCTTCGGATGAGACTCTAAACTGAGGCCTCGTGTGCGAACGCACGCAGTACATCTTGCGCACACGTTAAATCCTGTTCCGCTTTTCGTAAGAGTAGGCCATTGTGTGCCGGTGGGAACAGATGACATTTACAAAAACTGCATACACACGGGGACTGGATGTAAAAAAAGCACAAAAGTGCTTATTCCATTATTCTCGATATAAAAGAATCAATGAATCAATCAATCAGATCTCTCTCTCTCTCTCTCTCTCTCTCTCTCTCTCTCTCTCTCTCTCCTCTCTCTCTCTCTCTCTCTCTCTCTCTCTCTCTCTGGGGTACTGGATGTAAAATCGTGATAGTGCGAGTAGCAAGGATAAAGGCAGGGTAGGGAAAGCGTGGAACAATGCACAGCAACCAGGCAACAGGAGACTCAGGGAAGACAAGTGCTTGGAATCTTCTTTTATTTCACCCTGTCTTTCTCTCTCTCTCTGACTGACGCTCTCTCTGATGACTCCATTCTGATGATTCCACCCTCTAACGCACACATCCTCCTATATTTGCATATTGCGCGAACCTCAAAGAAACCACCACGAAGCTGCAGCCGAATGGGCAGATTTAAGCCAAAATGGAGCACATTTTGTGTTTTCTCTTGCAGATTATATGAGGATTATCTTTTTTCCGCGAAACCAAACTAAACATATCGTATATGAAAATAAACAAGAGAATTCAAGCTTTGAAATGCAATATTGTATTTTAAACTATAACTATATAACTGGAAGCTAACAACAATTAATGCTTATAAATAGACCTACTTTTAACGGCGTTAAGTGATAACTTTCAATAATTAAGCACTAAAAGCCCCAACTAGACAAAATACTTTATCATGTTTATGATAGAGAAAGGAAGAATGTCATCCAAGGTTTTTATAGCTAAACACATCATTAACCAAAAATATATATGATAGGAGATATTTATATTTCAACGGTGATGCAGAAACACACAGATCTATGCTAATCTGCTGCACATTAAGTTTTCTTCAATCAGAGTTGTAAGCTACAACTTTAAGTTTATTCGTCATAAGTCGAAAGACGTCATATGTCTTAGGATCTAGAGATCCAGGCATTATAAGCTGGTATGGAGCAACAGGAAAAATAGTAATGAAACCGAATAAAGGCCTGTCCTTGTTCGTGATAAACCATGTAAAGATAAGATTTTCAACAATTATATCACTGAAATGTGCAAATATTACGGCTTTTCAAAGCTGCTATTAACTATCTTTATTTTTTTTCCAAATCTAACATACAAACAATTGCGTTAAAGGGAAACAACTCCAATGCAGTATAAAATCTCTCTCTCCCCCTCTCTCTCTCTCTCTCTCTCTCTCTCTCTCTCTCTCTCTCTCTCTCTCTCTCTCTCTCTCTCTCTCCTCTCTCTCTCTCTCTCTCTCTCTCTCTCTCTCTCTCTCTCTCTAAGTCACACACAAGTGCCCCCGGCTACAAAATAAAAGCACATGGGTGCTTATTCATAATCTTCGAAATAAAAAAATTAGTTTAATTTGGTTAGGTTTGACCTCTGTCTGTCTGTGTGTCTGTCTGTGTGTCTGTCTGTGTGTCTGTCTGTCTGTCTGTCTGTCTGTCTCTCTCTGTCTCTGTCTCTGTCTCTGTCTCTGTCTCTGTCTCTCTCTCTCTCTCTCTCTCTCTCTCTCTCTCTCTCTCTCTCTCTCTCTCTCTCTCTCTCTCTCTCTCTCTCACACACACACACACACACACACACACACACACACACACACACACACACATACACACACTCATGTTATAAAGGTAAATAATTATCATTCGACAGGTGTGTCCTGATTACTAATGTGTTACTTTTAACGTAAAACATATTACGTGTATTTTTTGCGATGGGTACAGTCTGGGTAGAACTTAACTCATCCTTTCAAAGAAGAAAAATTGACCAATATTCTAAGTGTGGTCAAAGTTTGCCCATATTGGCTTATGAAGTGTAACTTACTCGGAGTACTAACCAGATAAAATGTTACCCATTCTTTAACGTACATGACTATTTTGCCTTACACAAGTTACAGTAAATAATGCCCGTATACTGTTCAATGAATAAATGTGTTCAACAATAAAGAGAAAAGGAGACACCACATGAGTGTGTGTGTGTGTGTGTGTGTTGTGTGTGTGTGTGTGTGTGTGTGTGTGTGTGTGTTTGTGCGTGTGTGTGTGTGTGTGTGTGTGTGTGTGTGCGTGCGTGCGTGCGTGCGTGCGTGCGTGTGTGTCTGTGTATGTGTGTTTGCGTATGTGTGTTTGTGTGTGTTCACGTGTTTGCGTTTGTGCGCACATGTGTGTGTAAATGTGTGTGTGTATGTGCGTGTGTGTGTGTGTATGTGTGTGTGTGCGTGTGCGTGTGCGCGCCCTTGCTCTTCGATTTCATATCTATTCATACTAGAAGATCTAAAGATGTTAAAAGAGCAGACTCTCCTGATATTGGTTTAAAAAGAAAAAAAATTAGTTTGTCTCTCCACAGACATAAAAAAGAATAGGACAAAGACTTCCAATTCTGTTATCCTCACCCCATGGCGCCCTTCCCCCCCCCCCCCCCCCTTCTCCTTTCTTCCCCCTTCTTCCTGTCTCCCTCCCTCCTCACCTCCTGTCTTCTGTACTGTGACTCTTGTCTGTTGAAGTCCTGACCCATCAGGAGACGATGTGTGAACATGTCTGATCTTTGTGTGGTGTATGGTGTGTGTGTGTGTGTGTGTGTGTGTGTGTGTGTTGTGTGTGTGTGTGTGTGTGTGTGTGTGTGTATGTGTATGTGTGTGTGTGCGTGCGTATGGGGGGCGGGGGTGTATGTTAGTGCGTGTGTGTGTGTGCGTGTGTGTGTGTTTGTGTGTATGTGCGTGTGTGTGTGCGCGCACTTGTGTGTGTATGTGCGTGCGCGCGCTCGCTCTTCAATTTCATATCTATTCATACTAAGAGATCTAAAGATGTCAAAAGAGCACAACTCTCCTGATATTGGTTAAAAAACAACAACATTAGTTTGTCTCCCCACAGACATAAAAAGAATAGGACAAAGACCTCCACTCCTGTTCTCCTCACCCCATGGCGCCTTTTCCCTTGTATTCCTCACACTACCCCCCCCCCCCCCCCTTCTCCTTTCTGCCCCCTACTTTCTGCCTCCTCACCCTCCTGTCTTCTGTAGTGTGACTTTGTCTCTTTGAAGTTCTGACACGTCAGGAGAGGATGTGTGAACGTGTCTGGTCTTTGTATGTGAAGTGTGTGTGTGTGTGTGTGTGTGTGTGTGTTGTGTGTGTGTGTGGGGTGTGTGTGTGTGTGTGTGTGTGTGTGTGTGTGTGTGTGTGTGTGTGTTGTGTGTGTGTGTGATATTTAGTTTCTTTATTTTTTTATCTGTTTATTTATTTTTATTCTTTTATATCGAGAATAATGGGATAAGCACCCATGTAGTTTTTTACATCTGGTCCCGTGTGTATGCAGTTATGTAAATGTCATCTGTTCCCACAGGCACACGATGGCCTATTCTTATGAAAAGCGGAACAGGATTTAATGTGTCCACAAGATGTTCTACATGCGTTCACACATGGGGCCTCAGTTTATAGTCGCATCAGAAGGTCTTTGGGGGAGAGTGGAATCAGCACTGATGTTAACTCCGGGAGAAAAATCTATTCGAAGGGGAATCGAACCCTGGTCGTCACGAAGGCAATGTTCTGCCCACTGGGCTATCCCGTCCCCATATGTGTGTGCGTGTGTGTGGTGTGTTTGTAGGAGTGTGGTGTGTGGCAAGTGCGTGAGCGTGTGTGTGTGCGTGCGTACGTGTGTGTGTATGTGCGCGCATGCTCTTCAATTTCATATCTATTCGTACTAAGAGATCTAAAGATGTTAAAAGAGCAAGACTCTCCTGATATTGGTTAAAAACAACAACAAAAAACAACAAAAAATCATTAGTCTGTCTCCCCACAGACATAAAAAGAAATGGACAAAGACATCCACTTCTGTTCTCCTCACCCCATGGCGCCCTTTCCCTTGTATTCCTCACACTGCCCCCCCCCCCCCCCCCCCCCCCTTCCCCCCTCTCCTTGCCCCTCCTTCCTGCCTCCCTCCTCCCCATCCTCCGTCTTCTGTAGTGTGACTCTTGTCTCTTTGAAGTTCTGACCCATCAGGAGACAATGTTTGAACATGTCTGATCTGTGTTTGGTGTATGATTGTGTATGTGTATGTGTGTTTGTGCGTGTGTTTGTGCGTGTGTTTGTATATATATATATATATATATGTGTGTGTGTGTGTGTGTGTGTTTGTTTTGTGTGTGTTGTGTGTGTTTGTGTGTTTGTGTATGTGTGCATGCCCTTGCTCTTCGATTTCATATCTATTCATACTAAGAGATCTAACAATGTCAAAAGAGCACGACTCCTGATATTGGTTAAAAAAAAAAAAAACCCATTAGTTTGTCTCCCACAGACATAAAAAGAAATGGACAAAGACCTCCACTCCTGTTCTCCTCACCCCATGGCGCCCTTTCCCTTGTATTCCTCACACTACCCCCCCCCCCCCCCCCTTCTACTTTCTGCCCCCTACTTCCTGCCTCCCTGCCTTCTCACCCTCCTGTCTTCTGTAGTGTGACTCTTGTCTCTGAAGTTCTGACCTGTCAGGAGACGATGTGTGAACATGTCTGATCTTTGTGGTGTGTGTGTGTGGGCGGGGGGGGGGGGGGGGGGGAGGGGGGTATTGTGTGTGTGTGGAGTGTGTTTGCGTGTGTGTTGTTACGTGTGTGTGTGTGTGTTTGCGTGTGTGTGTGTGGTGTGTGTGTGTGTGTGTTGTTGTGTGTGTGTGTGTGTGTGTGTGTGTGTTGTGTGTGTGTGTTGTGTGTGTGTGTTGTTGTGTGTGTTTGTGTGTGCTGTGTTTGTGTGTGGTGTGTTTGTGTGTGTGTGTGTGTGTGTGTGTGTGTGTGTGTTTGTGTGTGTGTGTTGTGTGTGTGTGTGTTATGTGTGTTGTTGTGTGTGTGTGTGTGTGGTGTTTGTTGTTAGATGTGTATGTATGTATGCATGTGTGTGCATGTGTGTGTGTGTGTTGGCACACGCTCTTCAATTTCATATCTATTCATAATAAGAGATCTAAAGATGTCAAAAGAGCACGACTCTTCTGATATTGGTTTAAAAACAACAACAACAACAAAAAGTTTGTCTCCCCACAGACATAAAAAGAAATGGACAAGGACATCCACTCCTGTTTCCTCACCTCACCCCTGGCCGCCCTTTCCCTTGTATTCCCCCACCTACCCTCCCCCCCCCCCCCCCCTTCTACTTTCTGCCCCTACTTCCTGCCCCCTGCCTCCTCACCATCCCGTCTTCTGTAGTGTGACTCTTGTCTCTTTGAATTCTGACCCGTCGGAGACGATGTGTGAACATGTCTGATCTTTGTGTGTGAAGTGTGTATGTTGTGTGTGTGTGTGTGTGTGTGTGTGTGTGTGTGTGTGTGTGTGTGTGTGTATGTGTGTGTGTTGTGTGTGTATGTAGTGTGTGTATTGTGTGTGTTGTGTGTGTGTATGTGTGTGTATGTGTGTGTATGTGTGTGTGATGTGTGTGTGTGTCTGTGTGTGTATTGGTTGTGCTGCCGGGCCACGCTCACCCTCCTCCTCTTCTATCCTTCTTATTCTGTTCTTTCAGCCAACTGTCTGGTCCTGGTTTTTATTGTGTGTTTTTCCCCCTTTTTGTGTGTGTGTGGGGGGGGGGGGGGGGGGGTGATTTTGGTTTTGCTTGGTTAGGTTTTTCGCAAGAAAGATGTGAGAGACTGAGAAAGTAAGAAAGATGTGAGAGATTTTTGTTCTAGTACGTAGTATTATTGTGGCTTCATTAGGGCTTTATTTGGTCACGTTTGGGAAAATAGTCTTTCAGTTGTACTGTGTGAGAGAGTGAGTGAGTGAGTCAGTGAGTGAGTGAGTGAGTGTGGTGTGTGTGTGGTGTGGTGTGTGTGTGTGTGTGTGTGTGTGTGTGTGTGTGTGTGTGTGTGTGTGTGTGTGTGTGTGTGTGTAGGAGTGTGTGTGTATGTATGTGTATGTGTGCATGCCTGTGGGGTGGGAGTGTATGTTTGTGCGTGTGTGTGTGTGTGTGTGTTGTGTGTGTGAGTCAATGTGTGTGTGCGTGTGTGCGCGCACGTGCATGTGTGTGTATTTGTGTGTGTGCGTGCACGTTTCTCTCTGTGTGTGCGTTTCGCGCGCGTGCGCGTGTGTATGTGTGCGTGTATGCGCATGCATGCGCGCACACGCTCTTCGATTTCATATCTATTCAGAATAAAAATATACAGATGTCAAAGAGCACGACTCTCCAGATATTGGTTTAAGAAAAAAACAAACAAAAAAACTATTAGTTTGTCTCCCACCAGACATAAAAAAGAAATGGACAAAAACTTCTTCCCTCATACTCCTCACCCCATGCCGACCTTGCCTTTCTTTTCTCCCCCTTTTTGCTTCCTTCTCTCCCTCCTGTCTTCTTCAGGGTGAGTCGGTCTCTTTGAAGTTCTGACACGTCAGGAGACGAAGTGTGAACGTGTCTGATCTTTCCTCACCCCCTCCCTTGCTCCCTCCCTCCCCATCCCATCCCTTTTAGTCTGTTTCTTCAGCCAACTGTCTGGAGCTGGTTTTTGTTGTGGGATTTTGGGGGTTGCTTTTTATTTTTGCCTTTTTTGTTAAGGGAGGGGGTGGTTGGTTTTGTTTTGTTTTGTATTTTGCCAGAAAGACGTGAGAGAGTCTTGTCTTGTTCTTGTGTGTAGTATCATTGTGGCTTCATCACGATTTGGCTTGTTTTTGTTTTTTCTTTTGGTTATGTTTGTTCGTGCCTTTCCGAATGTTTTTTTTATATTGTCTCTCACTTACCATCTCTGCTGTCTTTCACATTATTGCTTTTCAAACAGTGAAGGTGATTTCAGGGACACCACTTTCATCATCGAGAGACAAGCCTGGACACAATTGTGATTTGGGATATAGACAAGCCTAGAAAGACAGCACCGTGCTTAGTGATGGACAAGTCTAGAAATACATCATACTGTGATTAATGATAGACAAGGCGAGACACCACTGTGATCAGTGATAGACAAGCCTAGAAAAACACCATACTGTGATTAATGATAGGCAAGGCTAGACACCTCTGTGATCAGTGATAGACAAGTCTAGAAATACACCATACTGTGCTTAATGATAGGCAAGGCTAGACACCTCTGTGATCAGTGATAGACAAGTCTAGAAATACACCATACTGTGCTTAATGATAGGCAAGGCTAGACACCTCTGTGATCAGTGATAGACAAGAGTAGACACCACTGTGATTAGTGATAGACAAGAGTAGACACCACTGTGATTAGTGATAGACAAGAGTAGACACCACTGTGATTAGTGATAGACAAGGCTAGACACCACTGTGATCAGTGATAGACAAGAGTAGACACCACTGTGATTAGTGATAGACAAGAGTAGACACCACTGTGATTAATGATAGACAAGGCTAGACACCTCTGTGATCAGTGATAGACAAGAGTAGACACCACTGTGATTAGTGATAGACAAGGCTAGACACCTCTGTGATCAGTGATAGACAGGGCTACACACCACTGTGATCAGTGATAGACAAGGCTAGACATCACTGTGATCAGTGATAGACAGGGCTACACACCACTGTGATCAGTAATAGACAAGCCTAGAAATACACCATACTGTGCTTAATGATAGACAAGGCTAGACACCACTGTGATCAGTGATAGACAAGGCTAGACATACACCATATTGTGATTAATTATAGACTATGCTAGACATCACTGTAATTAGTGATGGACAACGCTAGACACACACCGTGGTAGATGGTGATAGACAATCCTGATGGATTTTCGAAGCGCTAAGTCCACAATCAGGACACTCCCGGACAATTTATTTCTGTGGTGGGCTGTAGTAGTGATATTGAAAGCAAGACTATGAGGAAAAATAGAACAAAGCGGATGATGTATTAATCTGAATGTGTGTGTGTGTGTG
>CM060331.1:21069191-21086691 GCA_030674155.1 Stramonita haemastoma | reverse complement strand
GCATGCCAACCAGACACTGAGCCAGTATGTGTGTACTGGTTTGTCAAACAGCAAGAAAAAAACATGCTAAAAGAGGAACGTGTCAAACTCGCCAGTTTGCGGAATGGGAAGCGTATCCAGAACACACTACACAGGGAGACCCTATCGTGTGCTTCAAGGGACTTAGCGACACTTAGAGACCTATTACAGCAGTCTCTTGGCTAGGCCTAGCCTAGACCTAAGCGTGTGTTTGTGACAAAGACTGGACGAAAGAAAGGCTCGGAATGCCGTAACATATCTGGACAGTAAAGAGTTTGTGTCTCGATGTACATTACTAATCAATGCTGTGGTTTCCATGGCTTGGAGTAGCGTCGTGTGTCAGCTTAAAGCAATTATCGTTATTGTTATTCGGCAACCCCCTTCATGTATGGGCCAATGGCCTTTTTTCATGAATAAACCTTTCGAGTTCGAGTTCGAGTTCGAGTTCGAGTTCGAGTTCTCTCTCTCTCTCTCTCTCTCTCTCTCTCTCTCTCTCTCTCTCTCTCTCTCTCTCTCTCTCTCTCTCTCTCTCTCTCTCTCTCTAAGACAAGCAACCAGTTGTGTCTTGTCTTAGAAGCGAATCATGCCTTGCGATGCGGTCAATTGCCTACAGGTCGGGTCCCGCGTCTCCGATTTTGGCATAAAACGAATCCCGGAAGGTTTTTTTGAGAACTGGGACTAGAGACAAAATATATCGAATTTTCTTGGTTTTCATCACACAAATCAAGGGACACCTGTCTCACCTGCACATGTTCCTCCCTTTCACCTTCACCTATCCCGTAGTCTTGCGGCACTCAACCCTGAAGATTTTGCAACCAGCTTTCTCCTCTTCCAGTCCTCGCGCACGCGCACATTTGAGCTTTTCACCGTAACAAGTCGAGGCCAGTCCACTCCACTCCGTTGCGTTCGTTTGCTGGACTTTAAGACTGACTGCGCGGTCAGTAGCCTGCCGTCAAAAAGATCACTGGGCACCACACTTCTGATTGCATCCTCAATCCTTGCTAAATTATAAAAAAAATAGATAAATAAAATAGAAAATAAAACATAGAATAGGGAATAAAATAAATGAAACAAACCTAAATAATTTTCAATAAAGAAAACAGAATAGGAAATAATGCTTAGGGATAAAATATAGATGAAAAACAAGTAATGGAACTAAAATGCAAGAGATGACAGGAGCGCAATCTGGGTGACAGTGATCTTTGCGTCCGTAAACACCACCACCTACACTGATCTTGGCGTCCGTAAACACCACCACCTACCGTGATCCTGGTGTCCGTAAACACCACTACCTACACTGATCTTGGTGTCCATAAACACCACCACCTACACCCACAAAGATCTTGGTGTCCATAAACACCACCACCTACACCCACAAAGATCTTGGTGTCCATAAACACCACCACCTACACCCACAAAGATCTTGGTGTCCGTAAACACCACCACCTACACCTACAGCAATCTTGGTGTCCGTAAACACCACCTACTGCGATTCTGGTGTTTGCAATCACCTTCACCTACAGCAATTTCGATTTCTGTAAACACCACCACCTACACCTACAGCGATCTTGGTGTCCGTAAACACCACCACCTACAGCGATCTTGGTGTCCGTAAACACCACCACCTACAGCGACCTTGGTGTCCGTAAACACCACCACATACAGCGATCTTGGTGTCCGGAAACACCACCACCTGCAGTGATTACGGTGTAAAAACCAGCACCTACAATGATCTTGGTGTTGGAAAACACCACCACCTTCACAGGCTTTGAGACAGTGGCCACAAGGGATTGGGACCTTGTCACCTCTCACAGCATTTCCTTAGGCTCCTTCCTTCTCCTAGTTTATTCCACGCGGGTCTTAATCTGGCGAGTGGTCGTAAGGGTCATGTGAGAGTCCTGCTTTGAGTCACTGTGTGGATCATAGGAGTCTTCTCCTAAACACCGTCATGTGGATCACCAGGTAGCCGTCTCCTCAAGAATAAAGGCCATCGTCTTGAAAGCTGGCATCAAAACATGTTCAGAACACGTAAGTATGCAAAAAGAAAAGTGTACAGCTATAATGGAGCAACTTTATTATACACGATTCAGGTATGGCGTGTTTAGCTAGATCTTTTGAGTAAAATTTAGTTCGCTGCTGGTCAAGGACGGTGAGTCATTTACTTGTTTTAGTTTTAATTGTAGACTGTGTGTGTGTGTGTGTGTGTGTGTGCGTGCGTGCGTGCGTGCGTGCGTGCGTGCGTGCGCGCGCGCGTGTGTGTGTACGCTGTTTTGTTTGCTGCTTATTGTGTTGAAAGAATGCCTAAATGCTAGGAATTTTTTTAGCACAAAATATGTGCAAAAATGGTGTAAATTGATTTATGTTTTTGAATTTTTTCCCCAACCCCCCCCTCTCCGAAATGTTGTACTTGATAAATATATTTTTGGACTTTATTTAGACGCAAAGATGTAAAGAAATAATAAACGTTTCGTAATGTATTCAATCACATGGCATTAACTTGTTACTGTGGGAAATAGCCTAGCGGTTAGAGCTTTGAGTTTGTGATATTTCGGCCAGGGTTTGAGCTTGCATTGAGACCTCCACACACACACACACACACACACACACACACACACACACACACACACACACACACACACACACACACACACACACACACACACACACACTTTCTCTCTCTCTCACTCACACACTCACGCACACGCACACGCACGTGCACGCACACGCACGCACACAGACAGACACACAGACACACGCACACACACACACACACACACACACACACACACACCACATGCACACAGACACAGACACAGACACACACACACACACACACACACACACACACACACACACACACACACACACACATACACGCACGCACGCACGCAGTCTCACTGATGACTTTCTGCTTTCAGAGGCTGTGTGACTGGAATCAAGGCTAGTGACCTCACCTGACATGTGTGAGGGCATCCAAACTGACCTCCCTTTCAACAAGGGGAGAACACAAGTATCAGCAAGGCCCATAACCCAATATGGTCGTCAGGGTGGACATGAGGGACGCCACACGACATATGATCAAGGACATCGAAGACAACGCGGCAAATAACCAAGGACAATATCGGAGACAACACGGCAAATCGCCAATGACATCAAAGACAAGAGAGTAAATCGTCGATGACAACATTGAGGACTACATCGAAGACACACGACGCACGCACGCACGCACGCACACTCACTCACTCACTCATTCACTCTCGCACACTCACACACCAAGTCATCACAAGCAAAATGGAAGACAGCACGGCAAATTATCGAGAACAACATCGGAGACAATACGGCAAATCATTGAGGACAACATCGAGGACAACACGGCAAATTATTTAGAAAGTCAACATGGTAAGTTATCAAGAACAACATCGGCGACTACACTTCAACTCAAGGACAACATTGAGAACATAAAAAACAAAATGACAAATTAATTATCGAGGACAACATCGAGGACAACATCGAGGTCAACATCGAAAATGAAGTGACAAATTTTCGACGGCAACGAGGAAATCTAGGACAACGGGGATAGCATCGAGGACAACATTGTGAACAACATTGTGAACAACATTGAAGACAACATGGCAAATAGTTGACAACATCGAGGACAATACTGCAAATCATCGAATACTACATCGAAAATAACACGATAAATCGATGACAGCATCAAAAAAGCTGCTGCTTGAGTTAGACGTAAGTGCACAAGATTTAATTAGAGTAAATCGTGTTTTTCTTGTTTTGTTTTTTAGTTTGGTCTACATAAAGAAATGTGTAAAAGAGATACCAGTGCTATAAAATGTATAATTATATAGTTGAGGCAAGGTGAACAAACAAAATTGTGGTGTAAAAGGCATCGAGAGGATGGAGGCAATATTTTTTTGTTTCCAAGGCACTTTTAAGCTTTGAGATCATTTCTAACAAATGTTTTTTTCTTAATTTCAATTTTATTGAATATTGTAAAAATGGCTTGTAATTTTCAGCCCAGTCCAGTTTTATTTACTCGGAAATAAAAATGATTTAGAGGGATGCCATTCTAGAAATTCTTGTTCTAGGTCGACGACACCAGGTTTTTGATGAATAGAATCGGCATGTGTTAGATTGTTAGAACATGGAAAACTTGGATGACTGACGTACACATGCGTGTAGTTTAGTTTAACGAATCTATTGAAATAATTGAAAAAAGATATTGTCCTAACATGTAAAATGGGTTAAGATTGGTTGTAATTGGTCCTTTATATTTTTTGTTATATGATTCAGAAAAATAAGTTCGGAAAATGTTGTCGCCTGATGTAGCATGCTTATGGGGTAGCAATAGAGCAAAAGTTTTTTTGTTTTTTTTTTCAAAATTAATGAGTTATATCAAGTGCTTATACATTTCTGGTTATGCTAAGCCCCATGGTGCATGTAGGGTTGTTAATGATTGTTTCGTGATTTTCTCTTTTTAATTTAACGAATATTTGAAAGATAAGATAAGACAATACGTCTAGACTGATGTAGACTTTATTGCATATGACACGAAATGATGGCTTGACCGGTTGAGATCATTTTTATGCGTTTTTTTTTTGTTTTAGGCTTTTATCCAGCTCAGATAATCGATTAAAGAACAGTTACTATTTTTAGCATGTCTCATTGATACATGTAGAACTAGCAGTATGATGCCTTTTAAAAAATGTTTTAGATTTTTTTCAAAGAAAAAACTCTTTGTAGCAGTCTTCAAAATTGTACAGCTTTCCACTTAAAAGTAATATACACCAGAGTTAATGATCTTTGTTCATGGGTGCGGGACTGGTAAAGCTGTTTAGTGCATTTCGATACGTTTGGGTTTTTTTTAATGATCGATAGTGGAAGCCAGTAATCTTTTCTCCGTGTTTCTGCTATTAAGATGGTAAAGGGATTATTTGTTATTTGGTACGAGTTTTTTTCATTGACCAGTTCTAAAAAAAAAAAATATAGTGCTTTTTGTGAAAGTTACAACTTTTGCTGTTTGCGTTTATATTATTATCTTTCAACATATTGGTTAAACTGTTGTTTGCATAGGTCATATTGTTGTGTATAAGACCGAAATTGATTTAGTACACCAGGTTTTTTTATTCATTTATTTTAAAATGTGAAAAAAAAATACAGTAATCCTACCGTTGTAGGGATGGTGATCATCTGTGATGTCCTTTTGATTATTTTCAATTACTGACTCCTTTCAATTCTTTTTTATTGCTTGTGGCTATGTACCCTTTGATGGGCCCATTAATTCTTGTAGGACTCGTATTTTGTGATATTTTGAAGTAGTTGCTTTTTTCTTTTCTTTTTTTTCAAACATAGATGATGGGTGGAGACACAATAATCGTTTGTAGTAGTCGTAGTCGTAGTAGTAGTGCATGAGAAAGAGAAAGAAAGAGAAAGGGTTATGGCAGTAGAATCAAGTTTCACAACATTCTGAACAAGGCTATGGGATGATCTCTCGTTGATATACTATTATTATGAAGTGCACGTCTTTTAAAATATTTTTAAGCGAAGGATTTTTTCCCCATACATTATAAAACAGGAAAGTTGAATACATGGTCTATTTTTATTATTTAGAAGATGGCACAAGCGCTCGTATTCTTTTATTCATACAGTCTCCATGTGTATTCGTTTTTTTTTCAATGTCATTAATTTGTTCGCACTGGTGCAAAATGGCATACGCTTTGGAAAAGGGGAGCAAGTTTTTAACGTGTTTGCAAGGTCTGTGTATGCTGAGAGAGAGAGAGAGAGAGAGAGAGAGAGAGAGAGAGAGAGAGAGAGAGAGAGAGAGAGAGAGAGAGAGAGAGAGAGAGAGAGAGAGTGTGTGTTTGCAGGGGGGAAGAGGGTTGTAGTGAAGAAGGGACATAACTTTTGGTCGATGTGTTTTAAGGGAAAGGGGTGTTGGGAGGTTGGGGTAGAATGCATATATTTGGATCAGTGGAAATAGATAAAAATAAGGGAGGACAAGGGAGTTTTAACTAATTGTGTATATGCGGTTTAATTTCGGCATATTCCTTTTTTTTATAATTCTTATGTAGGATACTTTGGGCATAATCCTTTCATTTTGAAATGGAAAAAAAAAAACTTGCTGAAAACTGCAAGATCTTCAATGTCTTGGCTGAAAACGGGAAATTTATCATAAAAAAATGTCCGAACACCAAAAACCAACCAAAACTATTGATAACGATAGGACTTGTAATCAGAAGAATTTGATACACCTTTTTTTCCCTGTACGTTCCCTGGCTATGATAGATTTTTAATCTCGCTAAAAACGATCAGTGCCGTTGTGTTTAAAGCTACACACTGCAGAGTCGACCTGTTCTTGTGTCCACATGCATGCATGCAGACAGACCAGCCAACGGACTGACAGCCCTTTCACCAATATTAACCTTTAACACTAACCTTAACCCCTTACAACTAACTTTTAAAGATCCTCTAATCCTGGCCCCGTCATGTGGACACAAATGACAGGTAGATTCCTTGGTACATGTTGACACTATGGCAAAAGATGTTTGGAAGGTTGTAGAACTTTGGGTTTTTTTCGTCGCGGTCGTACTCTCAGACAGCAACCAATGTTGTCTGCCATATGAGCGAAAATGCGCTTTGCTGCCGTTAAGCGCCTCACAAGACAGGCCCAGCAATGTAGTTTTGACATAGGATTCGCAATCGATTGTATTTTTTGTTGAAAAATGGCAGGAAAGTGGACAACAGGTAGGAAATGACCAGAAGACAGGAAAAAGGAACAAGATAGAAACATAAGCGCGCCCTTCCCCCCCTCTCCCCCTTTTCACAGGGGCTGGGTGGTGGAATGGAGGATTACGAGTTAGAATTTTAAGGGAAAAAATGTCAGGAAGAGGGAGGTGGTTAGGATGTTTAAGTCTGTAGGAATAGCATGAAGCCAGATAAGGGATAGGTAGTCATCGTAAATTGGGTGAGGGGAAGGAGGGCAGTTTAGGAAAATAGTTTTGACATATTTCAAAGCAGAAAAAATATAGGGCACATAAATATATATTTTTTAATTCACAACTTTATAATCGGGAATGGCAAGAGTGATGGAATTGAGAGGGTGAAGGTGTGGGGGAGGATGGGCAGGGGGGATGGGGGAGTAGAGGGAGAGGACGAGGGGTGGTGGTGGATGTGTTATAGGACAGGGGTGTTTAAAAGGAGAGGTACAAAACATGTTTAGGTCAGTAGGAATGAAGAGACACTGTGTGTGTTGTGTGTGTGTGTGTGTGTGTGTGTGTGTGTGTGTGTGTGTGTGTGTGTGTGTGTGTTCAATTTGTTTGATTTGGGAAATAGCGGAATAAGTACTAATGTGCTTTTTTACTTTCAGTCTCTGTGTACACGCGTTTTGGCAAAGGTTGACATCGTTCCCACATTCTCAAATTGAATTTTTTTAGTTTGACAATAATGGAATCAGGACTTGTGCTCATTTTTTTTTTTTTTACAATATGTCTGTATGTGCACGCGACATTGCAAATTCTATCATCCGTTCTCGCAGAGAGAGAGAGAGAGAGAGAGAGAGAGAGAGAGAGAGAGAGAGAGAGAGAGAGAGAGAGAGAGAGAGAGAGAGGGGAGAGAGAGAGAGAGAGAGAGAGAGAATTGTAGGCATGTCAATAGAATGGTATATCGCTAATAATCGAGTCCCAGTTCACTAGATATATTGTGAAACAAACCGAAAGTGCCTGTGTGTGGACGCGCACTCGTGAAGCTTTTTCAAGTTTTTAGTCGAAAAAGCGGTTAGGCATATGATGATTTCCTCCTTGCTAGTTTTGGATGAATGTTTTGTGTGTGGTCGACCACTGGCGCCTTTAGTATTATTATTTGTTTTTACCTTTTTTTCTTTACATTGCTCAAAAAGTTGTTGGAAAGAATGACCTGGTCTATAACTATCACAAGACTGACATTGAAAAAAAAATCCATCCAGGTTATTTGCAGACTGCTGTAGAATTTACAGTATGCACTTTTTGTGCAGAAAAAATAACTGATTGCGTGTGTGTACGTTTTGTTAGTTTAGTTCCATTGAGATTGGATTATGGAAATAGAATAGTATATTTTTCTTTTTTTATGAAATGAAATGCAAGAAATACATTTTTGTTTTGTTTTCTTTACCAGATTGAAAGGAAGAAATATAGTAACGTATATTTCATGTGATGGACTGTAAGAACATTAGTTTATTTTTCACTTTTTTATAGACTGAATGAAAGAAATACGATAGCGTATATTTTCAGTTCATGAGATTTGGAAAAAAAACAAACCGACATATATTTTTGGTTTTATGAGATTGAATACAAGAGATACAAGAATGATTTTTATGGTTTATTTATGAGATTGAGTGCAAGAATTGCAATAGTAGTTCTTTAGGTTATATATATATATATATATATATATATATATATATATATATATATATATATATATATATATATATATATATATATATATATATATATAGAATTAGATTGAATACAAAAATACAATTTTATTTAATTTTTTTTCCTTTTAAATAGAATGCAAGAAATATAATTAAGAAATACTTATATTTTTCAGATTTCTTTTAGAAATTGAATGCAAGAAATACAGTTCTAGGCCTATCCTTTTTAGGATTTTTATGAAATTCAAGGCAGGAAACAAAAAAATGTATTTTTTCTAAAGTGTTGGCAAGATTTTGGTTTAATGAAATGCCCTTTGATAAAAAAAAAATCAATCCTGTAATTATCTTTGGTGTTGGCTGGGGTATTATTAGCTTATAAAGTGGTGTCAAGTATAAGTGGGAGAAAGGACCTTTTTGTTTTTCTTTTCTTTTTTTTTCATAGAAATTGTATCAAAATATATATAAATGATCGGTTCCATACTTGCCTTTTGTACTGGAAAAGCACAAAAAATGTGTATTCGTGGCAAATCTGTTTTTTGATTTTCCGCGGACAGATTATCAGATTTTACACCAATTCAGCTTATGCAAAATTAATGTATCTGACAGATTTCATGCCATAGTATAGAAGTTTCTTAATGTGCCTGTGTAAAGGGCTTGTTGGTTTTTGCTCTTTTTTCTAAATTGTCGAATCATATACCATTACAGAAATGAAATTTATTCCTGCTCTAGCCTTTGACCAAGGCAGGAATCGGAATCATAAATCATTAAATTTATTGCCAAATTTATTTTTAAGTTATAGCAAATTAGATTGTCAGTGTGGGGGAGTTAAAGAAATTTGTAAACTGGTGTGTGAAGTATATGCGGGAGAAAGTGCCTTTCTTTTGAATTTTTTAAAACTTTTTTTTAAATGGCCCATCAGTAGTAGTAGTAGGCACTCATCAGTCTCGGAAGACTATGAGTTGCGCTCTAGTCTTTAGAACGCAAAGCCTGGGCAAGTATGTATGGAGGGCAAGCTGTTACCCATGCAGCAGACCCCCCCCCTCTCCCCTGGCCCATCAAATGTAATATAAAAGGGACCGGGTTCTATGCTTTACTTTTGTACTGAAATGACGTTAGTGTGGACTGGTGGCATATCTTTCCTTTGTGGGCTAGCAGATAACAGATTTTACACCAATACAGGTTATGACAAATTAATGTATCTGAATGATTACATACTATATAGTCCAGTACTCCCTTAAATGTTCCTGTGTTGGGAACGTGATGATTTTTGCTCTTTTTTTAAATAGGACAAATTTAAAAATGGAATTGTTCATGTACTGTACTATAATGAGGCGGGAATAAGAACAGAACAAATCATTTTTATTACAACATGTATGTTCATGTCATTTGAAATTACGTTCTCTGTGTCTGAGTTTCAAAAAGAAATCTCTATGGTTGTGTGAAGTACTTTTTTTGAGAAATTATTTCCCGTTTTCTGTTCCTCTTTTTTCTTTTATTTGAAAGGACATCAAATGTAATATAAAAGGGGCCAGGTTCTATGCCTGGTTTGCATTGGTATTAGTGTGTATTTGTGGTTAAAGTTAAAGTCTGTCCCGAGCCTATAGAGGCTCATCAGGCCGGTGCTTATCCCGGTTTCTGTGGCGTTAAGCGACTGAGAGTCATAGACTCCCCTCTGGATAGGACGCCAGTCTATCGCAGGGTTAACCCCCAACACAAGGTTGGTACCCCTTTTACACCTGGGTGGGGTGAGAAAATAGCCGTAAAGTGCCTTTTCCAAGGGCACAACGCCAAAGCCGAAAGCTGGGATCGAACCCACAACCTTTAGATTACGAGTCCAACGCCCTAACCACTAGACTACAGCGGCGGCTTGTATTTGTGGAAGATATGTTTATTGATTTTCATCTCGCAGATGGATAACAGATTTTATACCAATAAGCCTATGACAAGTTAATGTATCTGAAATATTTCATACTATAGACTAGCAGTCGTTAGGTGTGCCAATGTGGAGGGCTTGTTGGACTTTGCTCTTTTTTGTAAAGTGTCGAATCAAATACCATTGATAAATGAAATATGTTCATGTACTTGCCTGTGAAAAAGGCAGGAATCAGAAAAAAGGTTATTTACCAATTTTTCAGTTATGGCAAATCGAAATCTCTGAGAGGAGGGGGGTAAAAAATGTGTATACTCGTGTGTGAAGTATATATGGGAGAATGTGTCTTTTCTTTTCCTTGTATTCTTTCCTTTAGTTTTAGTTTTTTCATTTGATATCAGATGTAATATATAAGGAAACAGAATCTATGGGTGCCTTTGTAGTTAAATGATCATAATGTGTATTGGTGGCAAATCTTTTATTGATTTTTCTCCTAACAGATCCATAACAGATTGTTCACCAATAGATCTTATGACAGCTTAATGTTTCTGAAAGGTTTCATATCTATAGTCAAATATTCCACTACATGTGCCTGCGTATGGGGCTTGTTAGGTTTGGCTCATTTTGTGTAAATTGTTAAATGCAATGCCATTACAAAATGAACTCGAGATATGTACTGGCTTTTGAAAAAGGCAGAAATCAGAATAAGAAAAATATGTATCGCCAAATTTATTTTCAAGTTATGGAAAATCAAATTCTCAGAGTGGGGTTTTAAAATGTGTATACTGGTGTGTGGGGCATGTGGTAAGAAGTCTTTTTTTTTTTTAAAAATGGGATTAAATGTAATATAAAAGGGACAAGTCTCTGTGGTTGTTTTTGTATTGAAAAGATATGAGTGTGCTTTGGCATTTGATATAATATCGACCATGTTCTATGCTTGCCTTTGTATTAAAATGCTAGTTTGTATTAGTGACGTATCTATGCATGATTTTTTGACTAGCAGATACATAACATATTTTACTTTAATACGACTTATGACAAATGAATGTATCTAAAAGGTTTATTACTATAGACTAGTAATCGAGTAAGTGCCTGGGTTTTTTTTTTTTTTTTGGGGGGGGGGGGGGGTTGTTGGATATCCCTCTTTTTTGAAAATTGTCAGATCAGATACCATGAAGTAATGAAATCTAGTTATGTACTGGCCTTTGATAAAGGCAGGAATCAGAATCATAAATCATTAATTTTCCAATTAGTTTTTAAGTTATGACAAATCAAATTCTGGGAGTGGAGATTGTAAAGAAATGTGTACACTCCTGTTTGAAGTAAATGTGGGAGATAGTACCTTTCTTGTTCCCTTTTTTTAATTAAAAAATATCAAATGTAATATAAAAGGAACAGTTTGTATCCTCGACTTTGTATTGAAATGACGTTAGTGTGTATTTGTGGTAGGTCTGTTTACTAATTTTCCACTAGAAGATAGATGACGGATTTTACACCAATACAGCTTATGACAAGTAAATGTATCTGATAATGTTCATACTATAGTCGAGTAATCCATTATATGTGCCTGTGTGAGCCTCATATTGCTTCTTGTCTTTATTTTGAATTGTAGAGTCATACCATTAAAATGAAATCTATTCATGTGCTGGTCTTTGACAAAGGTAGGAATCAATCAAAAATTACTTATTGCCAAATTTATTTTCAAGTCAGGGAAAATCAGGTTCTCAGAGTGTGTGGGGTTTTAAAAACTTTTCATACTGGTGTGTGAAATTTATGTGGTTTTTTTTTTCTTTTTTCTTTAACTTATTTTTAAATGGAATTAAATGTAATATAAAAGTGGCCATGTTTTTTATGCTTCCCTTTGTATTGAAAATAAGTTAGTGTGTATTGGTGTCATATCTCTTTGTGGAATTTTGTCTAGCAGATTGATAACAGATTTTACTCCAATACAGCTTTTGACCAAAAAACTGTATCATAAAGATGTCATACTATAGTCTAGTCCTCATTTAAGTGTGTCTATGTGTGGGCCCTATTGATTTTTGCTCTTGTTTGTGTATATTGTCAAATCAGAAACTATTAGGAAATGAAATCTAGTCATTTACTAGCTCTTGAAATAGGCAGGAATCAGAATGTTTAAATAATATATATTTGCGAATTTTTGTTAAAGATATGACAAATCATGGTCTCTGTGTAAAGTTTAAAGAAATGTGTAGTTGGGTTTGAAGTACATGTGGGTGAAAGTGCCTTTTTCTTTTTATATCTTTTTTAAAATGGAAATTTAAGATAAAATGAATTTAAGATAAAAATGGACCCGGTTCTATGCTTCCCTTTGTATTAAAAATATGCTACTCTGTATTAGTGGCTGATCTGTTTGATTTTCTTCTAGCAGATCCATAACGGATTTTACACCAATGTAGCTTATGACAAATTATTGTTTCTAAAAGATTCCATGCCGTAGTCTAGAAGTCCATTTGGTGTGCATGTGTACAGGCTTGTTGGTTTCTTTCTTCTTTGTTGAATTGTCAAATCAAATACCACCAGAAAATGAAATAATAAATAGTTATGTACTGGCCTTTGACAAAGACCCGAATCAACAAGTAAATAGAGTTAAATTATTTTCTAAGTTATAGCAAATCTAGTTATCTGTGTGTAGGGTTTTGAAAGAAACTGTTATAGTGATGTTCAAAAGGTATGTGGGAATGCCTTCATTTTTTCTTTATTTTTTGTTGTTGTTTGAAATGGATTCAAATGTAATATAAAAGGCGATCAAGTTCTATGCTTGCCTGTGTATTCAAATGAAGCTATTCTGTATTGATGGTAGATCTGTGTTGATTTTCTGGTCGCAGATCAATAACAGATTTTACACAATACAGCTTATGACAAATTAATATATTTGAAGGATTTCATACTGTCATCTAGCAGTCCCTTAAATGTGCCTTTGTAAGTCGGAGAAGGGGATGTTAATTTTTTATTTTTTTGTATTGTACATTGTAGAAATCTGGTCATTTTCTGGCCTTTGACAAGGTAGAAATCTGAATTAAAAAATATTTATTGCAAACATTTATTTCACAGGTTATGGCAAATCAAGTTTTCTGTGTGTTGGGCAGTAAAGAAATTTGTACAGTGGTGTATGAAGTATAGTTTGGAGAAAGTGCTTTTTTTCCTTTTTTTTTCTTTTTGAAATGGCATTAAATTTAATATAAAAATACAAGTTTCTATGCCTGCCCTTATATTGGACAGACTTATGTGTGTATCAATGGCAGAACTGTTTAATGATAATCTGTAAGCAGATCGATAAGATTGCAGAGCATTAGAGCTGATGAAAAATTCATGTATTTGAAAGATTTTATACTATATTTTAATAGTCTAAGGATGCATCTGTGGAAGGCTTGTTGCTTTTTGTTCTATTTGTGAAAAGTTGAAACAAATGCCAATGCAAAAAAACCATCTGATCATGTACTGACCTTTGAGAAAGGCAGGAGTTAGAATAGACATGATTTTTTTTTTAATTAATCTTTTTTATGGGAATCAAATTGTCTGTGTGGTGGTTTTTAATACATTTCTATATTAATGTGTGAAATATAAATTATGCGAAAGTGCAATTTTTTTTTGTTTCTTTTCCTTTTTTTGACTTATTCTAAAATGGCATCAATTTAGTGTAATATAAAAGGGAGCAAGTTTGTTTACCTTCATATTAAAACTACGTTAGTGTGTGTATTGATGGCAGATCTGTTTATTGACTTTCAGCTATCAGATAAACAAATTTTACACCAATGTAGCTTATGATAAATTAATGTGGCTGAAAAAAATTCATACTATAGTCTAGTAGTCCATTAAATGTGCCTGTGTCGACGGCTTGCTGAGTTTTCCTTTTTTGCAGATTGTCGAATCAATACTGTTAAAAAGGGAAATCTAGTCATACTGCCCTTTGACAAAGACAAAAATCAGAATCAAAAACTTACTGCCAAATTTCTTTTCAAACCATGGCAAATTAAGTTCTCTATGTGTAGGGTTTTATTTTTTTATATACTGGTGTGTGAAATAGATGAGTAAGAAAGTGTCTTCTTTTTTCCCTTCTTTTTTAAAACTGGCATGAAATGTCATATAAAAAAGGTTTTATGCTTTCCATAGAATTGGAATGACTTTAGTGTGTACTGGGGAGATCTGTTTATTGATTTACCAATAGATCAATACCAGATTTTACACCAGTATAGTCTATAACAAATATCTATGAAAGATTTCATACTGTAGTCTAAGTATGCCTGAGAGGTGGATTGTTTGCTTTTGCTCTGTTTTAAAATTTGTCAATCAAATACCATCAAAAAATGAAATCGAGTGGTGTACTGAGCTTTAACAAAGGTAGGAATAGGAATCAAAAATTGTTTTTTGCCAACTCATTTTAAAGTTAGTACAGTACAAATCAAGTTATGTGTGTTTTGTTGTGTGTGTTTTGTGTGTGTGTGTGTGTGTGTGTGTGTGTGTGTGTGTGTGTGTGTGTGTGTGTGTGTGTGTGTGTGTGTGTGTGTGTGTGTGTGTGCCTGCGCCCTGGCGTGTGGTGTGTGTGTGTGTGTGTGTGTGCGCGCGCATGTGAGTGTGCGCATATGTGTGTGTATGCGTGTGTGTGTGTGTGTGTGTGTGTGTGTGTGTGTGTGTGTGTGTGTGTGTGTGTGTTTTTTGTGTGTGTGTGTGTGTGTGTGTGTGTGTGTGTGTGTGTGTGTGTGTGTGTGTGTGTGTGTGTGTGTTTAAAGAAATTAGTATAGTGATGTGTAAAATATTTAGGAGAAAGTGCCTTTGTTTTCTTTTCCATTTCATGTTGGAATAGGCATAAATTGTAATATAAGGGGCCAGGTTCTATTCTTGCCTTTGTATTGATATGACAGTGTGTATTGCTGGCAGATCTGTGTATTGACTTTTGGCAAGTGGCTTGATAAGTTTTCTCCATTACAGCTGATGACAAAGTAATACATCTGAGGTCTGATACTTAAGTATAGTGGTCGGTTAAGTGTGCCTGTGTGGAGTTTTATTTTTTTGCGCTTTTTGGTGTTGTTGAACCAAATGCAAATTATAAAATGAAATTTACTCCTGTACTGCCTTTTGATAAAGAAATCGGAATCAAACTGTATTCATTACCAGATTTGTCTTCAAATTGTGGAAGATTAAGTTCTCTATGCGTGATGATTTAAAGAAACTTGTATAGTGGTATGTGAAGTATATGTGGGAGATAATGCTTTTTTCTGTCCTATTTCATGTATTGAAATGGCATCAGTTCTAATGTTAAAGGGATCAGGTTCAATGCTTGCCTTTGTATTGATATGACGTTCGTGTGTATTAGTGGCAGATCTGTTTATTGGTTTTCCGGTAGCAGATCAATAACAAAGTTTACACCAATACAGCTTGTAAGAATTAATGCATCTGGAATTTTTCATACCATAGTCTAGTTGTCCGTTAAGTGTATCTGTGTAGGGGTTTGTTGGTTTTTAGTGGGTTTTTTTTGAAATTGTCGAATTCGATTATAATAAATGTAATGAAATCTAGTCATGTACTGGCCTATTGTCAAAAGCAGGAATAATAATTTAAAAAAAACAGCCTTATTGCCATTTTTTTGTCAAGTTATGGCAAACCTGGTTCTCTGTTTGCGGTTTATAGAAATACCTGTAAAATTGCTGGATTTGCATCTGTGATCCAAAGTTGACCAAAAAGTGCCCTATTTATAATGATGAAAGTGATGTACTGAAGTGTCACTTTAAAATTGCAATGTTTAGAATTTTAAAAGAATTATTTGTACATTTTGTTTCACATTTTTACGTTTTGTTTTATCATTTTCTGTAAAAGAAATTTTTAACCAAAGAAGAACAGATTTTACTGCGATATAATAGTCAATTGGAAATCTCATTTGCCAGTAGAATGTTATTTTTTTTTGTTTGCTTGTATCCTGTTTTTGCTTCATGATTGAAGTATTGTCAGTGGTTTCTTTGCTCTACATAGCAAAAAAAAACCCGTTACTTTTGCCTCATACCCATTTAAACTTGTTCTAGAATCGCATACGTAGATTTTTGCATGTATGGATAAAACTGCAACGCAATTAAAATAATGCTATCATAATTATGTAAGATGAAATCCAAAATTGCCATCTAAATGAGAAAAGAATGTTGCTATTTTGAGTACCAGCCAGAAGGTTTTTTGTGATAAACGTTCCTAAGATTTATAGTGTATTTCATAACACTCCTATGAAAAATTGATAAAAATGCTTTATTTTTGTCTTTTTCGTTTAGAAATCAAGTGGTGAGCACACACTATTGACACCTATTCTAACTTTGCAAAACACTATATTTCAATAAAGCCATATTTCTACAGAAAGTTATTCAATGGAAATGCCCCTCCGAAAATCACTAATTGCTTCAAAATTAACAGGCATAATCACCTAACATTTCCAAGACCCAAGGACAATCTATACAAAACAAGCTTCTTATATTATTCAGAAAGTGATCTATGCAACAAGCTCCCAAGCAGTTTAAAATGTATCAAAAACAAAAAAACGGTTTAAGACACAGATGAAAATTTATTTAATGTGTAAATGTTTAGGAATTAAATTATAAAGCAATTAACCTGTCTACAACAAATGCAGTAGCACTTTCTGCATCCCTTGAACATATTATTTCAGATGTGATTTTTAGAGATTGGAAATATTGCACTGTTAAGCTGTGTGTGCATGTGGAAGAGAGGGAAGACGGAGGGATTTTTGTTTATATTAAATGTTTAAGCTAGTGTTAATGCTAATGAAAGCATGTGAGTAATCTAAACGAGCACATGCATAATTTACACATTTTACAAGTGTCAAAAGGAGAAACCTAAATGGATGAAGTGATGGTAATTATCCTGACTTTTTTTTTTAACATGCTTGGGGGGGGGGGGGGGGGGGGTTCTTCCTTTTTTCTTCTTTCTTTCTTTCTAAAATTGGGTTTAACAGGCTTTATGATGAATGATGTTTTTTGATGTTATTAATGATGGATTATTAGCATTATCATTGTTGTTACTGTCTTGATTTGATAGTCTAGCTGACTGAATGTTTTTAATGTATTATTAGGTAGGGGCTCAAGTTTGTTGTGAAACCTGTATTGTTATCATTATTATTGTTTGGTTGATTGTATGTATTCCTCCATTCCTCTTTGAAACCCCCCTTTTCCCGGTCCTAT
>CM060331.1:21054536-21058513 GCA_030674155.1 Stramonita haemastoma | reverse complement strand
GCCAAGAGGGCATACGGACAGTCATGTTAGAGATGTTCTCCAAAGACCAACTAGCCCCCTGGGCTGCAGCACATAAGGACTGTGTAAGTCAAGCCTCCTAGTTAGAGAGTCATATTCGATCATTAAAGACTAAGCTGTAAAATCAAATTCCATGAGTGGAAAAACCACTGATCATACAGCCACTCACTTTGCTGTTGCCCCCAGCGTCAATGGTTTAACCAAGAAGTGTGATAAAGCCCAGGCGACTTCTACCCACCAGTTAGAAGGTATAACGTATAATCCAGAAGAACGACATTTTGCTTTCGGCCAATTTTTTTTTTCAAATATACCTCTAAATGAACAGACTGATAACTAATGATAGAAAGGATAAACATGATTCTATTCAAATCTGTCCTAAACCTTTGACTCTCATTTCGGAGACAGAAAATTGTGTAAAACAAATTTTCACAAATATATCAGCCTTGATACCTTTATCAATGACGCCTTTACATTATCAATAAAAACCTTAGATTTGGTAAAAGGTTAGGCAACAGGCAATGTAGAGAAATTAATAGAAGAACGCCCAAAGTGATTATTGCTATAATATCTCTTAGCTTGATACAATGTGAAAACATTTTGTGACATAACTTTGTGAGTAGGCATTGCTGTCTTCATTGTGTGCAAAGCATAGGGCGTGGCTGGACTACCCCAAGGGTAGGAGATTAAGATAACCCATGGCTTGGTATTCTTCCATGACTATGCTGTTATTGACTTGTACCATTATTTTTAGACATTAATTAAATACAGTTGTTTCACCCAAATAAAAAATAATTGTTTGCCTTCTTCAACCTACGTAGTTTCTGTGGAGCAAAGTGTCAGAGACCTCAGATTCTCTAGGGGCCTGTATCTTGAGGGTTGTGCCCTTCTCCTCTTCCTCTCTGCTTTACCTTCCAAATCCCTGAAGAGTGCCGGTATCTATTTACAGCTGGGGTGAAGCCAAAACGCAAGTATCATTTATCTGCCTGGCAGACACACCCAACTATGCATAGACACCAGCTTACTTTGGCGTGGGCGAGAACTCGCTATCTTTTAAGTCTTACGGGGGGGGGGGGGGGGGGGGGGGGGGGTGTAAAAAATGGAAGGAGAATGGACCAAGTAAGCAGAAAAAATGAAAGAAGAAAGTGACAGAAAGACAGAACACAAAGCAAAAACAAAGAGAGGGCTAGAAAAATGGGATTTCCTAGCACAAAATTTCCAGAGGATGGGGATGCTGTTTCTACAGACAAACCCACAAGCATCACAATGGGAACAATGCCTTTGTAAACTATAGACTGTTTTTGTTTAAGCTTGATCTTCTACTTTTAAACTTAAGTTTGGCTTTTATGGAAAAAAAAATGAGGGCGAAAAACCAAAAAAGCCTTTTATTGGGAAAAGGCTATGACAAAAAGCAAAATAAACTTTTATGAGAAAAATGTATATAGTGAAAAGCAAAATGGGCTTTCATTGGGAAAGAAAAGCTATGTCAAAAAAACAATTAAACTTAGTCCGCTTAGGAGTGGGGGCTGTTTTTTTTTCTTTTCTCTTATTTTTCGGAAATTGGAGGGAGGAGACCCAAACAAAATGGAGCACAGTCTCAGAGGAATAATCAAAAAGGATTTTGACCGTTACCGAAATAGTGTAATGCATTCTCCGGGGACTTAACCAGGTGATGTAGCAGGGGAGGGAATTAGGTGCAATTCCCCACGATTTAGCGCGGTCAGCCACGCCATGTCTGCCTAGTGTGGCGTCACAAAGCGCAATGGTGTCCTCTCCCCTGCAACACCCCATGAAGAATCGCACTGAATTCTGGCAACACACCTAGTGTGCAAGTGCGTGCACTCGTGCCCAGACGTGCAGAGGCACAAACTCAAGGACGGACGCACACACACATATACACGCACATGCACACACACACACAAACATACACACATCGTGCGCACGCACACACACATGGATACACACCACACACACACACACAACACACACACACACACACACACACACACCCACACACACACACACACTTTGAAGAGCCCATTTCACACATTGTGTTAGAAAAATGCTGGTACGGTGACTCATGCCCTCAAAGGCTTTGTTGTAGTCTATAAAGGTGATTAAAATAATCTCCATTCGCTGTGCTGTTCACCTTTTTGATGGTGTTGGGGAGCACAGATAACATGTCCGTTATTTCTGTCTTTGTTCTGCAACCATCTTGACAGTCACATAATTCAAATTCTACTTTTTTGTTTCAATTTAAAAAATACAAGACACACTCAAACAGAAAGACATCCAAAAAGAAAGATACAAACAAACAAAAACCCTCTTTCACTTCCACAGGTGTGTCACTACCTCCATGACAGGACCAGGAGATGAACTAAGGCCCCCCCAGGATGTGATGACTTCCAACACTGTAGTGATGGGAGGTGGGGGGAGGGGGAAGAGAGAGGGATGTCACACACCAGCCAGTACTAATTAGTCCTGCATCACCACGCCCGTCTACACCTTTTTCAGTCTCTCATCAATACCTCAGGGAAGCTTTGGCCTCACTGATCCAGGTGATCATTAGTGAGGGACAGGTGAATTAAAGGTCACCTGTCTCGGTGTCGCTATCTGTCTATAGCTGACTGGATGGCTGGCTGTCTATTTATCTGTCCTGTGGTTTTTTGTGTATGTATTGATTAGTTTATCTGTCTGTCTGCCTTTCTCCCTGACTGTTTGTCTATCTGTCTGTCTGTCTGTAGCTGTCTATGCATTTATCTATCTACCCTCCTCTCCATCCTATTCAGACAGCCACCCATGATAATCCATACATTTATATACTCATCTACCTATCTGGGGACTGGATAGTTCAGTGGTCAGAGCACTCGCTTTCCCCAAACCAACGTTAAGCAAAATCGAACATGGTTACCAAATGGATGATTGAACCACTAAAGGGCGCCTTGGCTTCAGTATAGTCCCCCAGTTCACCCAGTTGTAAATGGCTACTTGCATCTTTTGGGTCAGAGAAGGTAAAACAGCGAGGGAGTGGAGATGGGCGCCGACCTAAAAATGCTGGTTACTGGAGAAGCTGATGTCTCTGATGCCTCGCTCCCCTATGACCACATAGGTTATGAAACATATTTACCTTTTACATATTTTACCTATCTAGCTATATACCTATCTGACACTGCTTTAGATTCAAACAGTAGAAATGTTTTCTGCTGTAAACAGTGATCAAAAGTGTATGATTACAATTTGCTCTGGAAGATTTTTTCATCTTGTCATTTTCCCTGTTAATCACATACCCTGACATGAGAGATGTCTCATTAAAAAAAAACCCTTATATATTACATTTTGAAAGAAATAAGTCTTCATTCAAAAACAAGTGTAGTTGGCAAAAACCATCTTTTTGAGTTCACATGATAAATTAAAGTAGAGTTTAAAAATGCAACAAAGCCATTAATTTGTCTTGTGGCGAACAATAAAACGTTCAAGTAATTGGGAAAGAAGCAGTTTGGAGGAACGAAAAGAATGAATAGAATGGACAGACAGACAGACAGACAGACCAGACAGACAGACAGACAGACGGATGGACAGAGTGAAAGAGAGGGGAGGGGGACGGAAGAGAGAGACCTTGTGGATGCATACCTGCAACAAAGAAACCCATTGAGCTGATGGGTCCTGCTAGCCCCTGTACTGTACACATTGCCTCCGTGGGATGCTGTCTGTTCATTACTGACTGTTTCTTTGCCCTCCTGCACAGATGATTGGAGAAACCTTCAACGTGTGTTGATTGAGGCTGCCTGGTGTTGTAACCTCAAACAAATGATTTGCTTCAGTCTGTGATTGTCAGTGTCTGTTAGAGTGTGTGTGTGTGTGTTGTCTATTTCCTTCCTTACCTCTGCCTCTAGCTTTCTGCTCTGTGTATCCCCCCTCCCTCCCTCCCTCCCTCTCTCTCTCTCTCTCTCTCTCTCTCCTCT
>CM060331.1:21032036-21037036 GCA_030674155.1 Stramonita haemastoma | reverse complement strand
TCTCGTTTATGTAAGGATTGAAACGTTTCCCGGTCAGGTTTATGAATGGCTTCAGGGGTTGCTGCGTCAAAGGGTGTATTCTTCTAGCATCTCAACAGATGGATTTTCCTGCATTCTCTTTCTGACATTGTTATCCTTCAATGATCCAGTTTTTAAGCTGTGGGCTGAGGTCGACCCTTCAAGTTTTCCACGAGCAATACATTGTAGCATCAATTTCCCGTCTATCCACAGGAACGGCAAGACGTCCGCGAACAGCAGCCGTATATCTCCCTGCAAAACCTGGCTTGTAAACGGCTTTTTGATTGGCCAGAGAAACTGCAAGTGGGCGAATCGTCTTCATCCATTCATCTCCCTGATGGGCGAAGCGTATAAAGTTTCTTTAGATTGGCCAGAGAGTGTCAGCAGAAGCGAGTGGTAGTGAATGGTTCCCTTTCCTGAACTGAGAGCTCCCATCTTTTCTCCACGCTGCTCAGCAGCCAGCATTAAATTTGTCAAGCTTGAGTCAGCTTCCCCGGAATGGTCATCATTCGTGTCTGTGCTTGAAGCTGTGATCAACATCACTGTGTTTATTGTCAATCTGGAACTGTCTCTCGTTTCTAAATCGTAAATCTGCCATCCAGTGTACTGTAAAGAAAAGCGTTTTATACAAGGCATCAGCAGCTGCAGTTATATCAGCAAGGTAAAAAAGAGACAGTATTTGTATATTGTGGTACAGACTGAAAACATGTTGATATACAGCTTGAGTTTTGTAATGTTAAAAAGCGAATGACAGTTACTTATTCAGAAGCTAGTTTGTTTAAGTTCTGTGACTGTGTCCACGTAAAAAAACCCTGAGTTATCTGGATTTAACTCTGTGGTAGAAAAAAGAAAAGAATTTGAGTTGTGGATAAACCAAACCAAGCAAAGTATGCCAATATTCAGCTAAGGAGAAACAGAAACAACCTGAATAAATAAACAGAGGAAGTCCGAACATTGAACCCTGGAGATTAACAACAGAAACCTCAGTGGAGGTAAACAGATAAAATGTGGATGTTCCAGCCGGCTAACGACTATCACCGTTGGCTCAAACTGGGTGGAGAGAGCCATCAATAAATCATTGCAAAACACACCATTTCCCTCTTCCTGGACCGACACTGATTCCAGGGGAGAGCTCAGCAGCATCCAACTGATGGTTAAACCAGGGGTCAGGGACTACACCACCCATCAACTGGTTTACATTATTCAGTTCCAGGCAACACCCTCCCTTAAAGGTTAATCTTCAATCAACAGAGAGTGGGGTTTTTTTATTGATTTTTATGGACCACAGGGTGTACTTTAATGGTGAAAGGGAAATGTTAAGTGATTGAATATTAAAATTAATGACTATCCAGCTTTCTGTATGATTATACAACATATGCAGTGTGAAGGCACCTCTGCAGTTTAAAGAAGAATTATCAGATCGTGGATGAAATAAATTTTCTAACATACCTTATTTTTCGTTTGTATGAGGTGTTTGTGTCTCTCATATTCCAAACATTTTTTGGACATAATTTATGCAGGCTTGTAAACACTGCCCTTTTTTTTGTTATAAAAGACATACATCTAATGATCTACATTATAATGTCTAAAAATGTGATCTGAGCTTGAAAAAAAACTGATGATTCATGAGAGAACACCGCCGAGGGATTAAATTTTCTCCAGTTTCTGATACCTGTCCACATTTTATTGGATTTTAAAGACAGCAACTGCAACAGTACTAAGGGTGTCCAGGTACACTGTTAACGTTTGGAGTGTGTAGAGGTTATAAATTGGAACAGGATCTCAAAAGTAATAACCCAACATTTTGCTCGAATAGCAATAGTGACGCTGCTTAAGTGTATCGGAACAAGCTTAGATACAGCTTGAAACACAATATGAGAGACCTAATGGAACTATTATTGCATGTAAAATTATAAGGATACAATCTGAATTCTGAGCCCATGTTTCAAATCTTCAATCTGCGTCCTCTACAAGAGAAGACAATGACATACACAATGTGTCTTGTCGATTACTAATGCCAACATCAGTGTATTTCTTTGCTTCATAAGCAATGTGATTTAGGCAGAAGACCAGATCAGCGTTGTTGTTAGCACAAAAACTAAACAAAACAAAGCATGCTTAACTCAACTTTTCCTTAAATCCTTAACAAGCTGTTGGAACGCTACAGAAAAGATTGCAGACAGTGTGTTGTATGCAAGCCAGATCTGGCGGAGCTAACCCTACACACAAACAGTGCTTTTTTTGTTGTTGTGGTAACCGAATAGGCAATTCATCAGGCAGTGTAATTATTTTTTTAAAAAACACTTAAAGCCCAGTGTGTGTTGAAGCCAGATCTGCATCGTGGGACACAATACACAAACCCAACATCACTCAGTAAGGCCTAGTCAAGAGTGCTAAATTTAGTGCACTCCTTCCCTTTTACCTAGTTTATGCGTGGTCAGCTCCATCTATAAATAGCATCAGCTGGCCACAGCTGGGCTGGGATGGGCTGGGATAATTAGCAGCTGAGAGGAGCTGAAAGTGGGGGATTGTGACAGCTGTGGGGAGGGATGCTGCCCACCTCTCTGTGGACCTGACCGGCTGCTGATGGTCAGAGGGGGCCTGCACCCTCTGTGGGTGAGGTAGGGTCTTCATGGTGTCTGTCAACCCCCTCCTCCACGCTCTACACAACAGCAACGACGGTGGGACCAGCAACACCAGCAACAACAACAACAACAACACCGGCAACAACATCACCTCTGCCTCCAACTCTACTCATCCCCAAGGAATCTCCTCTGGTGAGATTGTTGTTGGTTTTTGGGTTGTTGGGAACTGTTCGTTGTTTGCTTAGCAGGGTTATGGGTTGTTAGTGTGAAAGTAACGAATTCGTTTAGAAAGTGAGAAGAAGGGGATTATTTTTAGTCTTCTCTCTCTTGTCTCATCTCTATTCTCCCTTTTTGGGTGGGATGTGTGATGCCTGGTCTTCTCCCATGCTTGTAACTTTGCAGGTTGTGTGCCTGCTAGTTGTGGTAAAACGTATCTTGTGATGTTTGTCTGCTGAATTTGAGAAGAGGTAGAGTAATCGTGAAAATAGATAGAGGAGGAGGGACCAAGGAAAGCTAATATACCCCGCCCCAAATAAAATGATAACAAGGCATCACCCCTTAACTCCTTGGAATGTTATCATGATCATACGCTGACCTTTTCAGGTGGGTCAGGTTGAACCAGACGGAGTCTATCTCCTCAAAGTCTTAGAATACATGCTAGGTATGTTGATGTCATCCCCACCACTGATCACAATTGGCCTGCTCTTCTTTGAAAGGTAGAACTGTTTTAAATATGTGTGTCGAGACGTGAATGTGATCACTCCTTGATTTACATTCTCCAACAAAATTCTCACAGCGGAGGGAAGTCTGGAGTGGGGTGAATTCTAGGGGAACATTTTCTCAATGACCAACTTATCTCAGACACAAACCTCAAATACTCTGTTGTCAAATTATGAGGTTTATGCTCTACCCACACGCCAGTTCAGCATCCTTGGAGAAAGGAACAGAAAAAAAAAGTGAGAAAGAAACCGTGTCTTTGAAAGAAACAAATACAACAACTAGGAGCTTATACAAATGTATATATATACGCAGATAAAAGGCAAAAGGGGAAAGACATGGACATAGACAGAAAGATTAACCCAAACAAAGAGTAAGATAGACATAATTATTGTTTAAATTGGTGTGTGTGTGCGTGCGTGCGTGCGTAGGTGTGTGCGTGGTGTGTGCGTGTGTGTATGTGTGTGTGCATGCGTGTTATGGTGTGCGCGTGCGTGCTTGTGTGTGTGTGCGTGTGTGTGTGTGTGTTATTTGTGTGTGTGTATGTGTGTGTTTGTATGTGTGTGTCTGTGATACCCAGACATTAACAGAAAGGTGAGCAGAGAAGAGAGTGACGGACATGCAGAGACAGTTTCAGACAGACAAGCATAGAGACAGACAAACAGACAGACAAACAGACAGACACTGAATGAGAAGTAAAGAGATAAGGACACTAGGGGTTTATGAGATGTATGTACACATAGAAAAGGAGAGGAACATGGACACAGAGACAGAAGATGGATGGAGACTAGCCATCCATTTTTCTTACACAACAGCTCTTTCTCCTGTCAATAGAAACAGGCTGAAATTTGGGCTCTGTGGTCCAAGGGAACTAACTGTACTCTTTTGTGGTGACAGCCAATCAGTTAGAGGTGTAGAGTGTACGCTAGGAGGGGAGATAAACTCGATTTCCGATTCTGTTCTGGACAGGAAATGGCTAGGATGATCTTGTGAATGAGAAGGACACCTCTGTGTTTTTTCAGGTTACTGAGTGATAGATAGATAGATAGATAGATAGATAGATAGATAGATAGATAGATAGATAGATAGATAGATAGGCTATAGAAAGAAAAAGAAAAAAAAACATTATGTTAGAAAGAAACTAAACAAGAATGATTTATTTGCAAGTATTGTAAACCTGTATCCAGCATCACAAGACAAGCTCTCACCTGGAATCCACAAAGGAAAAGAAAGAGAGGGCGGTCTAGAAATACCTGGCGCCGGATCTGGATGCAGATGCGAAAAAGATGGGCAAAACGTGGGGACAACTGGAACGCCTAGCCCAGAACCGAGATGCCTGGAGACAGCTGGTTGGCGGCTTATGCCCCAGAAGGGACCACAAGCAGACATGACATGACTGTAAATCAGACACGAACAAAGACAGAGACAGAGAGAGCCAGAGAGAACAATCAACTGATAACAGTCATTCCTGTCACACGCTGACATGACAGAACGCCAATCCTGCTTTTATTTTGTATATCTAAATCACTTTCTGTCCAGAATGGAAGAGGAAATCGAGTTATCTCCCCTAAGAATGGCCCCGTGTAGCCACCTGATTGGATGTCACTGTGGAAAAGAAGAGTTAGTCCCCTTAGACATCAGTCCAGCTTGCTCACAGATTAGGGGCACATGTAGCCTAGT
>CM060331.1:21024536-21027036 GCA_030674155.1 Stramonita haemastoma | reverse complement strand
GAGAGAGGAGAGGAGATGATGAGGAGGAGAGAGAGAGAGGAGAGAGAGAGAGAGAGAGAGAGAAGAGAGAGAGAGGAGAGAAGAGAGAAGAGAGAGGAGAGAGAGAGAGAGAGAGAGAGAGGAGAGAGAGGGATGGAGAAAGAAAGAAAGAGAGAGAGAGAGAGAGAGGAGGAGAGAGAGAGGAGGATAGAGAGAGAGAGTGAGGAGATGAGGAGAGAGGAGCTATCAAATCAAATAAAAAATCAGATCAAAATTTTCTTTCCAGATGGTACATTGAGTAAGCAATAAATTTGCTTTCTTTCATCAAGCGATCTATCTAGCAAAAAAAAAACAACAACCAAGAGAGAGTAGAGAGAGGGTGGGTTGGTAAGAGAAATGAGACAGACAAACAGACAGACAGACAAACAGACAGACAGGAAAAGACACACATACAGAGACAGCAACAAAGAACTTTGATTCTATACCCTAAACACCCCAAACCATCATTACAACACAGACAGATGCTATCTCCAGGAGCCTTCACACTGCAGTTAACTGATAGAGAGACTAGCTCCCCAGGCCTCCTCCTCTTCCCTGAAAACTGACTGAGGGGAGGAGAGCAGGAAGGGAGATGGATGGGGAAGGGGAAGCTAGGGGGCAGTGTCAGTATCAATCACGGGAGGAAACTCATACATCACCTGCGAAAGTTTCCTCCCTTGTAATCCATCTGGGCTGTTGTCCCTGGGGTGAAAATGTCGAGGTGGGTGATTATTTTATATGCAAATGAGAAATTTGGGAAATGAAAAATGAGAGAGGGACATAAATTTGAAGCTGTGTGTGTGTGTGTGTGTGTGTGTGTGTGTGTGTGTGGTGTGTGTGTGTGTGTGTGTGTGTGTCTGTGTTGTGTGTGTGTGTGTGTGTGTGTGTGTGTATAAATGTGTGTGTGTGGTGTGTGTGTAAGTGTGGGTGTGTGGGTGTTAGTGTGTTAGTGTGTGTGTATGTGTGTGTATGTATGTCTCTGTGTGTCTGTGTGTTCCAGGGTTGTTTCAAATAAGGGAATGGACAGCAATGTGACATCACACTATGTACACAAATTTTAAAGAAAAAGACAATAACAGAGATAAAGACAGAAACAGAGACAGACAGACAGGCATATTACAGAAACAGCAACAAAGAACTTTGATTCTATACCTTGAACACCCAAAGCCATCATTACAACATAGACAGATGCTATCTCCAGGAGCCTTCACACTGCAGTGAACAGAGAGAGAGAATAACTCCCCAGGCCTCCTCCTCTTTCCTGAAAACTGACTGAGGGGAGGAGAGCAGGAAGGGAGGATGGATGGGGAAGGGGAAGCTAGGGGGCAGTGTCAGTATCAATCATGGGAGGAAACTCATAGATCACCTGCGAAAGTTTCCTCCCCTTGTTATTCATCTAGGCTGTTGTCCCTGGGGTGAAAATGGTGAGGTCCCTGAATTTTTTTTGATGCAAATGAGAAACCTGGAAAATGAAAAATGAAAGAGGGAAAGAAATTAGAAGCTCTGTGTGTGTATGTATGTATGTATGTATGTATGTATGTATGTATGTATGTATGTATGTATGTATGTATGTATGTATGTATGTATGTATGTATGTATGTATGTGTGTGTGTGTGTGTGTGTGTGTGTGTGTGTGTTTGTGTGTTTGTGTGTGTGTGTGTGTGTGTGTGTTCATGCAAGCAAATGCATGAATGACAATAATGGTCCGAGTTGTTTCAAATAACGGAATGGACAAGAATGTGACACAATACTATGTGAAACAAAATCAAAAGAAAAAAGCAGGCAATAACAGCCAGCCAGACAGAAACAGACACAGACTGACAGAAACACAGGAAGAGACAGAGAACTTTGGTTCTATACCCTAAACACCCAAAACCATCATTGCAGCATGGAAAGATGCTATCTCCAGGAGCCTTCACACTGCAATGAACAGATAGAGAGAATAACTCCCCAGGCCTCCTCCTCTTCCCTGAAAAGTGACTGAGGGGAGGAGAGCAGGAAGGGAGGATGGATGGGGAAGGGGAAGCTAGGGGGCAATGTCAGTATCAATCACGGGAGGAAACTCATTGATCACCTGCCAAAGTTTCCTCCCCTTGTAATCCATCTCTGGGCTTGTTGTCCCTGGGGTGAAAACATCGAGGTCCCTGATTTTTGTTTTGTTTTTATGCAAATGAGAAACTTAGGAAATGAAAAGTGATAGACAGAAATAAATTTGAAGCTCTGTGGTGTGTGTGTGTGGTGTGTGTGTGTGTGTGTGTGTGTGTGTGTGTTGTGTGTGTGTGTGTGTGTGTGTTAGTGCACGCGTGCGCGTTTCGCGCGCCGCGTGTGTATGTATGTCAAATTAAATCAAATCAAATTTTTATTTCCAGATGGCACATAGGTGTGTGTTGTGTGTGTGTGTGTGTGTGTGTGTGTGTGTGTGTGTGTGTGTGTGTGTGTGTGTGTGTGTGTGCGTTGTGTGTGTGTGTGTGTGTGTGTGTGT
>CM060331.1:21003669-21024436 GCA_030674155.1 Stramonita haemastoma | reverse complement strand
ATTCACTCACTGTCTCGCTCGTTTACTCGTTCTCTCATGTGTTCATAGCTTCACCAGCTCTTTCTCATTTGGGGCTGTCATGTTTGAATCAGTGCAAACATTAAACTAAATTCTTAAACACATGTTTATAATATATATTTTTTCTTCTTTTTTATTTTTTTTTTTTTGCATGATGATCCGTGGTGATGAGGATAATGTAATGATGCTGCTGTGGAAGTGCATCCGCTTTGAGATTTTGTTATCTAGTTTTTTGTATTCTATGCTTAAAAGACAACAACCGTAGTGACACAACTAGTTATAACAAAAAAGACTGATATGTATACTGGTATGGTTGCAGTGCTGCACGCGATACGGATCGAGGAGATCATCATCCTGGGAGTCATCATCTCCATGTGGGTGGTGGCTGTCCTCTCCTTCCTCCGCAAATGGTCCACCATCCGCATCCTGCAGCCCGTGGAGCCCGCTACCGGCCCACACGCCCAAGAACCTGGAGAATGTCCGGTGGTCAAGCGAGCCCAGGACTCGGTCATCTACAAGAACTACAGCCGCAAGATGTCCGTCACCATGGTGGCCAGAGAAAACAAACGGCTGCAGAGGATGCACACGGTGCCTATCATGAGTGCCCTCCCTTCCTTGCCTACTATCACTATGGAGACCAACACGACAGAGATGTAGGCGTAGGTTGAGAAGGGGGGGGGGGTGTAGGAAGGATAGGGGTGGGGAAGGGGGGGTAGGAAGTGAAAGAAAGAAGGGAAGGAAGGAGGAAGGAAGGGTAAGGATGAAGTAAAGGAGGAAGCAGAACAGGAAGAAGAAAGATAGAGAAATAAAAGAAAGAAAAACGAATGAAGGGATAATTAAAAACAGAATCAGTAAAACAAAAAACAATTTAGTCAAGTATTAGAAATATAGTTATCATTCTAAAAAAATCTTAATTATATTTAAAGATAAAAAAAGGATCCAATTTAAAACTGTATGCACAAATAAAATTGTGTGAATAAAAATTCACATCTGAATTCAGTTTTTGAAATGCCTAAATGTACATGGAATTAATACAGGTATTTCCAAAGATTTTTTATCTGACAAAAGAATCAACAGTATACCTGTAAAGCATCTGGATGAATACAAACCCTTACAATAGACTTAAACTTACAACGATATCAAAGCTACATTCTCCCAAGCGAGCATGTGTTAATGTTAGAATAACTATACCTATAAAGCAATTTTATTGTCTCTTATTAAAGCTTTCTTAAAGCGATCTGAATCAGCTTTTGAGAATTGTCTTCTATTTCGACGAAAATAAAGTAAGAAAAAATGTTCCATAATAAAGGATTTTTTTTAGCAAAACAGACTAATTAGGCCTACCCATCCCTGATTTTAATTATCGAAATGGTTTGTCACTGTCACAAAATAGTTAGATAATACATATTCATATGTAGAGACTCCCTGAAATATTAATGAATTCAGCTCTTAAGAAAAGGGTAGACCTAGAAACAATCTATTACCAAATATTCCCCAAGAAATATGTATGAACTGATTCTAAACATTATTTGATTTCAAAATACGAACGAATAAATCCATTTTGTTTCTCAAGCATTATGCAAAATGGCTAAAATACTCATTAAGTACAACATCCATTGCCGAAACGTACATGTTCAAAGATGAAATGCTACCAATCACAGCCTTGAACGTGAAATGATGTTTACATAAATATAATAATCATTTGCCCGCCATCTTTTTGAGCAGCGTGGTATATACCAATCAGATTGGGAGCTACAATGAAAACGTTGGCGCAGTGACGCTTTACTCCTCCCTTGTCAAAGAGTGGAGATTGTCATCAGTTTCAGACAGGAAGTGACGAAAGGAGTGTGAGAAAGTGAAACAGGTGTTATAGTGTGGTGATGAATGAAGGATCTAAGACTATTCTTCTGATCGTATTGTGCTGTGAGAGTGCAGATACCTGAAGAAAGAAGGACAGAAAGAAACGATGCAATTTTGAGATAAACAGAAATCTTTCTCTACTCTCTTTCTCTCTGTCTCTCTCTGTCTTCTCTCTCTGTCTCTCGCGTTCTCTGTCCTCTGTCTCTGTCTCTCTCGTCTCTCTCTGTCCTCTCGTCTCTCTCTCTCTCTCTCTCCTCTCTCTCTCTCCCTCTCTCTCTCTCTCTCTCTCTCTCTCTCGTCTCCTCTGTCTCTCTCTGTCTCTCTCTCTCTCTCCTCTCTCTCCTCCTCTCTCTCTCTCTCTCTCCTCTCTCTCTCTCTCTCTCTCTCTCTCTCTCTCCAGCCATTGAAAAGAAAAAGATGCTGGATTGTTCATGTGGCAAATGTGCAATAATTCTGTGGGCTGACCAAAATGCCGCCTCTTACACAACCTTTTCTGCCCATGAAGAAGAACAGAATATGTATTTATCGATGTGAGAATTATTGATATTCCCTACATTAATGTAATAATACCTATGTCATTGTTTGTGCATGTGAACATATTTTTTTGAAAATGTTAATCCCTCAAAAACAATGTGCATCCTTCTTGGTGGGATTCGTGATCCATTCTGGGAATCTGTGTGTAATATACAAAGTATGTTATAGCCAAGCCATGCCTAAAGGAGAAACGAATTCATGATTTTTTTTAATGAAAAGGAAATACAACTTCTTACGAAAGAAAATATAAAGCTATGTTTCATTAATACCGCTTACGTAAAGTATTTACAGCGGTACACAAAAATATCCTATCAAATCAGATTTATCAAGGAGGTTTGGTTCTGTTTTTACATAAATGACTCCAAAAAGAACATTAATAACAACTAAAGAATCTAACGTAACATGCTATCTATCATTCTTAAACCTTTTAAGGCACAGTCATTCTTTGGTTTCTTTTGCTGTCAAGACTCAGTCTCTGTGAGAAAGAGCTCTACGCTGTATGCTATCCTAAGTCTTCATAGAGAGCTTCTTGGCCACTGGATTGGGTCAGGCCAGATCTTTCGAGGTGCCTCATGTAGCGGGCAGGATACTGCAGCATATTCTGTTGTCTGCCTGCCAGTCTTGCATGGCAAAATGCTGTCATTTTTTAAATGATGAAATTCTATACTTTTCAATTCCAAAATTTTACTTTTCAATTCCAACATTTTACTGAAATATTCTCAAGAGTTTCTTGATTCGGTTTGTTAATGTTCGATGACTTATTCATGGTACAAAAAAAAAAAGAAGAAAAAGAAACTATGACGTCTATGCCAGATTTTACCAATTTGATTTCGATGGTATGATTATGTGGTTTGAAGCCTAAGTTGACCGTGTTGGTCTTTTTCATCTCAGGGTGTCCCATGTTTTTTTATTTCGATTTGTTGGATTTTTTAAGGGGTGGGGAATAGGTGGGGAGTGGATGGGGTAGGCGATAGGAGAAAAAACATTAAGGGATGGACTTTTTTCTATGTAGACAAAAAGTAATCATTTCGTTGACTGATGTTATGGAAGGTTTGTTTCATGGGAAAAGTTGTTGTTTGGGTTGTGTGTGTGTGTGTGTGTGTGTGTGTGTGTGTGTTGTGTGTGTGTGTGATGTGTGTGTGTGTGTGTGTGTGTGCTTGCGATTTTAGGTTAGTGTACCGCATTGTGACATGTGGAGTATGTGAGTGAGTATGTTGTGTGTGTGTGTGTGTGTGTGTGTGTGTGTGTGTGTGTGTGTGTGTGTGTGTGTGTGTGTGTGTGTATGGTGTGTGTGTATGTGTGTGTTGGTGCTTGCGATTTTTATGTTATGTGTACCAGCATTCGTGCACATGTGCGAGTATGCGTGAGTGAGTATTTTGGGTGTGTGGTGTGTGTGTGTGTGGTGTGGTGTGGGTGTTGTGTGTGTATGTGTGTGTGCTTGCGATTAGGTTAGTGTACACATTCGTGCACATGTCGAGTATGCGTGAGTGAGTATGTTGTGTGTGTGTGTGTGTGTGTGTGTGTGTGTGTGTGTGTGTGTGTGTTTGCGCACATGGATCAATTCATGTGTGTATTACCGTGTGAGCGCTCTGTTTTCTGCACGATAGGGGAGAGAGAGATGCTATCCTTAGTCATGTTGTACATTATTTTGTCATTGAAATGTCATGCTTGTTGGTTTGTTGTGAATATTTTTGTTTCCTTGGCCGTCCCTGGTCCCGCTTTATATTGTTGGTACTATCAATGTTGTCATCATTACTGTTATCGTCCTTATTGTTTATCATCATCATCATCATCATTATTATTATTATTATTATTATTATTATTATTATTATTATTATTATTATTATCATCATCATCATCATCATCATCATCATCATCATCATCATCATCATTATCGTTATTTTATATATATTTTTTTTCAAAATCATTGTCAGTAATGTTTTTGGTACTAATATTGATATTGCTTTTTTGTTATCATCATCATCGTCATCGTCGTCGTCGTCGTCGTCGTCGTCTCATCATCATCATTCATCATCATCATCATCATCATCATCATCATCATCGTCAACGTCATCATCGTCACCATTGCTTTTCGTTCCGATGTGTTGCTTTGGGTTTACAAACACATTTCTCTTTATTTCATAGTGAACTGTCTTTGAGAAAACAACTGTCACCATAACTTGTGCCGAGTGACATATCTTTCGAAGACAAAACATCCTCGCCCATTGGTATGTGTATACATTGATTTCCAAGGGACGAAAGAGGCAAATGATTACAGCATCTAATTCATCTTCTCTCTTTATTCTGAATTCGCAGGTTCTAGCAACGCCAACATTGTTTGATTGAATGATTTTTTTAGCCTCTGAAATTAACTTTGGCTCTGAACATTATATACCTTTAAGTCCTAAGAAAGAGACTGCGTATAAACTGGGGTTATGTTCTGCATACGAATGCATAGCTCTTACAACCAGTTAAAAAAAAAAACCATCCATCTTTCTTAGAGGGTAGACTAGCTTTGGCTGGAAATATGATTACACCAGCCTACCTAGCATGCAGTCTGAGGCTTGCAAAGGGAATGGGCTCCGTAAGGTTGGACTTGCCTTAACACGTAGCCTGAAAGGATCGGTGCGATGTCTCAGTGACTTCTCAAGGAGTTAAGATTGAAGTTACCATTGCGTTTGACAAAGAAGAAGTCATTATTAACTTCTGACGAAAAACATGTGCAGTTTTAGCATATTTTCGAATACACCCCCGTGCCGATTTGCTTCTGTCTATTATTTTTGTTTTTGTTTTTGCGGTTTTCTAGGAAGGAAGTGGAGAGGTTCTATACACACCCCGCACAACACAGACACACGCATACACACACACACACACACACACCACACACACACACACACACACCACACACACACACACACACACACACACACACACACACACACACAACACAACATGCACGTACAACACACGCGCGCGAGCGTGTGTGTATGTGTGTGAATGTATGCGTGTTTTGTGTGTGTGTTTGTGTGTGTGCGTGTATTGTGTTTGTGTGTGTGTAGTTTGTGTGTAGTTGTGTGTGTGTGTGTGTGTGTGTGTGTGTGTGTGTGTGTGTGTGTGTGTGTGTGTGTGTGTGTGTGTGTGTTGGGGGATGCGATTTTAAAGAGCGTGAACGCAGAATTAAAGAGGGAGAGACAGACATCTATACGAAAAATATTGTTTTCGGGTTGGTAAGCATTATTAGGGTAGGAGGTAATGTAGTCGGGTATGTGGGCTGCTTTTTTCTAAAATCATTTTCACTTTTTCATGTAAGCTCTCATTCGATAGCACAAAGCTGAAAAAGAATGTGAATTTCAAAAGAGGGGTGGTTGTGCATATATAATAATATATATAAAATATATATAAAATAAATAATTAATATATATATATATATATATATATATATAACAACATACATAGAAATGTGTGTCTATATCATTTCGCTGGTTTTTTTCTTTAACATGATAAATGTGTGTCTATGTTATATTGTTATCTATGCTTCATTGCCCTATGTGAAGAATTATTCCTACATATGATTGAAAACAATAAATCGTTCAACTTTCCATACCTTATAACGTTTATGACTGCGAATGTATAAACATTATTTTTTTCTGTCGCATGCGCAAAAGAGTCAAAGAGAGAGAGAGAGTACTGACGCTGTTTGTATGTCTGTCTGTCTGGTTCCATCTGTGTCTGTATCTGTTTGTCTGTCAGTGTGTATATCTCTCTGTGTGTCTGTCTGTGTGTGTGTCTGTGTGTCTGTGTGTCTGTGCTCTGTGCATGTCTGTCTGTCTGTCGTCTGTCTGTCTCGTCTCTCTTTCTCTGTCTCTCTGTCTCTCTGTCTCTGTCTCTGTCTTCTGTCTCTGTTTTGTCTGTCTCTTCTCTTCTCTCTCTCTCTCTCTCTCTCTCTCTCTCTCTCTCTCTCTCTCTCTCTCTCTCTCTCTCTCTCTCTCTCTCTCTCTCTCTCTCCTCTCTCTCTCTCTCTCTCTCTCTCTCTCTCTCTCTCTCTCTCTCTCCTCTCTCTCTCTCTCTCTCACTCAATAAAACATTTCTGTATTTGTTTGCATGTGCGTGTGCGAGTACTTGTGTATGTACATGTGGTGTGTGTGCGGTGTGTGCGTGTGTGCGTGTGTGTTTTTATTTTATTTATTTTTTTTATTTTCTTTTATTCTTTTATGTCGAGAACAATGGGATAAGCACTCATGTGTCTTTTTCAGCTAGTCCCCGTGTGTATGCAGTTGTGTAAATATTATGGCCTACTCTTACGATAAGCGGAACAGGATTTAACGTGTGCGCAATATGTTCTGCGTGCGTTCGCACACGGGGCCTCGGTTTACCGTCTCATCCGAAAGACTTTTGGGGAGAGTTGAGTCAGCACCGATGTTAATTCCAAGGGAAAAATCCCCTCCAACGGGAATCGAACTCGGGTCGTCAAATTGCCAGCGCAGTGTTCTGACCACTAGGCTATCCCGTCTGTGTGTGTTGTGTTTTTGTGTGTGTGTGTGTGTGTGTGTTGTGTTTGTGTGTGTGTTCTGTGTGTCTGTGTTGTTTTCTGTGGTGTGTCTGTGTTGTGTCTATTTATTTATTTATTTTATTTATTTTTATTTTTTTATCTATTATTTATTATTCATTCTTTTATATCGAGAATAATGGGATAAGCACTCATGTGCTTTTTTTCATCTAGTCCCCGTGGGTATGCAGTTGTGTAAATATTGTCATATGTTCCCACCGGCACACAATGACCCACTCTTACGAAAAGCGGACAGATTTAACGTGAACGCAAGATGTTCTGCGTGCGTTCGCACAAGGGGCCTCGGTTTGTAGCCTAGTCTCATCCGAAAGACTTTTTGGGAGAGCGGAGTCAGCACTGATGTTAACCCCAGGGGGAAAATGTGTGTGTGTGTGTGTGTGTGTGGGGTGTGTGTGTGTGTGTGTGTGTGTGTGTGTGTGTGTGTGTGTGTGTGTGGTGTGAGACCATGCACTGTTTTGTCGTGCATCATATTGTTCGTTATGATTGTGTGATTCTAATAATTGTTGCGTCCACTTATCCAGCTTGCGCTCCGACACCACTTGCTATATATTCAAGCCAAGCTGCTTTCCTCGGGCTGTCATGTCGCCATAAGAACAGCGCCACCCAAATAAAAATGCCAGTAAAGTGTTTTTGCATAAAGTAGAGCGCTGTCATGATGCCACGGGCTCTGCTACTGCACAAAGATCCAGGTAAGACGAGATTTAACCTGGCACTTTGTCAATTTTTCTCGATATGTGCTATATTCTAATTTGGGGGCGGAGGGGGGGGGGGGGGGGGGTGTGATAGCGGGTGTGTGCATATTGCGTGGGTGTGTGTAGTGTTTAGGTGTGGGTTTTGTGTGTGTGTGTGTGTGTGCGCGCGCGCATGAGGCAGCATCTCTGCACTGTGCTGTGGTCCATCATATTGTATATCATTAATACTAATATGTGTAATACTATGTATTGTTGCGTCAACTGCATCAGATTTCGTTCCGACAAGACTGGCTATATTGAGGCCAGGCTGCCTTCTTTCGGAACACGGTGTCGCCTCGCCACGAGAACAGCGACACCCATATGAAACATAATAGTAAATTCGAGTATGCATACAGTAGAGCACTCTCATGGTGCCGTGGACTCTGTTACTGTGTATAAGTCGGTGTAGGACGGCACTACACCAGACATGTTGTCAACACTTCTCGATATGCGCCTTATCCTTGAGAGGTGTGTATGCACGCGCGTATGCTTGAGCGCGCTCGTGTTAATGTGTGCGTTTTTTTGTGCGAGTCCGACGAGAATATTCAAGCCAGGCTGCCTTTCTTGGAGCTGCTGTATCGCCATAAAATATAGATAATTGCTACTATTGCTTGAAAAGGACATATTCTGATGTACATGTGGTAGGCCTAATAGCACTGTAATGTGTTTTTTTTAGAGAGAGAGAGAGAGAGAAGAGAAGAGAGAGAGAGAGAGAGACAGAGAGAGAGACAGAGACAGAGAGACAGAGAGACAGAAGACAGACAGACAGAGACAGAAAGAAAAAGAAACAGAGAGACAGACAGAGACAGACAGACAGAAGAGAGACAGAAAGAGAGACAGACAGAGAGACAGACAGGAGACAAGAGAGAGAGACAGAGAGAGAGAGAGAAGAGATAGAAGGGAGGGAGGGAGGGAGGGAGGGAGGAAGGAAGGGGTGGGGGGAAAATAGACACACAGACACATACACACAAAGACATAAACAAATGCACACGTGACAAAAAAGCTCAATCCAGCCATGTTATATTTACAGCCAGAAAACACCCAAATAAATAAGTGCAATACATCATCTTTTTGGTTTGAAAAGGGAGGGAGCTGTACAAAACCTATTTTTCTTAACAAAGTCATTTTGGTAGTCGAAGTCAAAGTCAAAAATGTATTTCCAGATGTTACATTGAGTAAGCAATAAATTTGAGTCATGTCATCAAGCCATCTATCTAGTAAACAAGAACCCCCCCCCCCCCCCCCCAATAAAAAATAAAAATATTTTAAAAAAATTTAAAAGGCAGGCAAACAAAAATGAAGCAGCAAACAAGCAGAGTACAACCAAGAAAAACCCAATGAAAAAATATTTAGCTACAACATTGTAACAACTTAAATGAACTTAAAAGGAATTAAATGAAATATAAATGATAGTGATAACAGTAGCAATAATAACAAGTAAAAATGATAATGCACTCTATGACTCATTCTTTCAAGTAGGCTGCACACACACACACACACACACACACACACACACACACACACACACACACACACACACACACACACACACCGCTTACTCCCGCACGCTCGCACGCACGCAAGCGCACACATATACATATCCCTCCCTCCCTCCCCCCTCCCACACACACACTTACACCAGCATATATTTGCGCGGGCACATTCATTTGAGGGTTTTTTAAGTCAAAGAAAAAAATCATAAAAGTCAATTATATCATGTTCTAATATCCATTCTTTTAAATTCATACTTTATATAATAACGAAATAAAAAAACTAAAACATCAGAAATTAAACAGAAAAAAAGGAACAAAACATCCTAAAAATTTATATACAATCCAAAGCACTCAAACCAACCAAGATTTGAAACTAGTAAATCATTCATATTAATGAAAATGTTAAAAAAAAACAAGACAATAATGATAATCACAGATCACTGCTAAGAGCGATGACAAAACAATACTAAACAAAAGTTGAAAAGGACCGGGAAAAGGGGGTATCAAGGAGAGAGGGAGGAACATATACAATCAGCCAAACAATAATAATGATAATACAGGTTTTACAACAATCATGAACCCCTATTTAATGATATATATTTCTAAAAAATTCAGTTAGCTAGACTATGAAATCAAGACAGTAACAATTATGATAATACTAATAATCAATCATTAATAACATCAAAAAAACCTCAATCATAAAACCTGTTAAACCGGATTTTAGATAAAAAGGGAAAAAAAAGAAAAAGAAAATGTTAAAAAATATCAAGTCACAATACAATCACTTCTTACATTTAGACTTCTCCTTTTGACAATTTTAAAATGTGTAAATTATGCATGTGCTCGTTTAGATTACTCTCATGCTTTCATTAGCATTAACAAAAGCTTAAACATTTAAATTAAAAACAAAAAAATATTACTCAGTCCCTCTCTTCCACATGCACACACAGCATAACAGTGCAATATTTCCAATCTCTAAAAATCACATCTGAACTATGTTCAAGGGATGCAGAAAGTACTGCTGCATATGTTGTTAACACGTTTGATTGCTTTATAGTTCAATTCATGAACATTTATTCATTTAAACAATTTTTCATCTGTGTCTTAAAACTGATTTTTGTTTTTGATACATTTTAAACTGCTCTGGGAGCTTGTTTCATAGATCACTTCCTGAATATAAGAAGCTTATTTTGTATAGGTTATTTCTGGGTCTAGGAAATGTTAGTAGGTGGTTATGCCCGTCATTAATTTTGAAGCAATTAAAGATTTTCGGAGGGGCATTTCCATCTATAACTATTTGTACAAACATGGATTTATTGAAATGAAGTCTTTTTTGAAAGTTAGAATAGGTCTCAATAGTGTCCGCTCACCACTTGATTTACAAGCGAAGAAAGAACAAAAAAAAAACATTCTTATAAATTTTTCATAGGGGTGTTATGAAATACACAATTAATCTTAGGAATGTATATCACAAAAAACCTCGCTGGTACTCAAAGAAGCAGCATTTTCTTTACTCATTCAGATGGGCAATTTTTGATTTTATCTCACATAATTATGATAACATTATTTCAATTGCGTTGCAGTTTTATCCATACCTGCATATATTTACATATGCGATTCTAGAACAAGCTTATATGGGTATGAGGAAAAATTCCGACTTTTTTGCTAAGTAGAGCAAAGAAACAACTGACAATACTTCAATCATAACGCAAAAACATACAAGCAAACAAAAACAACTTAATCTACTGGCAAATGAGATTTCCAATTGACCATTATGTCACAGTAAAAAATGTGTCCAACTTTGGTTAAAAATTTCTTCTACAGAAAATGATAAAACAAAAACGTAAAAGGTTGTTAAACAAAATGTACATATAATTCTTTTAAACATCTAAACATTGCAATTTTAAAGTGACATTCCAGTACATCATAGTTAATATAATCAAATTCGACAATTTACAAAAAACAAACAAACAAACAAACCCCAACACAGATACATTTAACGGACAACTAGACTAAGTTATGAACTATTCCAAATGCATTAACTCGTCAATAGCTGTATTAGTGTAAAATTTGTTATTGATCTGCTACTGGAAAACCACTAAACAGATCTGCCACTAATACACACTAACGTCAAATCAATACAAAGGTAAGCATTGAACCTGATCCCTTTAACATTACAATTGATGCTATTTCAAATAAAAAGAAAAAAAGGCACCATCTCCCACATATACTTCACACATCATTATACAAGTTTCTTAAAAGCATCAGGCACAAAGAACTTGATCTTCCATAATTTTAAGACAAATTTGGCAAACAAATTTACATTTTGATTCCGATTTCTTTCTTTACCAAACGGCAGTACAGGAGTAAATTAATTTTTTTTTATTTTTATATATAACATATGATTCAACAATGTTCAAAAAGAGCAAAAACTAACAAACATTCACACAGGCACACTTAACGGACTACTATACTTTAGTATCAAATCTTTCAGATGCATTCCTTTGTCATAAGCTGTAATGGAGAAAACTTATTAATCCACTAGCCAAAGTCAATACACAGATCTCCCAGCAATGCACACTGTCATATCAATACAAAGGCAAGAATAGAACCTGGTCCCTTTTATATTACATTTTATGTCTGTTCCAAAATGAAATGGAAAATAAAAAACAAAGGCACTTTCTCCTAAATATTTTACACATCACTATACAAATTTCTTTAAACACACACACACACACACACACACACACACACACACACACACACACACACACACACACAGACGCATGAAAGCACACGCACGCGCTCACACGCACGCGCACACACATACACACAAACACAACACACACCACACAACACACACACACACACACACACACACACACACACACACACACACACACACACACACACACACACACACACACACACACACACAACAACAACAACAACAACAACACGCACAGAACTTGATTTGTAATCACTTAAAAACGAGTTGATTCAACCAATTTTAAACAGAGCAAAACCCATCAAGCTACCACTCAGGCATACTTAAACAGACTACAGTATGAAATCTTTTAGATACATTAATGTGTTATAGGCTATACTGGTGTAAAATCTGGTACTGATCTATTTTTAAATCAATAAACAGATCTGCCGCTAGTACACACTAACGTCATTTCAATTCTAGGGAAAGCATAACACTTTTATATAACATTTCATGCCAGTTTTTTTTTTAAAGGAAAAAGAGTAAAGGCACTTTTTTCCACATCTATTTCATATAAAAAAAGTTAAAATCCTACACACAGAGAACATATTTTGCCATGGTTTGAAATGTGGCAGTAAATAGTTTTTCATTCGGATTTCTGCCTTTGTTGAAGGCTAGTGTGACTAGGTTTCCCTTTTTAACGGTATTGATTGACAATGTGCAAAAAAAGGAAAACCCAGCAAGCCATCGACACAGGTACATTTTATGGACTACTAGACTATAGTATGAATTTTTCCAGCCATATTAATTTATCCTAAGCTGTATTGGTGTTAAATCTGTTTATCTGCTAGCTGATAATTAACAGATCTGCCATCAATACACACTGACCTAGTTTTAATATAAAGTCAAACATAGAACTTACTCCCCTTTATATTACATGAAACTGATGCCATTTTAAAATAAGTAAAAAAAAAAAGAAAAAAAAAAGGAAAGAAACAAATGGCACTTTCTCTCACATAATTCATATTTCCTACATTAATAGAGACATGTTATAAAAACCAGCCCATAGAGAATTTGATTTCCCATTGATAAAAGATATGATTTTTTAAAAATTATATTCTAATTCCTGCCTTTGTCAAAGGTCAGTATATGATCAGATTTTCTTTAGGCATTGGTATTTGATTCAAGTTTTCACAAAAAGAATAAAAAGCAACAAGCCCTCCACATATGCACCCTTAAGAGACTATTAAACTATAGTATAAAATCTTTCAAATTCATGAATTTTTCATAAGCTGTACTAATGTAAAATATTATTGATATGCTAACAGATAAATAGTTCCATCAATACACACACTAGTCTGTCCAATGCAAAGGCAGGCATAGAACCCTGTCCTTTCTGTATTACACTTGATGCCATTTCAAAAAGAAAAAAAAATAATAAAGCACTTTCTCCAACCTATACTTCATACACCACTATACAAATTTCTTTAAAGCCCAACACACAGAAAACTTGATTTGCCATAACTTTTAAAATCAATTTGGCAATTATTATTTTCTTATTCGAATTTCTAACCTTGATCAAATGACCAGATTTCAAAAATGTACAATTAAAAAAGCAAAATTCACACCCACCCACCCCCCCTTCCCGCGTACAGAGGCACTTTTAAGGGACTGCTAGGTAACAGTATGGGATCCTTCAAATATATTAATTTGTCATGAATTGTATTGTGTAAAATCTGTTATTGATCTGCAACCAGAAAATCAACACAGATCTGCCACCAATACAGACTAGCTTTATTTGAATACAAAGGCAAGTATAGAACTTGATCCCTTTTTATATTACATTTGAATCCATTTCCAACAAAAAAATAAAGAAAAAAAGAAAAGCATTCCCATTTTTGAACATCACTATAACAATTTCTTTCAAACCCTATACACAGAGAACTAGATTTGCTATAACTTTGAAAATCATTTAGCACTATCTACTTGTCGATTCGGTCTTTGTCAAAGGCCAGTACATTACTACTTAATTTTTCCTTTTCTGGTAGCATTTGATTCGACAATTCAATAAAGGAGAAAGAAACCAACAAGCCTGCACACATGCACATCAAAGGGACTACTAGACTACGGCATGAAACCTTTTGGAAGCAATAATTTGTTATAAGTTACATTGGTTTAAAATCTTATCGATCTGCTAGCAGACAAATAGATCAGCCACTGATACAGACTAACATCTTTTCAATACAAAGGGAAGCATAGAACCGGGTCCATTTTATCTTGAATTTGTTTCCATTTAATAGAAAATAATTACAAAAAGAAAAGGAATGGAAAAGGCACTTTCACCCACATGTACTTCAAACCCAACTATACATCTTTTAAACCTTACAGAGAACATGATTTGTCATAACTTGAACAAAAATTCGCGATACATATATTTTTTCAATTCTGAATCCTGCCAATTTCAAGGGCCAGTAAATGACTAGATTTGATTTCCTAATAGTTTCTGATTTGACAATGTACACATACAAGAGCAAAATTCAATAAGGCCCACACACTGATACACTTAACTGACGACTAGATATCTTTATGATACATTTTTTTGGTAATAAGCTGTATTGGAATAAAATCTGTTAATCTGCTAGACAAAATTCCACAAAGAAATATGACACCAATACACACTAACTTATTTGTAATACTAAGGGAAGCATAGAACATGGTCCTTTTTTATAATTATTACACTTAATTCCATTTCAAAAATAAGGAAAAGAAAAAAAAGAACGTTTTTCGACATAAATTTCACACACCAGTATGAAAAGTTCTTAAAACCCCATACTCTGAGAACTTGATTTTCCCTGATTTGAAAATAAATTTGACAATAAATAGTTTTTGATTGATTCCTGCCTTTGTCAAAGGCCAGCACATGAATAGATTTAACTTTTAATGGTATTTGACTCTACAATTCAAAATAAAGACAACAAGAAACATACGGCTCACACAGGCACATATAATGGATTACTCGACTTTAGTATGAACCTTTTCAGATACATTTACTTGTCATAAGCTGTATTGGTGTAAAATCTGTTATATATCTTCCAGTGGAAAATTAATAAACAGACCTGCCACCATACACGCTAACGTCATTTCAATACAAAGTCAAGGATACAAACTGTTCCTTTTATATTACATTTGATTTTTTTTAATGTGACGCTCCACCACATAAGGAGTCGCACTGCACCAGAGGTCAAATTTTAGATATTGACAAGTTATTAATCTGAAATTTTAAAAAAAAGCTATTCACTACAAAAAACAGATTGAAAATCGGACAATTCTGTGCAAAGTTATTACAAATTAAAATGATAGACTGCAGGATGGGACAAAATGAGAAACGGGCAAGTTTACTTTCATAACAGGTTGTTGGAATGAGGGCTTGGGTATTCTCAAAACACATTTAAAAGCAAAAGGATTAAAATTTATGCCCTGATATTTCATTACAAGGTAGAATAATGGATATAGTTTAATAATCGATCAAAATCTCAAAATTGACAACTTAACCTCCACCTGCCTTTAATGGCTCCTAGCCCAAATTTGGGCAATGTGCTGAGCGACTCATTTCGTGGTGGAGCGTCACAAACAATAATTAAAAAAGGAAACAAGAAAGGCACTATCTCCCACATTTACTTCAAACAGGAGTATACACATGTCTTTACAATCCCCACACCGAGATTTTGATTTGTGATAACTTAAAAACTAATTGGAAAGTAAATGATTTATGATTCTGATTCCTGCCTTTATCAAAGGCCAGTTCATGACTAGATTTCATTTCTTAATAGTATCTGATCTGACGATTTACAAGAAAAAGAATATCCAACACCCATCCCCCCCCCCCCCACCTCAACAGGCACACTTACTCGATTACTAGTGTGTAGTATGAAATCCTTTAGATACATTGCTTTGCCATAAGTCGTGTTAAATAAAAAAATATGTTATCAATCTGCTAGTCAGAAACCCATGCATAGATCCGTCACTAATACACACTAGCATTTTAATACAAAGGCAAGCATAGAACACGGTCGATTTTATATACATTTGATGTCATTTCTAAAAAACAAAGGGGAAAAAGGGCACTTTCTCCAACATATTTTACACACCAAAATACACATTTCTTTAAAAACAACACACACACACACACACACACACACACACACACACACACACACACACACACACGCACACACACGCGCACACAGACACAGACACAGACACAGACACACACACACACACACACACACACACACACACACACACACACACACACACACACACACAGGACTTGATTTGTTATGAGTTGAAAATATTTAGGCAAAACACATTGCGATTCTGATTCCTTCCTTTGTCAAAGCCCAGTGTATAACTTGATTTCATTTTTTTTTAAGCATTTGATTCGACAATTTACAAAATGAGAGCAAAAACTAGCAAGCCACTACACAGGTACACTTGATTAACTACGAGACTTCGGTATAAATTTTGCAGATGCATTAATTTGTCATGAACTGTATTGGTGTAAAATCTGTTATCAAACTGCCCGCAGAAAATCAATAAACAGATCTGCCACCATAACACACTGTCTTTTCAATACAAAGGCAACCACAGAGACTTGTCCCTTTTATATTACATTTAATCCCAATTTTTAGAAAAGGGGGAAAAGAAAGACTTTTCCCCACATGCCCCACAAACCAGTATACAAACTTTAAAACCCCACTCTCAGAGAATTTGATTTTCCATAACTTGAAAATAAATTTGGCGATACATATTTTTCTTTTTCTGATTTCTGACTTTTTCAAAAGCCAGTACATATCTCGAGTTCATTTTGTAATGGCATTGCATTTAGCAATTTACACAAAATGAGCCAAAACTAACAAGTCCCTTACGCAGGCACCTGTAGTGGAATATTTGACTATAGGTATGAAACCTTTCAGAAACATTAAGCTGTCATAAGATCTATTGGTGAACAATCTGTTATGGATCTGTTAGGAGAAAAATTAATCAATAAAAAGATTTGCCACCAATACACACTATGATCATTTAACTACAAAGGCAAACATTGATTCTGTTTCCTTATATATTACATCTGATATTAAATGAAAAAAAAAAACTAAAGGAAAGAATACAAGGAAAAGAAAAGACATTCTCCCATATATACTTCACACACGAGTATACACATTTTTAACCCCCCTCCTCTCATAGAGATTTTGATTTGCCATAACTGAAAAATTGGTAAATAACCTTTTTTCTGATTCCTGCCTTTTTCACAGGCAAGTACATGAATATATTTCATTTATCAATGGTATTTGATTCGACACTTTACAAAAAAGAGCAAAGTCCCACAAGCCCTCCACATTGGCACACCTAACGACTGCTAGTCTATAGTATGAAATATTTCGGATACATTAATTTGTCATAGGCTTATTGGTATAAAATATGTTATCCATCTGCGAGATGAAAATCAATAAACATATCTTCCACAAATACACACTAATACCAATGCAAATCAGGCATAGAACATGGCCCCTTTTATATTACATTTGATGTCCTTTCAAATAAAAGAAAAAAGAGGAACAGAAAACAGGAAATAATTTCTCAAAAAAAGTACTTCACACAACTATAGAGATTTTCTTTTTAAAACTCAGACACAGAGAACTTAATTTCAAATGACTTGAACATACATGTTGTAATAAAAATGATTTGTTTTGTTCTTATTCCCGCCTCATTACAGTACAGTACATGAATAATTTCATTTTTAAGTTTGTCCTATTTAAAAAAAAAAGAGCAAAAATCATCACGTTCCCAACACAGGAACATTTAAGGGAGTACTTGGACTATAGTATGTAATCATTCAGATACATTAATTTGTCATAACCTGTATTGGTGTAAAATCTGTTATCTGCTAGCCCACAAAGGAAAGATATGCCACCAGTCCACACTAACGTCATTCCAGTACAAAAGTAAAGCATAGAACCCGGTCCCTTTTATATTACATTTGATGGGCCAGGGGGAGAGGGGGGGTCTGCTGCATGGGTAACAGCTTGCCCTCCATACATACTTGCCCAGGCTTTGCGTTCTAAAGACTAGAGCGCAACTCATAGTCTTCCGAGATTGATGAGTGCCTACTACTACCACTGATGGGCCATTTAAAAAAGTTTTTAAAAATTCAAAAGAAAGGCACTTTCTCCCGCATATACTTCACACACCAGTTTACAAATTTCTTTAACTCCCCCACACACTGACAATCTAATTTGCTATAACTTAAAAATAAATTTGGCAATAAATTTAATGATTTATGATTCTGATTCCTGCCTTGGTCAAAGGCTAGAGCAGGAATAAATTTCATTTATGTAATGGTATATGATTCGACAATATAGAAAAAAAAGCAAAAACCAACAAGCCCTTTACACAGGCACTATAAGAAACTTCTATACTATGGCATGAAATCTGTCAGATACATTAAATTTTCATAAGCTGTATTGGCGTAAAATCTGATAATCTGCTCGCGGAAAATCAAAAAACAGATTTGCCACGAATACACATTTTTTGTGCTTTTCCATTACAAAAGGCAAGTATGGAACCGATCATTTATATATATTTGATACAATTTCTATGAAAAAAAAAAATAAAGAAAAACAGAAAGATCCTTTCTCCCACTTATACTTGACACCACTTTATAAGCTAATAATACCTCAGTCAACACCAAAGACAATTACAGGACTGATTTTTTTGTACCAAAGGGCATTTCATTAAACCTAAATCTTGCCAACACTTTAGAAAAAATACATTTTTTTGTTTCCTGCCTTGAATTTCATAAAAATCCTAAAAAGGATAGGCCTAGAACTGTATTTCTTGCGTTCAATTTCTTAAAGAAATCTGAAAAATATAGGTATTTCTTAATTATATTTCTTGCATTCTATTAAAAAGGAAAAAAATTAAATAAAATTGTATTTTTGTATTCAATCTCTCCCTCTACTCCCCCATCCCCCCTGCCCATCCTCTCCCACACCTTCACCCTCTCAATTCCATCACTCTGCCATTCCCGATTATAAAGTTGTGAATTAAAAAAATATATATTTATGTGCCCTATATTTTTTCTGCTTTGAAATATGTCAAAACTATTTTCATAAACTGCCCTCCTTCCCCTCACCCAATTTACGATGACTACCTATCCCTTATCTGGCTTCATGCTATTCCTACAGACCTAAACATCCTAACCACCTCCCCCTTCCTATCATTTTTCCCCTTTAAATTCTAACTCCCAATCCTCCATTCCACCACCCACCCCCTGTGAAAAAGGGGAAGGGGGGGGGGGGGGGGGGGCGCTTATGTTTCTATGTTGTTCCTTTTTCCTATCTACTGATCTATTTCCTACCTGTTGTCCACTTTCTTGCCATTTTTCAACAAAAAATACAATCGATTGCGAATCCTATGTCAAAACTACATTGCTGGGCCTGTCTTGTGAGGCGCTTAACGGCAGCAAAGCGCATTTTCGCTCATATGGCAGACAACATTGGTTGCTGTCTGAGAGTACGACCGCGACGAAAAAAACTACAACCTTCCAAACATCTTTTGCCATAGTGTCAGCATGTACCAAGGAATCTACCTGTCATTTGTGTCCACATGACGGGGCCAGGATTAGAGGAACTTTAAAAGTTAGTTGTAAGGGGTTAAGGTTAGTGTTAAAGGTTAATATTGGTGAAAGGGTTGTCAGTCCGTTGGCTGGTCTGTCTGCATGCATGCATGTGGACACAAAAACAGGTCGACTCTGCAGTGTGTAGCTTTAGACACAACGGTGTTGATCGTTTTCAGAGAGATTAAAAATCTAGCATAACCAGGGAACGTAGAGGAAAAAAGTTGTATTAAACTATTCTGACTACAAGTCCTATCATTATCAACAGTTTTTGTTGGTTTTTTGGTGTTCGGACCTTTTTGATGATAAATGTCCCGTTTTCTGACAAGTCATTGAAGATCTTAAGAGTTTTCAGCATTTTTTTCCCTTTCAAAAAGAAAGGATCACGCCCGAAGTATCCCACGGAAATTTTTTTTGAAAATGCCCTCCTCCCCTTTGTTTCCTATCTCCACTGATCTAGACATGTGCATTATACCTCCCCCTCCCCACACCCCTTTCCCTTAAATCACATCGACCAAAAGTTACGTCCCTTCTTCACTGCCACCCTCTTCAACCCTACAAACTCAAAAACACACACACTCTGTCTCTCTCTCTCTCTCTCTCTCTCTCTCTCTCTCTCTCTCTCTCTCTCTCTCTCTCTCTCTCTCTCTCTCTCTCTCTCTCTCTCTGCATACGCAGACCACCTTGCAAACACGTTAAAAACTTGCTCCCTTTTCCAAAGAGTATGCCATTTTGCACCAGTGTGAACAAATGACAATGAAAAAAAAACCCGTATACATATGGAGACTGTATGAATAAAAGAATACGAGCGCTTGTGCCATCTTCTAAATAAAAAAAAGAAGAAAATGTATGTAACTTTCCTGTTTGTAATGTATGGGGAAAAATCCTTCGCTTAAAAATATTTTAAAAGACGTGCACTTCGGAATGATATATCATTGAGATCATCCTATAGCCTTGTTCATAACGCTGTGGAACTTGTTTCTATTGCCATAACCCTTTCTCTTTCTTTCTCACGCACTACTACTACGACTACGACTACTACAAACGATTATTGTGTCTCCACCCATCATCTATGTTTGAAAAAAAAAAGAAAAGAAAAAAAGCAACTACAAAATATCACAAAATACGAGTCCTACAAGAATTAATGGGCCCATCAAAGGGTACATAGTGACAAGCATTAAA
>CM060331.1:20991169-20998669 GCA_030674155.1 Stramonita haemastoma | reverse complement strand
GACCGCATCACAAGGCATGATTCGCTTCTAGGACAAGACACAACTGGTTGCTTGTCTTAGAGAGAGAGAGAGAGAGAGAGAGAGAGAGAGAGAGAGGAGAGAGAGAGAGAGAGAGAGAGAGAGAGAGAGTTGCTTGTCTGAGAGAGAGGGAGAGAGGGAGAGAGAGGGGGAGAGAGAGAGAGGAGAGAGAGAGAGAGAGAGAGAGTTGCTTGTTGAGAGAAGAGAGAGAGAGAGAGAGAGAGAGAGAGAGAGAGAGAGAGAGAGAGAGAGAGAGAGAGAGAGAGAGAGAGAGAGAGAGAGGAGAGAGAGAGAGAGAGAGTTGCTTGTCTGAGAGAGAGGGAGAGAGAGGGGAGAGAGAGAGAGAGAGTTGCTTGTCTGAGAGAGAGGGAGAGAGAGAGAGTTGCTTGTCTGAGAGAGAGAGAGAGAGAGAGAGAGAGAGAGAGAGAGAGAGAGAGTTGCTTGTCTGAGAGAGAGGGAGAGGGAGAGGGAGAGAGAGAGAGAGAGAGAGAGAGAGAGAGAGAGAGAGAGAGAGAGAGAGAGAGAGAGAGAGAGAGAGAGAGAGATGAACGAAGCAGAAGCTTCCCTGCATTTCCTGTGTCTCCATTCCCTACCCTTTTATTGACCAACACGGGCTTAGCCAGTGAGAGTCATGCGGGTCATAGATAGTGTGATGAGGTCAAATGCTGCTTTGAAGAGTCTGCAAGTAAAGAGGTACATAGTACATGCATTTCCAAAATCGAAATGCGGCTACCTTCATGGAAGGCACAAATCCGGTAGCATTTTTGGTGACTAGAGGGATTGGGTGTACGCCTGTCATGTGCGAAAAGAGACAGACAGACAGACAGACAGACAGACAGACAGACAGACAGACAGACAGACAGACAGACAGACAGACAGACAGACACAGAGAGAGAGAGAGAGAGAGAGAGAGAGAGAGAGAGAGAGAGAGAGAGAGAGAGAGAGAGAGAGAGAGAGAGAGAGAGAAAGACAGACAGACAGACAGACAGAGACAGAGACAGACAGAGACACAGAGAGAGACAGACAGGCACAGACAGACAGACAGACAGAGACAGAGAGACAGACAGACAGACAGAGACAGACAGAGACAGAGAGAAAAAGACAGACACAGTGAGAGAGAGACACACAGACACAGAGACACAGAGAGACAGAGAGAGAGAGAGACAGAGAGACAAAGACAGACAGACAGAGAAAGAGTGAGAGAGAGAGATGCAGAGACAGACAGAAGAGAGAGAGGGGGAGAGAGAGGGGGTGAGAGAGAGAGGGGGAGAGAGAGACAGAGGGAGGGAGAAAGAGGGATGGGGAAAGTGAGATCTAGAGAGAGGGAGAGAGAGATAGAGAAAGAAAACGAGAGAAAGGGGGGGGGGGGGTAATAAGGGGGAAAGAATAAGACCATAGCGTTATAAAAATAATAAACGGACACACACTGCCTCGAAAACGTGCTGCAACAACAAACAAAATTCCGGAATACCGGGAAAAAAGAAAAGTGACGAAGCGACAAACAAAAGAGAGTGAGGGGCAAAGAGGGAGATAGACAGAGAGAGACTGACAGACAGACAGACAGACAGAGACAGAGACAGACAGACAGAGACAGAAAGACAGACAGACAGACAGAGATAGAGAGAGAGAGAGGGGGGGGGGTTGAAAAAAGGATGAGAGAAAGAGAAGGGTAGTGATTGAGAAAAAGATTTAGACAGACAGAGAGAGAGAGAGAGTTGTCAGTAAAAAATGAGAGACAGATAGACAAACAGATGCCGTATCGAGTGTCTACAAAATATGATAACTTCACACTACTTACATTCAGTTGATGTTTGAAGTCCTGCTTTTCTTTCAGTCCCTCAGTTAACACACAGATCAATTTCTGCAGCGAAGGCGGCAGTACGCTGCAGGTCCTCCAAGTCACCGTACAGCTTCTTGGCCACTGGTTGTGTCTGTGTGTGTGTGGGAGGGGGGTGGGGGGGGTCAGGCCAGATGCTTCTTTCTGAGTGTCTTGTGTAGTGGAGCAGGGCTGTTGCACATCTCTAGTCTGGCTGCCAGTCTTGCAAGGGCGATTTTTTGTGTGGCCCATGTGGAATTATACATTGAAGTCTTTTGGAGTTACACATTGAAGTCTTTCCGTTGATTACAAAAGTTTATCTCATGGGAAAGCATAACAGCTTGTAACCCCAGGGTTGAGTTTTTTCAATCTAGAAATAAAAAAAATATATTGACAAAAAAAATATTGATCTCGATTGTCTGTCTGGGAAGAAAAACAATATGTAGAACTTCAACAGAATTGGGAGTTATTTCCTGTGCTGGTTTCAAGCTAAAAGTATTGGTGTGTGTGACTCATGGAGAAGATGCAGGTGGCTTCATACTACAGCTCACTAATGACCCGGTAAGTGCTGGACATGGCCGTAGTGCCCCCCATGCTGTCATGTCATGTCATACCAGAATACTGACATCTGCATCTGCACCTCGGATGGTTTTTCGTTGCTGCCCTTTCAGGAGAGCAACGTTGTTCCTTGGTTGTGGTTTCTGTGATGGTGGCCGTAGCGGTGGTGGTAATGATTTGTGGTAGTGGCAGTGGTGGTAGTGATTGTAGTAGTGGTGGTGGTGGTCTGCTGTTTGTCAGCCGTCTTGATGATACAAGGTTCCTCTGTAAAGAAAAAGCAAAGTTTAAATATTCTGACAAGGCTTAGATAGGGCCATGCTGCTCCCAGAAAAAAAAACCCTGAAAACTTGCTATTCTACAACCATTCACCTTGAACATAATATTCATTCTGTGTTACAGCTCTTGCTTTGATAATCCCTGAATGCAAAATTATGTAATTTGTAGTGATGTGTCAATGTGCGTCTACATGAATACGTCTGTTTTGTGTCTATATTTTTCTGTAACAAAACTAAAATATTATGCTAATGTGTTTATCACAACAATAAAAACTATTCATTTGTTCTCTGAAACAGTCATTTCCCTCTTCATACCATAGTTAATATAAACAAATGGGGGGCACAGGATGAATTTATTATGTGTTTTTTTTTCTGCAATAGGTATAAATATCCTTTTGAATGCAAAATCCTGCAATTCGGAGTGATGTGTCTATGTGCGTGTACATGTGCAACCAGCCCAGGGTTAGAACATTCATCTTGTAACCCGATGGCCCGATATCATACCACCACCCAGGGACCTGTCGAGAATATTTCCTCTTGAGTTATCAGTACTGACTCCATTACCTTGTAAACTGAAATCGTTGACACTAAATAAAGCTTGTGACTCGACTTGACATACACAGTCCCACCCCTCCAGAAACAAGTACCAAAACAAATAAGTAACAAGCCCCACAAAACAAACATAACACTACATAAAAAAACAACTATTAGTTTTACCTGCAGTCTCAAGTCAAAACGGTCAAAATGGCTGAGCCACAGCACAGCAAAGCAAAGTGGTGTTGGCCCTGGTTCGATGTAGAGTGAAGTGGCGAAGTGAGGTGCCTGCAGCACGTTCACTGCTGTCATCACCTGACCCAGATGTGTTGGTGAACACAGTAGAGGTCAGGTTTCACGTGCATCATGGAATGGAGCGTCTTGCGCTGAGGGTGATAGGACAACTCGGTGAGAACTACACTAGATATAACGGCTGTTTCTTCCCTTCTTCCCTGTGTGCTTCTGTTTTTGTTTTTTTTTAATTTCTGCTTTGATTTCGAAGATAGTTGAATAAAGTACAGGTTTAAGTCCCGTCCTATCCCAGCTTTTTGACAGTAACAGAGCAAAGTCCTCTTCTGTATGCAAACACATACATTGAAAGGTGATACAGCCTACGCAACAAAAATAGCAATTCACATGATAATGGCAATATACAATATGATGCCTCAACAGCACAATGCAAAACCGCTGCAACACACACGCAAACGCACACACACACACACACACACACACACACACACACACACACACACACACACACACAGATATATATATATATATAATATATATATATATATATTAATACATATATATTTAGAGAGAGAGAGAGAGAGAGAGAGAGAGAGAGAGAGAGAGAGAGAGAGAGAGAGAATTTATACACAGATATAAAATGATGCGCACACAAACGCAAGCTGGCCACGCATACCCGTGAGCATACACATCCCCAAGAATAAGGCATGTTTCGAGATGATGTGAAAAAGCCGCATTTTCAGTCCCGCCCAACCCCAAAATTTCAAGTTACACATCCCATGGCACATAAACGTGTATACACAGACAGTTTACTAGCATCGTTGATATAGTTGGACCCATTCTTATGGAAACATCACAGAGTGCAGCCTGGCTTGAATATAACAAGTATGTGGAACAAAAGCTGTTACAGTATACTCAATAATATTATATACTATTACACATAGTTATCATGGCAATATACAACATAATGCACTAGAACACAAAGCAAGATTGCTGCTACATGTAGACACACAACATGAAATGCATACACAAACAGCACCACCCACATCAAAGATGCTAGTAAAGTGTGTATGCATACAGTAGAGTATTCTATGGTGCTATGATTCCTGTGCAAAGGGTAGGATGGAACTCAAACAGGACTTTTTTTCACTTCTGGATATGCGCCCTATTTTGGGGGGTATGCCTGGGCACGCGTGCTTGTGTTTTTTGTGTGTGTGTGTGTGTGTGTGTGTGTGTGTGTGTGTGTGTGTGTGTGTGTGTGTGTGTGTGTGTGTGTGTGTGTTTGTGTATCTGTGTGTCTGTGTGTCTGTGTGTCTGTGTGCCTGTGTTAGTGGGACACTGGGCCAGCACTTTGCTGTGGTGCATCATACAGTATAGTATCAATATTATCATGTGTAGTACTATGTATTGTTGCGTAAACTATACCAGCTTTCATTCTGATAGACTTTCTGTATTCAAGGCAGGCTGTTCTCCTCAGGACTGTAGCGTTGCCATTAGAAGAGCCTATCCATAAAAAAAAAATGTCAGCAAAGTGTGTATGCATGCACCAGACCTCTGCCATGCTGCCTTGGGCTCTGTTATTGCGCAAAAGGTGGGGTAGGACAGGATTCAAATCGATTTTTTGGTCACATCTTCTTGATATGCTGTGCGCCAAATTTTTGGCGGTGTGTAAATGCTCTCGCACATAATAATGTGTGCGCACTCGTAATTCTTTGTGTGTGTGTGTGTGTGTGTGTGTGTGTGTGTGTGTGTGTGTGTGTGTGTGTGTGTGTGTGTGTGTGTGTGTGTGCGCGCGCGCGCGCGCGTATGTATGTATGTGTGTGGGGGGGGGGGGAGGGGGGTTGTGTGTGGGGGGGAGGGAGGCTGTGTGTGTACATGTGACGGTGGCCCTGCACTGTGCTTCAATGCATCACATTGTATTTTATCACATTTATCATATTATGTAATAATATGTACTGTTTCGTACACTGTACCAGCTTTCTTTCATACTTGCTATATCAAAGCCAGGCTCCCTTCTTTGGAGTTGTGTTGACGCCACAAAAATAGCTCCATCCATATTATTACGGATGCTTACAAAGTGTGTATGCACACAGTAGACCACCCTCATGGTGCTTTGGGCTCTTCGACTCCAAAAGAGTAGGGGTAAGATCGACAGGACTCAAACCGGCCAGTTGTCACATCCTGTCAATATGTGTCTTATTTACTAGGGTTTTGCATGTGTGTGCACGCGTGGGCATACCGGTGTTCTTGTGTACCTATGTGTGTGTGTGTGCGTGCGTGCGTGCGTGCACGTGTGTGTGTGTGTGTGTATGTGTGTGTGTGTGTGGTGTGTGTGTGTGTGTGTGTGTGTGTGTGTGTGTGTGTGTGTGTATGTGTGTGTGTGTGTGTGTGTGTGTGTGTGTGTGTGTGTGTGTGTGTGTGTGTGTGTGTGTGCGAGCAGGTAGCAGCGGTCCTGCACTGTGTGTGCTGTTGTGCATCATATTGTATATCATCATTATTATTATATGCAGTACTATACACTGTGACATACACTATACCATCTTTCGTTCCGACAGACTCGGTATATAATCAAGCCAGGCTGACTTCTTCGGGGATTTCGTGTCGCCACAAGAACGGCGCCATACATTTAAACAACTCTTCTAAAGTGTTTATGTATACATTTGTTTACTCTCATGGTGCCGTGGGCTTTGTTTCTGCGCAAATTTTGGTGTAGGACGCGACTAAAGCCGGCCTTCTGTCGCATCTTCTGGTTCTGCTCCTTATTCTTGAGGATGTTTATGTGGGCGCGCATGCTTCCGAGCATGCAAGTTTGTGTGTGCGTTCTTCTGTGTGTGTGTGTGTGTGTGTGTGTGTGTGTGTGTGTGTGTGTGTGTGTGTGCGCGCGCGCGCGCGTGTGTGTGTGTGTTTGTGTGCGTGCATGAGGCAGTGCCCTGTACTGTGCTTTGAAACATTGTATTGTATATTATGACCATCATCATCATCATCATCATCATCATCATAGGTAAGTATTATGTATAGTTGTGTACGCTGCAAAATATTTCGTTCTGACAGACTTGCCATATTCAAGCCAGGCTGCCCTCTTAGGGGCTATGAATTCGCCACAAGAACAGCGCCATCCCATATCAAAGATGCTTGTAAAGTGTGTATGCATGCAGTATAGCACCATTACAATGCCATGGGTTCTCTTACTGCGCAAAAGTCCAGGTCGGACCGGACTCAATACGACATGTTGCCACATTTTCAGGATATGCGCCATGTTCTTTGATGTGTGTGTGTGTGTGTTTGTTTGTGTGCGTGCGTTTTGTGTGTGTGTGTGCACGCGCACGCGCACGGTCGCGCGTGCGCGTGAGTGTGTGTGTATGTGTGTGTGTGATGTAGAGTGTGTGTGAGAGAGGGAGAGGGAGAGGGAGAGAGAGAGAGAGAGAGAGAGAGAGAGAGAGAGAGAGAGAGAGAGAGAGAGACAGACAGACAGACAGACAGACAGACAGACAGACAGACAGACAGACAGAGACAGACAGACAGACAGACAGAGACAGACAGACAGAGAGACAGAGAGACAGAAACAGAGACAGAGACAGACACAGAGAGACAGAGATAGAGAGAGAAAGAAAACACGATCGAGACCGTTTTTGTTCTTTTATTTGATATTTGTTGTATACATTTGATCACAAACGTTTACCTTGAGCTAAAATTTCAATGAAATATATTTAACCGATAAAAAAGTTTATTCCATTTCCGATCAAATACAAAACAAAGAGTGTTTCAGATATTTAAGTCAAGTGCTAATTTATAATCATATTAAAGGCAATCCTATGGGACAAGGAAATATACCATAAATATGTTTTCATAAGTTTTCATTTTCAAATATCTTGATTGAAAAAAATACACAAAATGTCTGAATTTAACCAGAAATGCATTAGTCTTAATCAAACGCTAACTAGTACCGTGCTCTGACTTGATTGAGCCTTTATGGAAATTGACGAATGTTTGTGGTCTCTTCAAATAAGTGCCATCACCCGTGTACTTCCAAAAGACCAGTTATCTTATACA
>CM060331.1:20985127-20991069 GCA_030674155.1 Stramonita haemastoma | reverse complement strand
AAATGGCAAGCGCGGATAAAGACGAGCCACTATGCGTGCCATATTTTAAGAGAACACAGGGATTAGGCATATCAGGCTAAAGGCGAATGAATTACCCTCATACCATAATAGGCTAAATGCGAAAGGATTATCCTTATACTATATTAGGCTAAGGCGAAATGATTACCCTCATACCATTATTAGGCTCAATGCGAAGGGATTATCCTCATGTCATAATAAGGCCAAATGCAAAAGGATAATTCTCATGCTATATTAGGCTAAAAGCGAAAGATTACCCTCATGTAAAAATTATCAAGCTAGAGTGGAAGGTGTAAATTCTAAAGATCTAAACTCTCATCATACTTTATGAGGCGAAAGACTAGCTAAAGGTTTACTTCATGCCATATGAAGCTAAAGGCTAAAGATAACACTCAAGCTATGTAGTTGAAAATACAGAAGCATCACCCTCAATGTCATATGAGGCTTAAGGTTAAAGCCTTACCTTAATATGCAATGAGAAGCTAAACGCTAGAGGATTACATCATGTCATATCAAACTCAAATTAAACGCTTTTAACTTTATACCACGCGAGGCTAAAAGATTAATAGCTTACATTCACACGTCATCTGAGGCCACCAACATTTTAAAAAACTGTTACACTTATGCCATGTGAGAGAGAGAGACCACGCTAAAGCTCTTTACCTTCATGTTGATCTCGGGCACGGTGTAGTTGCCGTACTGGTCGAACAATGCACTGGGCCCGCTCCTTAAACCTCTTCACACCCTTCACTGTTCCACCATTCCCTCAGGTTGCCGTCCTTATCGTACTCCCGTCCTTAACGTCATGAAGATGTATGTGTAAAGAAACAAAAACTCCAACACAAAACGCATAAGGTGTGAGGAACAAAGCGCTCATGATGTGTGGGCGCGGGCTCAGGGACATAGACACGCACGCACGTACGTACCAACGCACGCACCCGCACACTACAATGCACGCACACACGCACGCTGCACACAATGCAAGCACCACGCACGCACACAACGCACGACACCACACACACACACACCACACACACACACACAACACACACACACACACACACACAACACACACACGCACGACGTCAGACACAGACACAGACACAGACACAGACACAGACAACACACACACACACACACACACACACACACACAACACACACACACACACACACACAGGGGGTGGGGGGCAGAATTGCGTGGTTGTTAGAATATTGCGCTCGCAATCTGACGTTCGATTCCCGTTCAAGGGGATATTTGCCACTGGAGTTAAAATCAGTGCTGACTCAACATTCCCAAAAGTCCTTCGGATGCGACTATAAGTAGAGGCCCTGTGTGCAAACGCACGCAGAACATCTTGCGCACACGTTAAATCTTCTTTCGATTTTCTAAAGAGAAGGCCATTGTGTGCATGTGGGAACGGATGACAAAATTTACAAAACTGCATGCATACTGGGACTGGATGTAAAATAAAGTAATGAGTACTCATTCCTTTGTCCTCTATATAAAATGAAAATAAAACATACATAAAGAAAGAAAGAAAAGAATAATTAATTAGTATATAACAAGAAATAAACAGATATATAGATAAATGAATAAATAACAAATAAATAAATGAATGAAAAAAAAAAACACACACGCAGATGTATGGATTGATGAAAGAGAGCAACATTTTGACGCACTCTGCTTATTCAATGTACCAGACGCGCGCGACGGTGTGTGCGTGCGTGCGTGCGTGCGTGCGTGCGTGTGTGTATGTGTGTGTGTGTGTGTGTGTGTGTGTGTGTGTGTGTGTGTGTGTGTGTGTGTGTGTGTGTGTGTGTGCGTGCGTGTAATTTTTGTAACTGTTTGTCTCTTGCGCTCTCTTACATTTCTTACTTGTGCCTTACTTCAATCCATTGGTTCCTTGTTTTGGCTTTCCCTTTCTTCCTTTCTTTCTTCCTTACTTCTTTTTTTTTCTTTCTATTTTCCTTCCTGTCCTTTTTCCCTCCCTTCCTTTCTATTTTTCTTTCTTTTTTTTTTTCTTTCCTCTTTCTTTTCCTTGTTTCATTCTTTTTCTTTCTTTTGTCGTTCTTTCTTTCATCCTTTCCCTTCGTCCTTTATTTCGTCATTTCTTTGCTCTTTCTTGCGTTCTTTTATTTTTGTTCTCTCTTTCTATGTTTCTTTGTTCTCCCTCCCCCTCTCCTCCCTCTCTCTCTCTCTCTCCTCTCTCTCTCTCCTCTCTCTCTCTCTCTCTCCTCTCTCTCTCTGCCTTTTCTTTTGTCAACCTCACGTTATGCTTTTCTTCTTCCATCCATCCTTTCATTCATCCTTCTTTCTTTCATTTCTTTTTTTTTTCTGTTTTAATCAATGTATCAATCTTCCTCACCTCGGTCGTCAAACCCATGGGTGATTTCGTGGCCGATGACCATACCGATGCCTCCAAAATTGAGAGATCTAGAAAGAAGAGAAATGTAACGAGGTAAAGAATTCCCATTGTCAGTACAGGCATAATTATCCACTTTGTGAAGAGCAAAGCGAAACGCATTAATAAAAAAACACAGATGGACAGATAGACAGACAGACAGACAGACAGACAGACAGACAGAGAGACGACAGACAGTCACACACACACACACACACATGCACACACGCACGCACACATATATTCACACACATACGCACGCACAGTCGCAAGCGTGCACGCATGCATATAACACAACACCACATGCATGCTGGTACGCACAAGCACACACACATGCATACAGATATGCGTGCGCACACGCACACACACAAACACACACACACACACGCACGCACGCACGCACGCACGCACGCACGAAGGAACGCAGACACGCATGCACGCACATCTCTCTCTCTCTCTCTCTCTCTCTCTCCTCTCTCTCTCTCTCTCTCTCTCTCTCTCTCTCTCTCTCTCTCTCTCTCTCTCGCTTCTTCATTTTCTTTTCTCTCTTTCTTACTTGGGGAATGTTTTGCTGAAAAACGGTGGCTGCAAAATTCCGGCTGGGAACACTGGAACATAAAAGTCATATACGTTAGTGTATCAGAATGACACTTTTTTGTTTTAGTAAACCATTAATTCCCGTTTTCTGGTGTATCTTGGAATGTGGCTAGGTAACATGTAAAGAAATATGTTACTTAAGGCAAAATGTGGCAAAGAGAATGAGAAGAAAGGCTGCAACCCAGGCAGACAGACCAGCGTCAGACTTCATCTGTGCCCTCTGCCATAGGGACTGTCATTCCTGTGTCGGACTGGCCAGCCACAACCGATGTTATAACGCAACTCCATAGTCCTCCGAGACTGATGGGTGCCAACAAACAAGGCTAGGCATAGCACCCGTAACAAACTGTTCAGGGCGATTTTGTTTGGGTGTTTGTCTGGATTTTTGTTGGTGTCTTTCAGTACATTCAATGTCTGTAGAATCCCAATGTCGTACCTCTATTTTTCTTAACCAAAACGGATTTGCTTTTTTTTCTGTTAGTTATGATAAAATATTATATACGGTCAAAGACATTGTTAAAAAATTTTTGGTGATTATTTTTCCAACATTTTCAAAACATACGATTTTGAAATTAATGTAAAATACACTGTAAGTATTAGTATGTTCGTTTGCCCTATTTTATATTTTAGTTTAGGTGGGTATTCTGTTTGTATGTTTAAGTTATTTCTTCAGATGATACATAAACTTTTAGCAGTGCGAATCCCCGCATCGCATACATTAGATTGCACTATTATCTGTTCTTTTTAAGGAGGGGATAGAATTGTTATTTCGGTAATTTGAGCTTCGAGTGTATAATTGAAAGAAATAAGAAAGTTAAAAAATTCGAGCCAAGCTACCCATTTGGCACCTTAAGAGCTAAGTTTGCTATGACTACCTTCTCAAACAGCTTTCCAGATCAAATTGAAAGCCTCCATCCTGTATGCTAAACACGCTCCAGGAATGGGTTGATGAAAGCCAGGTACAGATCACCGTTACTTATCCCAAAGTCAGGCTGACCGTTAGGGCATCACTTAAGGTTTTACAACCAGCATCCTCCACTTTCGCAAAACAAATGCATTTGTCTAAGTTGACTACGGTTGTCCGATGAAATCGCGTTCAATGAAATCCTCCGAGTGCAGTTCCCTAACTCCAGGGTTATTATGAAAGAGAAGTGCTGTCCTTTTTCTCAATACTGTGTTCTTGAATTACAACATCATCACTAAAAAAACAGAGATCGGTGGTACACAATACAATACAATACAATACAATACAATACAATACAATACAATACAATACAATACAATACAATACAATACAATACAATACAATACAATACAATACAATGCAATGCAATAAAAAACATGCAATTGCACTACAAACAATGCAAAATAAAAACAATACACAATACAATCAATACACAATACAATACATAACAAATAAAATGAAATAAAATACAAGCAATGCAATACAATGCAATACAATATTGAACTGTACTTATTTCAGAACTGATCTGTACGTTGCTGTGTACACACAACTCACTGATCTGGTTCTTGAAGAGCTGTAAAATGCGTTGACTGTGGAGGGAGGGCTGGTCCACCTGACAAACACACACACACACACCACACACACACACAACACACACACACACACACACACACACACACACAGAGTTTATATATATATATATATATATATATATATATATATATATATATATATATATATATATATATATATATATAATATATAATGTTGCTTGTTCTACTTTAGTCTTGTGTAATATATATATATAAGGAGAGAGAGAGATGAGAAGATGAAGAGGATGAGAGATGAAGAGAGAAGAGAGGCGAGAGGAGAGAGAGAGATCTCTCTCTCTCTCTCCTCTCTCTCTCTCTCTCTCTCTCTCTCTCTCTCTCTATTATATTATATTTTTATATTATATATATATATATATAATATATATATATATATATATATATATATTAAAGCGAAAGTAAAACACCCAGCATATATGGTACCCAAATATTTCGGCTTTCGCCTTCCTCAGTGGGTGTTTTTATTGCGATGACGTGATGGTATGACGTCAAGTTTGATTATACGTCATTGTGACGCTTTGTTTTGATACTTTACGACCTTGTTTGATAAGTTACTAAAGTCATACTGAGACATCAGACAGAGAGAGAGAGAGAGAGAGAGAGAGAGAGAGAGAAGAGAGAGAGAGAGCTTACGTTGAACAATCAAGGTCATAAAGTCAAGTTCACACACATACGCGAGCACGTGCGCACGCACGCAGGAACACACACACACACACACCACACACACTCACTACACACACACACACGCGCGCGCGCGCGCGCACGCACACTGACGTACCACATACGCATGCACACACACACATATGCACAATCATGCACGCACATGCATACATGGGGTGGTGTGTGTGTTGTGGTGTGTGTGTGTTGTGTTTGTTTGTGTGTGTCGTGTGTTGTGTGTGTGTGTGTGTGTTGTTGTGTGTGTGTGTGTGTTTGTGTGCGTGGTGTGTGTGTGTGTTTATCAACATAATAAACAACCGATCTCACTGGTTCTTATCCACTGGTTTCCTTAATCGTCGAAGATGCTCCCGGACCGAGTATTCCACATGTGACACCACGTTGTTGAAGTATTCGTCTGCTTGAACGGTCAGCTGAAACGGTCAAGAAAATAAAAAGAGGGGAAATATTAATAAAGGGAGGCAACAAAGTAAATTGAGAGAGAAATAGCTTTCGATTAACTCCCTTGGAGCGCTTTCCTACCCGTACACCAGAAAATTTTAAAAGACACATTCCTGCATGTAAACACACCAACACACACGCTTACACACACACACACACGCGCGCGCGCGCGCGCGCGCGCCACACACACACACACAAACACACACACATACACTCTCTTACACACCACACA
>CM060331.1:20975127-20980127 GCA_030674155.1 Stramonita haemastoma | reverse complement strand
TGAGAGTGAGGGAGAGTGAGAGAGAGAGAGACAGACAGAGACAGACAGAGACAGAGACAGAGTGACAGAGAGAGAGAGACATACAGAGACACGAGAGAGAGCGAGAGAGCGAGAGAGCGAGAGAGCGAGAGAGAGAGAGAGAGAGAGAGAGAGAGAGAGAGAGAGAGAGAGAGAGAGAGAGAGAGAGAGAGACAGACAGACAGACAGACAGACAGACAGACAGACAGACAGACAGACAGACAGACAGACAGACAGACAGACAGAATCAGAGACAGAGACAGAGAGAGAGAGAGACTGTGTGTGTGAGAGTGTGTGAAAGACATCAAAGCGGAAATAAGGATCAAAATCTGTGTTATTCCACGTGCAAAAGTTAAGCTCATATTGCTTCTTTTCTCCGATTGAGACATATGGTAAGAGAAAAACCGACAGAGAAAAAAAAAACAGTAAAAGGGGTGCACTGTCAGAGTAGTATAGAAACCGAGGCAGACAGACTATACACCCAGACATCCAGAGATCCCCTTAACCATAACCATAATAATATTGTTTATAACCCTACCGACCACAAAAGCCATATCAGGGCTATCACGTCATTTATTTTTGTTGTTGTTATTCTTTTATATCGAGGATAATGGAATAAGCATTCATATGCTTTTTATATCCAGTCCCCGTGTGTATGCAGATTTTTGTAACTGTCATCTGTTTTCCACCGGCACATGATGGCCTGCTCTTACGAAAAACGGAAAAGGATTTAACGTGTGCGCAAGATATTCTGCGTGCGTTCGCACACGGGGCCTCGGTTTATAGTCTCATCCGAAAGACTTTAGGGGTGGGGGAGGGGGGGAGTGGAGTCAGCATTGATGTTAACTCCAGAGGAAAAATCCTCGCGACCAGGAGTCGAACCCGGGTCGTTAAATTGCGAGCGCAATGTTCTGACCACTAGGCTATCCCGTCCCGTCATTCAGTTTCAGTGGCTCTAGTAACGTTGAACTTCAGAAAACATCGAGAGAGAGAGGGAGACAGACAAAGACAGGGAGAACAGAACAGAACAGAGAAGAAGGGAACAATACTTTGTAGGCGTTTCTTTCAACAGGTCCACCAGTCTGGTGAAATATTCCGGGGACCAGTTGACCACGGGTTCGTTCTCCTCCAGAGTCACGCTGACATCTTGGTGGCTGAACAGCTGGTGCCAGTAGCTCTGCCAGTCAATGGCCTGTGCAGTAGTTAACAAAGATTCCAATCATCAAATCAAATCAATTTTTTATTTCCAGATGGTACATTGAATAAGCATTGATTTGCTTGTTTATTCATCAAGCCATCTAGATAAGAGAGAGAGAGAGAGAGAGAGAGAGAGAGAGAGAGAGAGAGAGAGAGAGAGAGAGAGAGAGAGAGAGAGAGAGAGAGAGAGAGAGACAGACAGACAGACAGACAGACAGACAGACAGACAGACAGACAGACAGACAGACAGACAGACAGACAGACAGACAGACAGACAGACAGACAGACAGACAGAGACATTACTATTATAGTAAGTTGCTTGGTAAGGTAAAGGGTAAAGGTGTCCGTTAACCTATGCGGTCGTAGGGGAGAGAGGCATCAGAGATTTCAGTTTCTCCTGGGGGGGAAGCATATTAATTTTAGGGTTGGCACCTATGTCCTCTTCCTCGCTGCTTTATCTTTTCTTTTCCTTAAGAGGCAGTTACCCATTCACAGCTGGGTAAAACTGGGGGGGGGGTGGGGGGGGGGGGGGGGGGGGGGGGGGGGGGGGGGGGGGGCTGTATTGAAGCCAAGGCACACAAAGGTAAAGGTAAAGGTGTCCCATAACCTATGTGGTCATAGGGGAGCCAAGCATTAGAGACCTCAGCTTCTCTGGGGGGGGGGGGGGGGGGGGGGGGGGGGGGGACAAGCATAATTGAGGGTTGGTACCTATCCCATCTCCCTCGCTGCTTTACCTTCCCTGACCCTCGCACGCGTGTGGGTGCATGGGTGCGTGTGTGTATGTATGTGTGCGTACGTGCGTACGTGTGTGCCAGCGTGTGTGAGCGTGCGTACGTGCGTACGTGCGTGCGTGTGTGAGCGTACGTGCGTGCTTGCGTGCGCGCGCGCGTGTGTGTGTGTTCATGCGTCTGTGTGTGTGTGTGGTGTGTGTGTTTGTGTGTGTGTGTGTGTGTGTGTGTGTGTGTGTGTGTGTGTGTGTGTGTGTGTGTGTGTGTGTGTGTGTGTGTGTTGTGTGTGTGTGTGTGTGTGTGTGTGCGTGTGTGTTGTGAACAGATCATTCCACTGCTAAGTATATCAGCTGGAACAAAGTTTTATTTATTCGAACCCCCCAAAAGTAGTAATCAGATTGTCGGTATTATTTCAGTCATACTTTGATCTTTATCTGACGACATAATTGATACAACAACCATAATAGTCGTCATGCATACACATCCACGTACACGTGGGCATGTCCCTCTTTCCCCTTCCAAATCCTTTTCTCCTACTCTCCCCTCCTCTTTTTTCCCCCCCCTCCCTCCTTTTTTTCCCCTCTCTCCTTTTCCCCTCTCCTCTTCCCCCCTCTCCTCTCTCTCCCCCCCAAAACCTTTTTCTCCCCCTCCCTCCCCTTCTCCTCTCCCCCTTTTTCCTCCCCCCCCCCCACTCCCCTCCCTCCTCTCTTCCCTCCCCTCCCTTTTTTTTTCTCCCCTTTTTTTGGGGCCTTGGGGGGACCCCTTTCTTCTTCTTCCTTTTTTTTCTTTTCCCTTTCCCCCCCCCTCTCTCCCCGATCTTCCCCTCCTTTTTTAACTCCCCTTTTTCTCTCCCCTTCCTCCCTCTTCTTCCCCCCCCCCCCACCCCCCCTCTTCTCCCTTTTTCCCCTTTTCCCCTTCCCCCTTTCCCTCCCTTCCCCCCTCCTTTTCCCCCAACCAAAACCCCCAATTCCCCAGGAAAATTTACAGCTTTCAAAAGGTGGCAGTCCCCAAAATTTTCCTTTCCCTCCTCCCCTTACTTTCCAAAAAAAACCCCCCAAAACAAATTTCCCTAAATTGTCCTTTATTTCTCTTTTTAAACATTTTTTATTTTTTTTGGAAATCTTTTTTTTTTTTTAAATTTTTTTTTTAAGGGGTTTAAAGCATTCTTTTTTTTTTCCCCCCAAACCCCTTTTTTATTCTTTTTTTAAATTTTCCCCTTTTTTTTTTAAAAAAAAAAAAAAAAAAATTAAAATTTTAAAATTTTTCTAAAAATTTTTTGGGGTTTTTTTTTTTAAAAATTATTAATTTTTAAAAAAAAAAAATCGCTTCTTTTTTGGGAAAACCATTTTTTTTTTTTCCCCCCTTTTTTCTAAAAATTTTTTTTTTTTTTTTCAATCCCCCCTGTTTTTTTAAAAACCCCTTTTTTTTTTAAAATTTTTCAATTTTCCCCCCACCCACCCCCCCCCTGCGGCTTTTAAAATTAAAAAAAAAAATTAATTTACCTTAATTTGGTTTTGGGGTTTTTTTTTTTTTTTTAAATTTTTTTGGGGCCCAAAATCTTAAAATTTTTTCTTTAATTTTTTGGGTTTTTTTTTTTTTTTTTTAAAGCAAATTCTTTTCCCCCCCTTTTTTTTTCCTTTTTTTTTTTCTCATCCTTTTAATTTTTTTTTGATTTCCCCCCTTTATTTTAAAAATTCCAAATTTTAAACCTTTTTTTTTTCTTTTTTTTTTTCCTTTCTCTTTTTCATACTTTTTTCCCCCCTTTTTGCTTTCTTTTTAAATTTTTTTTTTTTTTTCCCCCCCAAAAACCCCCCATCTAACGGGAAAATTTTTTAATTCCGAAATTTTCGTTTTTCACACAACCCCCGGTTTTTTCCTGGGCTTTTTTTTTCGGCCTTTTGGGGGCCCCAATGATGTTAACCCCCCGGGGGAAAAAAACCCCTTTTAAAGGGGGAAAAAAACCCATCTTCATACCCAAATGCTCGCTCTCCCCCCAAAATTTTTCTGCTGCTTGATTACCCCCAAAAAGTGAAATGTGTTGATGATTCCCATATCCCCCACCCACCCATTTTTCATCCCCCCCACCCACCAACCCTCTAAAATCCTCTCTACTCCTCTCCTCCCACTTTCCCCCCCCCCCCCACCAACCCCTCTACCCCCCCTCCCCCCCCTTCCCCCGTCCCCCCTTCCCCCCCCTCACCAACCCTCTACCCTTTTCCCCCCCTCTCCACTCCCCTCCCCCCAAAACCCCAACCCAACCCCTTTTACTCCTCTCCTCTCCACTCCCCTCACTTTACCAACCCCTCTACTTTTCCCCCCCTCTCCACTCCCCCCCCCCCCACCAAAAACCCCCTCTCCCCCTCCTCTCCACTTTTTCCCCCCCACCCCCCCAACCCTCTTATTCCTCTCCTCTCCACTTTTCCCCCCCCTCACCAAACCCCTCTACTCCTCTCTTCTCCTCTCCTCTCCACCTCCCCCCCCACTCACCAAAACCCCTTTTTTACTCCTCTCTCTCCTCTCCTCTCCCACTTCCCCCCCCAAAAAACCCCCCCCCAACCCCCCCTCTCTAACCCCCCCCCTCTATTACTTTTCCCCTCCCCCACCAACCCCCAAATCCTCTCCCTCCCTCCCCCCAAAACCCCCCCAACCCCAAAACCCCCCTCCCTCCCTCCCACCCCTCCCCCCCACCAACCTCTCTACTCCCCCCCCCCTCGCCATCCCCCCAAAAACCCCCCCAACCCCTCTACTTTCCCTTTTCCCCTCCCCCACCCCCCCCAAACCCCTATCCTCCTCCGGGGGGGGTTTTATCTAGTGGTTTAGAACATTTTCGCTGCAATTTGACGACCCCGGGGTTTTATTTTCCCCCGGGGGGAAAAGGGGGTTTTTCCCCCCCATTTAACATCATACTGACCCACTGTCCCAAAAGCCTTTTGATGGGAAAAAAAAAACCTCGCCGGGGTGTGCGAACGCAGGGGAAAAAAAATCTTGCGCACACGTTAAATCCTGTTCCGCTTTTCTTTAAAAGAACCCCCGGTGCCGGGGGAACAGATGGCAAGA
>CM060331.1:20970018-20975027 GCA_030674155.1 Stramonita haemastoma | reverse complement strand
GGAAAAAATTTTTTAAAAAAAACCCCCCCCAAAAAAAAAAAAAAATTTTTAAAAAAAACCCAAAAATAAAAAAAATTTTTTCCCCCAAAAAACCCCCCCGGGGGCCCCCCCCCCCCACCCCCAAAATTTTTAAAAAAAAAAAAAAAAAAAAACCCCCAAAAAAAAAAACCCCAAAAAAAAAAACCCCCCCCCCCCCTTCCCCCCCCCTTTTTTTTTTTCCCCCCCCCCCAAAAAAAAAAAACCCCCCCCCCCCCGGGGAAAAAAAAAAAAAAAAAAAAAAACCCCCCACCCCCACACCAATTTTTAAAAAAAAAAAAGGGGGGGGGCCTTGGGTGGGGGTTTTTTTCCCCCTTTTTAAAAAACCCCCCCCAAAAAAAAAATTTTTAAACCCCCCCTTAAACCCCCCCCCAAAAAAAACCCCCAAAAAAAAAAAGGGCCCCCAAAAAAAAAAAATTTTTTTTTCCCCCCCCTTTTTTTTTTTTTTCCCTTTTTTCTTTTTGGGAAAATTTTTTAAAAAAGGGGGGAAAAAAAAAAAAAAAAAAAAAAAAAAAAAAAACCCCCCCTTTTTTTTTTAAAAAAAATTTTTTCCCCCCCCCCCCCCGGGGGGGGGTTTTTTTTTTTTTTTTTTTTTTTGGGGGGGGGGGGGGGGGTTTTTTTTTTTTGGGGGGGTTTTGGGGGGGGTTTAAAAGGGGGGTTTTTTTTTGGGTTTTTTTTTTTGGGGGGGGCCCCCCCCCGGGGGGGGGGGTTTTTTTTGGGTTTTGGGGTTTTTTTCCCCCCTGGGGGCCCGGGGGGGGGGGGGGGGAAAAAAAAAAAGGGGGGGGGGGGGGCCCCAAAAACCCCCCAAATTTCCCTTTTTTTTAAAAAAAGGGGGGGGCCCCAAAGGGGGGGAAAAAAAAAACCCTTTTTTTAAACCCCCCCCAAAAAAAAAGGGGGGGAAAAAAAAAAAAAAAAAAAAAAAAAAAAAAAAAAAAAAAAGGGCCAAAAAGGGAAAAAGGAAAAAAGAAAAAAAAACCCCGGGGAAAAAAATTTTAAAAAAAAAAAAAAGGGAAAAAAAAAAAAAAAAAAAACCGGGAAAAAAAAAAAAAAAAATTTTTAAAAAAAAAATTAAAAAAAAAGGGGGGGGGACAAAAAAAAAAACAAAAAAAAAGGAAAAAAAAAACCCCCAAAAAAAAAAATTAAAAAAAAACCCCCCAAAAAAAAAAAAAAAAAAAAACCAACAAAACCCCTTAAAAAAAAAAAAAAAAATTTTTTAAAAAAAAAAAATTAAAAAACCCCCCCCCTAAAAGGAAAAAAAAAAAAAAAAAAAAAAAAAAACCCCCGGGGGGAAAAAAACCCCCCCAAAAAGGGGAAAAAAAAAAAAAGAAAAAAAAAAAAAATTTCCCAAAGGAAAAAGGGAAAAAAAAAAAAAAAAAAAAATTGGGGAAAAAAAAAAAAAAAAAAAAAAAAAATGAGAGCCTGAAAACCCAAACCGGTTTTTTTGTTTAACCCCTTTTTTTTAAAAAAAGGGTTTTAAAAATAAAGGGTCCATAACCTAAGTTTGGTCCCCTTTGGGAAAAGGGGGACATCAGAAACCCATTCCTAGGGAGGGGCCAGTTTTTGGGAAAAAAGGGGTGGGGCCCATCTTCTCCTTCGCCCGCTTTTAAAAACTTTTCTGTTGTCCCTTAAGAAAGGGAAGGGGCCATTTCAAGTGGGGGTGAAAATTTGGGGGGGAGGGGGGGCGGGGACTGTTTGGGGGGGAAACCCCCAAAGGGACGCAAAGCTTTTACCCATCCAAAAAAATGGTTAAAAAATATCGTTTGCTTAACCTAAACTTGGGGGAAAGGGGAAAAGGGAAACTGGCTTCCCAACCAAAAAAAGGGAATTTCCCGGAAACCCACCCCCTTTATAGGGGAAAATTTAAGGGGAAAAAAGGGAAAAAGAAACAAAAAAGGGGAAAAAAAAGGGGAGGGAAAAAATTTTTTTTTTAAAATTTTTTTTTGGAAAAATTTTTTCCCCCCCCTTTTTTTTCCCTTTTTTTTTTAAAATTTTTTTTTTCCCCCCGGAAACCCGGGAAATTTTTTTTTGGCCCCCTTTTTTTTTAATTTTTTTCCCCCCAAAAAAAAAAAAACCCCCAAAAAAAAAAAAAATTTTTTTTGGGGGGGAAAAAAAAATTTTTTTTTTTTTTTTTTTTTTTTTTTGGAAAACCTTTAAAAACCAAAAAACCCCCCCCCCCCCCCCCCCCCCCCCCCTTTTTTTTCCCCAAAAAAACCCCCCCAAAAAAAAACCCCCCCCCCCCCAAAAAAAACCCTTTCCCGGGAAAAAAAAAACCCCCCCCCCCCCCCAAAAAAAAACCCCCCCCAAAAAAAAAAAACAAAAACAACCCCCCCCCCCCCCCCAAACACCCAAAAAAACCCCCCCCAAAATCCCAAACCCCCCCCCCAAAAAAGAAAAAAAAAAAACCCCCCAAAAATTTGTTTTTTTTTTTTTTAAAAAAAATTTTTTTTTTTTTTTTTTCCCCCAAAAGTTTAACCCAAAAAAATTTTTAAAAAAAAAAAAATTTAAAACAAAAAAAATTTTAAAAAAAAAAAAAAACCCCCCCCCAAAACCCGGGGGTTTATTAAAATTTTATTCCCCCCAAAAAAAAAAAATTTTTTTTTTTTTTTAAAAATTTTTTTTTTTTTTCCCCCCCCCCCCCCCCTTTTCCCCCCCCCAAAAATTTTCCCCCCCCCCCAAACCCCCCCAAAAAAAAATTTTTTTTTTTTTTTTCCCCCCCCCCCCCTTTAACCCCCCCCCCCTTTTTTGGGGGGGGGGGGGGGTTTTTTGGGGGGGGGGGGTTTTGGGGGTTTGGGGGGTTTTTTTTGGGGGGGGGGGGGAAGGGGGGTTTGGGGTTTTTGGAAAAGGGGGGGGGAAAAAGGGAAAAAAAAATTTTTTTTTTTCTAAAGGGCCGTTTAAACCCCAAAAAAACACAAAAAAAAAGGGGGGGGGTTTGGGGGGGTTTTTTGGGGGGGTTTTGGGGGGGGGGGTTTTCCCCCCTTGGGGGGGGGGGGGGTTTTTTGGGGGGGTTTTTGGGTTTTTTTTTTTTTTTGGTTGGGGGTTTTTTTGGGGGGGTTTTTTTTTTTTTTTTTGGGGGTTTTTTTTTTTTAAATTTTTTTGGGGGGGGGCCCCCCAAAAATTTTTGGGGTTTTCCCCCCCGGGGGGGGGGGGGGGGGGGGGGGAAAAAAGGGGGGGGGGGGGTTTTTGGGGAAAAAAAAAAAGGGTTTTTTTTTTTAAAAAAAAAAAAAAAAAAAAAAAATTTTTTAAAAGGGGGGGGGTTTTTTTTTTTTTGGGGGGTTTTTCCCGGGGGGTTTTTGGTTTTGGGGGGGGGGGGGTTGGGGGTTGGGTTTTTTTGGGGGGTAAAAGGGGGGGGAAATTTTTTTTTTTTTTTTTGTTTTTTAAGGTTTTTTTTTAAAAGGGGGGGGTTTTTGGGGGGTTTTTGGGGGTGGGTTTGGGGGGGTTTGGTTTTTTTTGGGGGGGGGGGGGGTGGGGTGGGGGGGGGGGGTGGGGTTTTTTTTTGTGTTGGGGGTTTTTTTTTGGGGGGTTTTTTTGGGGGGTTTGGGGGGGGGGGGTTTGTTGGGGTTTGGGGGGGTTTGGGGGAAAAATTTTTTGGTTTTTTTGGGTTTCCCTTTTTTTTTTTAAAAAAACCTTTTTTTTTTTTTAAAAAAAGGGGGGTTTTTTTGGGTTTTTTTTTTTTGGGGGGGGGTTTTTTTTTTTTAAAATTTTTTTTTTTTTTTTTTTTTTTTTAAAACCCCCAAAAAAATTTTTAAAATTTAAATTTTTTTTTTTTGGGGGAAAAACCCCGGGGGGTTTTTTTTTTTTTGGTAAAATTTTTTCCCCGGAGTTAAAAGTTTTTTTTTGGGGGGGGAAAAAAAAAAGGGGGAAAAAAAAATAAAAAGGGGAAAAAAAGGGGGGGGGGGGGGGGGGGGAAAAGGGGGGGGGGGGGGGGTTTTTGGGTTTTGGGGTGGGAAAAAAAAGGGGGGGGGGGGGGGGGGGGGGTGGGGGGGGGAAGGGGGGGGGTTTTTTTTTTTTGTGGGGGAGGGAAAAAAAAAAAAAATTTTTTTTTTTTTTAAGGGGGTTTTTAAAAATAAAAAGGGGAAAAAAAAAGGGGGGGAAATTTTTTTTTTAAAAAATTTTTTTTATTTTTTTTTTTTTTAATCGGGGGGGTTGGGTTTTTTTTTTTTTTTTGGGGGGGGGAAAAAAAAGGGGGGGGGGGGGGGGGGGGGAAAAAAGGGGGGGGAGGGGAGAAGGGAAAAAAAAAAAGGGGGGGGGAAGGGGGGGAAAAAAAGGGAAAAAAGAAGGGGGGGGGGGGGAGAGGGGAGAGGAGGAAGGGTGGGGGGAAAAAAAAGGGGGGGGGGGGGAAGGGGGAGGGGGGGGGGGAAAGGGGGGGGGGAATGGGGGGGGGGGGAGAGAAAAAAAAAAAAAAAAAGGGGGGGGGGGGGGGGGGGGGGGGGGGGTTTTTTTAAAAAAAAAAGGGGGGGGGGGGGGGTTTTTAAAAAGGGGAGGGGAAAAAAAAAAAGGGGGGGGGGGGGGGGGGGGGGTTTTAGGAGATGGGGGGGGGGGGGGAGAGAGAAGGAAAAAGAAGAAGACCAAAAAAAAAGAAGAAGGAAAAAAAAGGGGAAGGGGAAAAAAGGGGGAAGAGAAGGGGGAAAAAAGAGGGGGGGGGAAAAATTTTTTTTTAAAAAAATTTTTTTGGGTTTTTTGGGGTTTTTTTTTTAAAAAAAGGGGGGAAAAAAATTTTTTTTTCCCGGGAAAAGGGGAAAAAAAAAAAAGGGGGGGGGGGGGGAAAAAAAAAAAAAGGGGGGAAAAAAAAAAAAAAGGGGGGAAAGGGAAAAGGGGTTTGGGGGAAAAAGGGGGGGGGAAAAAAAAAAGGGGGGGAAAGGGGGGGGGAAAAAAAAAAAAAAAAAAAAAGGGGGGGGGAAAAAAAGGGAAAAAAAAAGGGGGGGGGTTTTTTTTAAAAAATTTTTTTTTTTAAAAAAAAAATTTTTTTTTTTTTT
>CM060331.1:20955018-20965018 GCA_030674155.1 Stramonita haemastoma | reverse complement strand
TCCTCTCCTCTCCACTCCCCTCACTCACCAACCCTTACTCCTCTCTACTCCTCTCCTCTCCACTCCCCACACCACCAACCCCTCTACTCCTCTCTATTCCTCTCCTCTCCACTCCCCTCACTCACCAACCCTCTACTCCTCTCCTCTCCACTCCCCCACCCACCAACCCCTCTACTCCTCTCTCTCTCCTCCACTCCCCTCACCCACCAACCTCTCTACTCCTCTCCTCTCCACTCCCCTCACCGACCAACCCCTCTACTCCATCTCCACTCCCCTCACCCACCAACCACTATACTCCTCCGGGGCGGGATTTAGTCTAGTGGTCAGAACATTGCGCTAGCAATTTGACGACCCGGGTTTGATTCCCGGTAGAGGGGATTTTTCCCTGGAGTTAACATCAGTACTGACTCCACTGTCCCTGAAAAGTCCTTCGGATGAGACTATAAACCGTCGCCGCGTGTGCGAACGCAGGCAAAACATCTTGCGCACACGTTAAATCCTGTTCCGCTTTTCGTAAGAGTATCCCATCGTGTGCCGGTGGGAACAGATGGCAAGATTTACAAAACTGCATACACTGCATACATACGGGGACTGGATGTAAAAAAAGCAAATGACTGCTTATTCCATTATGCGCGATATAAGAGAATGAAATAGACATATAATAAAAACACACACACAACACACACACACACACCACACACACACACACACACACACACACACACACACACACACACACACCACACACACACACACACACCCACACACACACACACACACACACACTACACACACACAAACACACCCCACCCCCCCCCACCCACACACCACACACACCACCACCAACACACACATACACATACACACACACATACCCCCCCCCCCACACACACACACACACATACACCCCCCCACCTCAAACCCCACCCTCCACAACCCCACCCCCCCACCCCCCACCCCCCATCCCCCACTCACATTAGCTAGCTGGATTTCGAAGTCCACTACGGCCTCCACATCGGCTTGTACGGTGGCGGGGTCAGCCCCCAGAGCCTGGGCAATCTTGAGCATGAGGGTCTGGTAGGCCATCAGGATGGAGTCGTTCCGAGGAACCAGGTAGTACTTCTGCCCAGGCATCCCCAGGGCAGGCTGGTCCACCTTGAGAGGAAGAACGTTGAGGAAGAACTGTGCATTACTGTGCGTTTGTAGTTGGGGGAGGTGTGGTGGGGTGTGGGTGGTGTGGGGTGGGTGAGGGGTGTTGGGGGTGGGGGTGGTGTAGTGTGTGTTTGTATGTGGTTGGGGTGTATTGTGGTGTGTGTGTAGGGGGGGGGGGGGGGTATTGGGGGTTTAGAGTGTTTGGGTGTTTGGGGAAGTGTGATGGTGTGGGTTGGGTTGGGTGAGAGTAGGGTGAGGATGGGGTTGGGGGTTGGTGTTGAGGATGGGGTTGAGGGGTGTGTGTGTGTGTGTGTGTGTGTGTGTGTGTGTGTGTGTGTGTGTGTGTGTGTGTGTGTGTGTTGGGGGGTGGGCCGGGGGGTGGACATAAGGGCAGGGGGTGTAGTGTGTGTGTGTATGTGTGTAGGTGTGTAGATGCGTGTGTGTGTTTGTGTGTGTGTGTGTGGGGGGGGGGGGGGTGTAGTGTGTGTTATGTGTATGTGTTTGTGTGTGTATGTGTGTGTGTGTGTGTGTGTGTGTATGTGTATGTGTTTGTGTGTGTTGTGTGTGTGTGGTGTGTGTGTGTGTGTGTGTCAGTGTGTGATGATACAATAAGAAATCAGCCTATTTGCAAGAAGCAAAAGGCCTTGAAATTGAGGACGCCAAGAACAACACCCCCACCCCCATATAAAAGTTTAAATTTAGCACCCACACCCCCACCCCCGAAAAAAATCTCAAACACCCAAACCCAACTTTTTTCCTCCATTTCTTTACAAACTGGTCTTTAAAAAAAGTATCCTACAAACAAAAAATATCACACCGCCTAAGCTGCCTACGACAGATTTCTGTTCAGTGTATCTTTTTATCAAGTAAAAGATTTTTTTTTCATTTAAAATGACATACAGATCTCCTAACTGTGCAAGTGTCGTTGCAAATTTCAGATAATGAATCGCTTCAATGTCCTGTAGACAGCAAGTCAAGGATGCGCCAGAACATCTGCTCTCTGTCTCTGTCTCTCTCATCTCTGTCTCTCCCTCTCTCTCTGTCTCTCCATCTCTCTCTCTCTGTCTCTCTCTCTGTGTCTCTCTCTGTGTCTCTCTCTGTCTGTCTGTCTGTCTGTTCTCTGTCTGTCTGTCTCTGTCTGTCTGTCGTCTGTCTGTCTGTCTGTCTGTCTGTCTGTCTGTCTGTCTGTCTGTCTGTCTGTCTGTCTGTCTGTCTGTCTGTCTGTCTGTCTGTCTGTCTGTCTGTCTGTCTGTCTGTCTGTCTGTCTGTCTGTCTCTCTCTCTCTCTCTCTCTCTCTCTCTCTCTCTCTCTCTCTCTCTCTCTCTCTCTCTCTCTCTCTCTCTCTCTCTCTCTCTCTCTCTTTCTCTCTCTCGTCTGCCAGAATCTTTAGATGTATTCTCCAGAAAACGTCTGTGTCGACACTATCTGCAGGGTTTTTTTTTTTTTCGCTTTTTTTCCCCCTTTTTTTTTCCTTCTCAGACGATGTTGTCATGTCTCGACAGATTTTGAATCCTCTCCGACCACGCTCTCTTTAACCTGATTTATTATCTGCTTTTTCTTTTGAAAATGCTATTAATTTAGCTCTGCTTTAGCTTCCAGTGTCTAGCTGTTTTTTTTTCCACTGATATTGCCTTAGATGATTTAAGATGTTTCAAGTGATGTTGTGGGCGTATTGTCAGTTTTGTCGGTAGTATTTTCTGTTTCTCGTAAATTGTGGCATCATTATTAAGACAGAAAATCGTATGAATTTTATGGTCGGGTAAATGTATTGTTTTACATGTTTGTGTATGTGTGTGTATGTGTGTGTGTGTGCGTGTGTGTGTCTGTGTGTGTGTGTGGTGCGTGTGTGTGTGTGTGTGTGTGTGTGGTGTGTGTGTGTCGTGTGTGTGTGTGTGTGTGTGTGTATGTGTTGTTGTTGTGTGGTGTATGTGTGTGTTGTCTGTGAGTGTGTGGTGTTGTGAGTGTGGTGGTGTGGGTGGGGGGTTGCGTGCGCACAAGCGTGTGTGTGTGTGGTTCCCTCTGTCTATCTGTCTGTCTATACGTCTGTATATTTCTGTCTATCTATCTGTCTTATCTCTTGTCTATCTATCTCCATCTGTCTATATGTAGGACATAAAATGAACAATCTCTGCGGAGAAGAAGTTGTCCAATTATGTTGATTTTTGCCCTGAAAGTTAACACTAATTTAACTCTATTCCCACACAGAAACAGTTTTTTTTTATCATTCTTCATTGCAATATGCTGGGGTCATGTATCTGCTTATGCAGGAATAACCTCTAGCCAACATGGTAAACCACTCATAGCTTGCAGAGGAGAAGCCATAAAAGCGGTTACGGTTTTCACTGGGTCGTACAAATGAGAAATTTATTCCAAGAGATGTGCAGCGTATAAAAGATGTTCCCTTGCTATGGCAACTCTCTGATAGAAAAAAAAAACGCATCTAAAAACAATATTTTGATTTTTTTTTAAATATGCTTCCACGAGTTTTTTTCTGGGTAAAAGCAGAAACATTCTTACAGAAAGATTGTGGCTGTACAACATTTAATTTTGATGGAAAAACCAAACAATCCCTCAAACAAAAACACACAAGCAAACAAAACACACACACACACACACAAACAAACACACACGCAACACACAAACAAACACACACGCATACACACAAACAAACACACACGCATACACAGACAAACATACACAAACATACATACAAACAAACAAACAGATGAAACAAAATCAAAGTAAAGGGGAAAAACATAATTATTGCTCTGCTACTGAACGACTTCCAGAAAACATTCTGGCAGTTATGTTACTACTATTGATATACCCCCCCCCCCCCCCCCCCTTTCTACTTTTTCTTCTCTCACTCACTCCTTTTACTAAAACAACTAAACAATGATAATGCTACTAAATGATAATAATAGAGTTACTACTACTACTACTACTACTACTACTACTACTACTACTACTACTACTACTACTACTACTACTACTACTACTACTACCTACTCTTACTCCTACCTCTCCTCCTCCTCCTCCTCCTCCTCCTCCTCCTCTCCTCCTCCTCCTACTCTACTACTACTACTACTACTACTACTTACTACTACTACTACTACTACTACTACTACTACACTACCACCACTACCACTACCACTACCACTATCACTACTCCTCCTTCTCCTCCTCTTCCTATACTACTACTTCTCTCCTCCTCCTCCTCCTACTACTCCTCCTCCTCTTCCTCCTACTTCTACACCTCCTCCTACTACAACCACCCAGAATTTTTAAAACACTGAAAGACAACACACTACCCTCACAACTACTCACGGTCAGCACTCTGGTAGTGGAGTTTTTGATGTCCGGGCTGACGGACATGGAGAAGAGGGGGTACTTGCCCATGAAGGACAGCTGCACCAGTCTGTTGGTCAGGTTAAAGCTGCTGGGGTCCCAGCCACTGTCCAGCAGGGGCCACCCGCCCAGGGACCTCAGCAACGAGTGCAGAGGCTCGTCTCCAACCTCCTCGATTTTCTCTGTAATGCCGAGACAAGAGGATGAGTATGGGTGGGTAAGTGGGTGGATGGATGAGTTGATAAGTGGGTGTGTGGGTGGGAGGATGGCGGGATGAGTGGATTTATAAATGGGTGGATTAGGATGAATGGGTCAATGAGATGGTGTGGTGTGTTGTGTGTGTGTGTGTGTGTGTGGTGTGTGTGTGTGTGTGTGTGTGTGTGTGTGTGTGGATGGAGGTTGGAGGATGGTGGATGGATAGATAGATGGGTGGATGGATGGATGGGTGGATGGATGGATGGGTGATGATGGATGCGGATAAGTGGATGGATGGATGGATGGAGGATGGATGGATAGATAGATGGGTGGATGGATGGATGGGTGGATGGATGATGGACGGATAAGTGGATGGATGGATGGATGATGGGTAGTGGAGGGAGGATGGATGGATGGATGGATGGATGGAGGAGGGAGGATGGTGATGGATGGAGAGGATGGATGATGAGAATGGAGAAAGGAAGGGATGGAGGGAGGTCGGGAGGGATAAGATGCATGGTTGATTCGTGGATGGATGGATGGATTGATGGGATGGATTGATCGATCGATGGATGAATGGATGAAAGAATGAGTGTGGATGATAGATGAACGGGTTGGAGGATGGATAGATGGAGGCAGGGAGCAAGGGAGGGAGGGATAGATGGATGGATGTGTGGTTGGTGGATGGATGGATGGATGATGGTGATGGATGGATGGATGGATGGATTATTGGGAAGATGGATGGATAGATGGGATGATGGGTGGATGAATGGGTGAATTTGGATGAATGGATCAATGGATGGGTGGGTGTGTGGATGGGCGGATGGGTAGAATGGGTGGATGCATAGATGGATTGGTGGTTTGGGAGGATGGGTGTGTGAACTGGTGGATGGGTGATGGATGGATGGGTGGATTTGCTTAATGGACAAATGCAAGAATGAACGGACAGGATGCCTATCTGAGACAGAAAGACAGAGAGACAGAGAGACAAGAGAGAGAGACAGACAAAAAGATAGACAGACAATCAGAGACAGAGAGACAAGAAAGAGACAGAGAGAGACAAAGATACAGAGATAGGGACGGATACAGAGAGACACAGACAGACAGAGAGACATAAAGACAGACAGAGAGGCATGGAGACAGAGACAGATACAGAGAAACAGAGACAGGGAGACAGGCAGACAGACAGACAGACAGAGAGGCAGAGAGGCAGAGAGAGACAGAGATAGGTAAAAGAGTATGGCCTCTTACCTAGATTCAAACAAGCAGCGTACAGAACTTTGGGTTTGTTGAGAACGTCCACGTTACTGTAGGTTTCGTTGTCTTCAAGGATATCTAGGAAAAAAAAAACAAACAAAATCACAGCAAAATATATAGGTAATCAAATTCTGTAGATGTCTCCTGCAAAACTGTAGGGATAACAAATGTGTGCATAAAAGTCTGACTGCAAGAATGGAGAAAAAACGTAATGAATGTATGATACAGGCATACATGCTGGCATATATACACACAACAAGAGACATGCAAGCATCTGTTCACATATGCATTTATCGACAAATCCATACATGTATGCATGCATTCAAAAACAGGTACTCAAACATACATACTACTACTACGTACTAGACGTACTATACATACATACATACTATAATACACACATACATACATACATCAACATACATCACATACATACATACATACATACATACATACATACATGTAAACATACATTACATACATACATACATACATACACAAACTACATACATTACATACATACATACATACAACTACATACATACATACATACATACATACATACATACATACATACATACATACATACATACATACATACATACATACATACATACATACATACATTACTATTACTTACATACATACTACCATCTCATACTATTTACATACATTACTCACATACTCTTCAACCGTGTCTTTGGTATGTTCCTTCTAATACCCACTTTTATTTTTATCTTTTGCATTTTTCTCCATTCTTGTTAACTTCTACTTTTTATTTCCCATTTTTTCCCATTTTTATTTCTCTGTTCTTTTTATTTTCTCCGTCTTTTTTTTTTTTTTATTATTTTTTCCATGTTTTTTTCTAGTTTTTTAATTTTCATGTTGTTACTTTGTGCATTTTCACTTTGTATTTTGTTTTTTTTAAATGCTTTTTTTCTGTCTTCTTGTGTTATGCTATTCACTAGTCATCTCTTATTTTTTTGTAAAAAGTTTCATGTTAGTATTCTTGTAGTAGTTAGTAGTTAGTAGTAGTTAGTAGTAGTAGTAGTAGTAGTAGTAGTAGTAGTAGTAGAGTAGGAGTAGGAGTAGAGTGAGTAGTAGTAGGAGTAGGAGGAGAGAGGTGGAGTAGGAGTAGTGTAGTAGTAGTAGGAGTAGTAGTAGTAGGTAAGTAGTAGTAGTAGTAGTAGTAGTAGTAGTGTAGTAGTAGTAGTAGTAGTAGTAGTTATTTTCTTATATTATTATTTTTCTTCTTCTTCTTTTCTTCTTCTTCTTCTTCTTCTTCTTCTTCTTCTTCTTCTTCTTCTTCTTCTTCTTCTTCTCTTCTCCCTTCTTCTTCTCCTTCCTCCTCCTCCTCCACCTCCTCCTCCTCACCTCCTCCTTCTCCTCCTCCTCCTCCTCCTCCTCTCTTCTTCTTCTTCTTCTTCTTCTTCTTCTTCTTCTTCTTTCTTCTTCTTCTTCTTCTTCTTTTCTTCTTCTTCTTCTTCTTCTTCTTCTTCTCCTTCTTCCTCTTCTTCCCCTCCTCCCTCCTTCTCCTTTTTTTTTTTTTTTTTTTTTTTTTTACTTTCTTTCCTTTTTTGTTCTTTCCTTCTCATCCTGTATTTCTCGAATTCCCCAAACCTCTTTTTTTTTTTTTTTTTCTCCTTTCATTCTCTCATTCATTCTGCGTTTCTCTCTCTATTCGTCAAATCACTTCTTCAACTTTCTAGCATCCTAATTTCACTCTCCTTATGTCTGCAATTCTATACTCTTTAGATGTTTTTCTCTCCGCATGTTCTTCATTTTTCTTTCTCTCTCACTCGGTAAATATTGATGGATGATAGAAAAATGCAAGTAGACGCACAGAGGCAGCACACGAAGACATCAGACAGATATCTAAAGCGGAGAATATTCAAATCCGAGTAGGTTGAAAGTAAGGGAGAAGTGAGGTAAGGGTGAGGTGCAAAATGTGGGGGGTGGGGGGTGAAGAGATTTGAAGTTAGGGTGAAGGGATGAAAACATGATGAATAGAAGGAAAAATGTGCCAGAGTCATTCAGGGGACACCCCTCCCCCTCGTCTCCTAAAAATAAAACCAAAAAAACACAGTGTCAGCTACATGGATAGAGATGTGAGAAAGAGAGAGAGAGAGAGAGAGAGAGAGAGAGAGAGAGAGAGAGAGAGAGAGAGAGAGAGAGAGAGAGAGAGGAGAGAGAGAGAGAGAGAAGAGAGAGAGAGAGAGAGAGAGAGAGAGGAGAGAGAGAGAGGAGAGAGAGAGAGAGAGAGAGAGAGAGAGAGAGAGAGAGAGAGAGAGAGAGAGAGAGAGAGAGAGAGAGAGAAGAGAGAGAGAGAGAGAGAGAGAGAGAGAGAGAGAGAGAGAGAGAGAGAGAGAGAGAGAGAGAGAGAGAGAGAGAGAGAGAGAGAGAGAGAGAGAGAAAGAGGGAGAGAGAGAGAAGAAAGAGAGAGAGAGAAGAGAGAGAGAGAGAGAGAGAGACAGACAGACAGAGACAGAAGACAGAGACAGACAGACAGACAGACAGACAGACAGACAGACAGACAGACACAGAGGGAGCAGAAACATTGAGAGACATAGTCTGATACACACAGAAACACAGACACAGAGAGAGAGAGCAAGGCAGCCCGGCATATATATTATGTATGTATAGATGGGCGGATAAAAGTTAAAGAGATTTATAGATAGTTTGATTGATTGAAAAACTGATGAAAAGAAAGATACAAAAAACCAGCCAGACAAACATAGATACCAAACCAGGAAGTGACACAGAAAGACAGCGACACAAAGAGGCAAAGACAGGCTTTGGTGTAGACAAAGAGACGAAAAAGCAGAAAGAAAGCAAAAACATGACAGTGTAATTGCCTGCAGAGTGTTATATATATTATATATATATATATATATATATATATATATTATATTATATATATATATATATATATATATTATATATATATATATATATATATAGTGTGTGTGTGTGTGTGTGGTGTGTGTGTGTGTGTGTGTGTGCGTGTGTGTGTGCGTGTGTTTATTATGTATTATATATATATATATATATATTAATATATATATATATATATATATTTTATATTATGTATATATATATATACATATAACTATATACATACATATATATATATATATATATTATGTATATATATATATATATACATTAACTATATACTACATACATATATCACCCATATATTCATTTAAAATATTTATGTATACTATAATGAGAATTTTTCTTTTCCATTTTAAGGATAGACACGTGTCTAAAAGTGCCCAATATCCTTTTTTTTAAGAATAAAAATTGCTGGATATATATATGAAGATCTCCCTAGTGAATATAAACAATTCAGTTGTAAAAAAAATGTCTGTAGAAACAGGTTACTTCAATTTGTAATAGATAAAAATGGTTTAGGAGTTTGAAACATTTAATTTTGGCGGCCATATTAGATTGTTTCTATGGCAACAGAGCACAAAACTGATACTTCTTATATTTTTATGCTTATAATATCAAAATGCTAAAACCTAATTCACCCCACCCCCAAAAGGAAGGAACTTCGTTGTATCTTATGCTGCTGTGTAGGAGATAGTTTGTACTTAGACGTTTGTGCATTACGTTTGTGATCTGGTTGCTTGAGCTCGAGCCAAAGTTCAAGCCATTGAAGTTAACATCACTACCGACTCCACTCCCCCAAAAGCCCTTCGGATGAGATAGTGAACTGAGGTCTCGTGTGCAATCACACTCTGAGCATCTTGTGCATAGGTCAAAAGCTGTTCTGCCTATTTGACGAGTAGATTATTTTGTGCTGGACAGAATGGATGACAAAATATACAAAACTGAATATAGAAGGGTGGTAGGATGTAAAACAGGATATCTGAAGACAAATAAGATCTCAGGTTGGTGTCTGTACTGAGGTAGCTACTCATTTTTGGTAGGGTTTTCCCTTTAGAATTAGCATTGATGCTGGTTCCTCTTCCTTCAGATGTGACTATAAACAGAGGTACAATGTGTAAGCGCACGCACATTTATGTTAAGAAAAACAAAA
>CM060331.1:20937518-20940018 GCA_030674155.1 Stramonita haemastoma | reverse complement strand
TGTGTGTGTGTGTGTGTGTGTGTGTGTGTGTGTGTGTGTGTGTGTGTGTGTGTGTGTGTGTGTATGTGTGTGTGTGTGTGTGTGTGTGTATGTGTGTGTGTGTGTGTGTGTGTGTGTGTGTGTGTGTGTGTGTGTGTGTGTGTTGTGTTGTGTGTTGTGTGTGTGTGCTCGCTTGTGTGTGTATGAGTATGTATACCTGTGTGTGTGTGTGTGTGTGTGTGTGAATGCGTATGTTTGTTAGTGCCTACGTGTGGAGATGGAATAGGTCAATGGAAAATGCATTCATACAAAGAGAGAGTTAAAGAAATTGGAAAAGAAGAAAAAAATATGGAAGATTCTTCTGTAAATGGAATCAATAAAGACCTCATAACGCAAAAAAATCAATATAGAAAATGTGCTACACAAGAAGACTAGAAAAAGGATGTCTTAAAAAAAAACAACAATATCCAACAATGAAATACTGCCAAGAGAAAGCTATTAATAAAACCTAAAAAAACAATCAATATTGAGCGCGACAAAATACAATATAAAACGATCTAATAAAGACCCTACAAACGCAATAAGTATTTAACAATTTAATGAAAAGATTGTCATGCCAAATAACTGGATCAAGTCCTGATAGCAAAATTGATATTTATTTTGAGGCTGCAGGAATACTGTATCTCAATTGTGAGAGCTTTGCACTCGAGATATAAGGGTTGACAACATCATAAAATGAAACCTCTGCTAAGCTGTCCTTTTAAATAGATGTTTATTGTTGTTGTTGTTGTTGTTGTTGTCTTCAATTTTACGTTTGTTCACTTTTAGTTATAGTAGACGGAGAAAAAGTGATTAAAAAATCAACAACAACAACAAAAAACCCAACCCACCCCACAAAGAATCTTGGTAATGCCATAGGAATAATAAAAACACAAACAACAACTCATTAACGTTAATGCAACTATAGCAAATGTCCTATAAAAATGTAACAGAGACCTTTCACAATTTCAAATGCCAATTTCAAGTTATTGAATATACTGGAAAGGGAGTTTTCAGGGGAAAAATATGTAGAGTTAATACTGGCATAAACTCCATCGACTTTAAAAGACTGTTTTTTTTTATAAGACTTCGATACTTCTGTGTGCAAACTCACTCACACACAAACCACCTTGTGCGTGCGTTGAAAATATATCCATGTTTTCTAAAAGCGTGGTTCAGTTATATCCGATGAGACGCTAGAGCAACCAAAAACACAGACGAATGTAACAATCAATGAATACCCAAAGAATGCATTTATTGTTCATGAACTAAAAGACGACAATGACACATCATACAATCTGGGAGGCTGGCTGGAAGGACTGAATGAAAACTGCGCACATTGTGAGGGGGAAAAAAGGAAGTGTTTTGTTGTTTTCTTTTATATTCATTTTTTGTGGGCTTTGAAATTGTTGATTACTACTATCAATAAAAAAGTTATATCCGATGGTTTAGATCACACGCAGGCAGGCAGGCAGGCACGCACACGTGTGCGCACGCCCCACACACACGCACGCACACACGCACGCACGCACACACGCAAAGCACGCACGCACGCACACTCACACTCACACTCTACACACACACACACACACACACGCACACACACACACACGCAGACACACACCCCCACACACACACACACACACACATACACACGCCACACCCCACACACAAGCACACACACACACCACACACACACAACACAACAAAAACACACACACACACACACACACAACACACACACCTGGTGGTATGATATGTTCGGAGGTCTAATGGTAACCTACCTACCTAGAAAGCATGGAAGGCACATACAATACCCTTTTTGTCCCATTCACAACAAACGAAAAATGACAACACCACAAAACATCGTTTACACAACAACACTTCACCAAACCACCAACACAACAACCAAAGAAATAAACTAGATCCTAACCTATTTGTTTTATTTTTTTATATTGTATTCTTTATTCAGAGATAATGGGAAAAAAACTCCTGTGTTGTTTTTGGTTTTTTTTACATCCAAACCCGGGTGTGTACGCAGTTTTGTTAGTTGCTAAATTTTTTTTGTTGTAAATTTGTCTTGCATTTCAGTCGGGCCCCACGGACTACTCTTCCCAAAAGGGAGAAAGGGGTTTTTTCGTATGCTTTTGTTCTGCCTGCGTCCAAAAACGAAACCGGTAAATTTTTCGCCCCAAAGGGTTTTTTTTGGGGGGGGGGGGGGGGGGGGGGGGGGGGGGGGGGAGGGGGGGGGGGGGGGGAGGGAAAGGGGGGGGGCGGTAGGGGAGTTGTATTATTTTTTTTAAAATTTTTTTTTTTACCTAGTTTTGCTAGTTAGTTAGTTTGTTATTAGTTAGGTAGGTAGGTAGGAGGTAGGTAGGTAGGGAGGAGGTAGGTAGGTAGGTAGGTAGGTAGGTGTTAAGTATTATGTAGTTTTTGATTATTATGTATGTATGTATGGAAATTTGTATGTTGTTTGTATGTA
>CM060331.1:20923382-20933382 GCA_030674155.1 Stramonita haemastoma | reverse complement strand
CAGAACATTTTGCGTACACGTTAAATCCTGTTCTACTTTTCGTAAGAGTAGACCATCGTGTGCTGTTTGGAACAGATGACAGGATCTACAAACTGCATACACACGGGGACTTGATGTAAAAAAAAATCACATGAGTGCTTATTCCATTATCCTTGATAATTATAGAAGAATAAATAAAATAAATAAAAATATTTTATAGGACCGAGTCACCACACACGCGCCTCTTCTTGGGCATTTGACCTTGGAGTTAACACCAATTCTGTCTGCAATCACCTTAAAGCTCTTCGTATTAGACTATCAACCATGGCCCCGTGAAAAAATGCGCACAGAACATCTTGCACTCACGCTAAAATATATTCCACCTTTTGGAAAACTAGGCCATAAACTGAGGTATCTTGTGTGAAAGCACTCAAAATATGTATGCGTTAAATCATCATTTTGATGAGTTGGTTAGTAACGGTCAGTAGGATGATATACTTCAAACATACCATACCCAGCATGCCCCTGAGTCTGAAGAAAGATGGGCTTCTCCAAGTACACTTTGTACACGATACACGACCTGACTTGGTCAGTGGAGAGTTCTGGATTAGTGTGTGCTTGTCATAATATTATATATTGCTTTTCCTTCTTTTTTCTTTCCTCTCTCTTTCTTTCCTTTCCTGTCTCTGGGTCTGTCTGCTTGTCTTTCTGTTTCTCTGTCTACCTGTGTGTCTGCGTCCATGTCTGCCTATCTCTCTGTCTCTTTGTCTATCTCTTTCTTCCTGTCTCCTATGTTTTATCTCTTTCACACTCGCTCATTCTCTCTCTATCTACCCATCTCGATCTCTGAACTATGCTTCTGCCTGACTGTGGTTTTTTTTTAATCTGTGTGTCTGTGTCTAAGTGTCTGGATGTGTGTGTGTCTCACTTTCTCTCTCTCTATCTCTCTCTTCATCTCTCTCAAAACACAAAAACATTCACACACACACACACACACACACACACACACACACACACACACACACACACACACACACACACACACACACACACACACAACATACAAACATGCACACAGAGAGAAAAGAATACTATGCTCAATCATTATCACACATTACTTTGAGCTTAACCACAGAAGGTTACGTTATCTGATAAAATATCTTAGGAATCTGTAGTCATCATCTGTCACCTATACCACACATCTCAGTTTTTACTGAGACTTTAATGAAGAGAGGCCTATCAGGACCCTGACTGCTCAGCCAGCTGTCCTCATTAGCGAGGTCCTTTCATCAGGGCTGGCTAAATGAGTCGTTTGTCAACAGCCAGTGGCCCTGGCTACGTATGTCTGGAGAAAGCGGTTAAGTGTCCTGACCAGACGTCCTTCAGGCAAGTGCCTGGCTGATGATGAATTATTGTCAGCAATGTGAAGAAGAGTGCTAGGGTGTTTCTGCGTAATGTTTGCTTCTGTGGTTTGTCTGGGGTTTTGTCTCTGGGTATGCATCTCTGTCTGTGTTTTTTTTATCTGTGTGTTTGTGTCTGTGTGCCTGGTTGTGTGTGTGTATATCACTCTCTCTCTCTCTTATCTCTCTCCATCTCTCTCAAAACACACATGCATACACACACACATACAGACACACAAACACCACCACCTCTACACAGAGAAAGGAATACTATGCATAACCATCACCACAATTTATCACAAACTTAGCCCTAGAAAGTTAAGTTTTATGACAAAAATATCTTAGGACCATGCGTCTTCATCTTTCACCTGTACCACACATCTCAGCTTTTACTGAGACTTTTAATGAAGAGAGGCCTATCAGGACCCTGACTGCTCAGCCAGCTGTCCTCATTAGTGAGGTCCTTTCATCAAGGCTGGCTAAATGAGTCATTTGTCAACAGCCAGTGGCCCTGGTTACGTACGTCTGCAGAAAGGGTTAAGTGTCCTGACCAGACGTCCTTCAGGCAAGTGCCTGGCTGATGATGAATTATTGTCAGCAATGTGAAGAAGAGTGCTATGGTGTTTTTGTGTAATGTTTGCTTCTGTGGTTTGTCTGGACCGTCTCTAACTATGCAATTGTCAGTTTGTGTTGGGTTTTTTTAAAGTATGTCTGTAGTTGTGTGTGAAGGTGCATGTGTGTTCATGTGTGATTGTGTGCATGTGTGTGTGTGTGTGTGTGTTTGTGGTACGTGTGTGTGTGTGTGTGTATGTGTGTGTGTGTGTGTGTGTGTGTGTGTATGTGTGTGTGTGTGTGTGCGTGTGCGTGTGCTCATGTTTTTAAGTACTGTATCTGTCTTTCTTTCTCTCCCTCCCTCCCTCTCTCTCTTCTCTCTCTCTCCTCTCTCCTCTTTCTCTCTCTCTCTCTCTCTCTCTCTCTCCTCTCTCTCTCTTCTCTCTCTCTCCTCTTCTCTCTCTTCTCTCTCTCTCTCTCTCTCTCTCTCTCTCTCTCTCCTCTCTCCTCTCTCTCTCTCCTCTCTCTCTCTCTCTCTCCTCTCTCCTCCCTTCTCTCCCTCCCTCCCCTCCCTCCTCCTCCACTACCTCTCTCTCTCCCTTCCTCACATCTCTAGCTCCCTCCCTCTCTTCTTTCTCACCTCAGCTCCTCTCCAGAAAGGCAATATTGCGGTAGTGGAGAGAAGAAACAACAGTGATTGGTATTGTAGTGTGTGAGAGCTGTACATTTGGTACAGGACCCAAAGAAGAGGGAAGAGAAGCGAAGACAGATCCACCAAGGCAATTTCAGTCCCAATGGCTTTATGAAGTCAGTTGTTACAGTACTACTTCTAGGGTCTGAGAATATATTTTACTTCAAGGGGTGTGTGTTTGATTGCTGTATAGACGCTAGTGTATGTGTGTGCGTCCGTGTGTCAGTCACACACACATACACAATACACACACACATACACACCACACAAACACACACACATACACACATACACACACAACACACAAACACACACACAACACACACACACACACCACACACACACACACACACACACACACACACACACACACACACACACACACACACACACACACACTACATACAACAACACACGTGCTAAGTCATTCGGATGTGACTATTAACCAGGCCTCTGTTTGATTATAAGAAAACATACATCTGTACGGAGAAACAGGTAGATGTAACCTTTTGGTTATGTTGGGTTCTTCCTCTTTGTATTTTACTTCTTTCACTTTTCTCTAAAGTCTGTTTTCATTGCTAGATATTCTTTTTTGTATTTCATTGTTTTTGTCTCAGAATTTTTTTTTCTTTTTTCTTTTGAAAAAAAATGTCAATGTGTTTTCTGCTTCCACCAAAAATAATACATGCTTGGTACTTCAACTGTATAAACATTACCCCAAAAATTACTCTCTTATTTTTTAAGACTGTTAGATATCAAGACGAGTGAAAGAAAAAAAACAACAACACACACACTAAAGCATCCAGACATTTTTTTGGAAAGTGTATATAACATTAGCAGCACCACAAGAGGGGAGACAATAAGCGAAGACACAGCCAGCCACGGCAATTTCTAGTCACAATGGCTTCATTAAGTCTACCCCTACTGTTTTCACAGAGCCTGAGAACACATTTGTTTAGGGAGTGGTGTGTGTGTTGTGTGTGTGTGTGTGTGTGTGTGTGTGTGTGTGTGCTGTGCGTGCGTGCGTGCGTGTGTGTGTGTGTGTGTATGTGTGTGTGTGTGTGTGTGTGTGTGTGTGTGTGTGTGTGTGTGTGTGTGTGGATTGTGTGTGTGTTGTTTGTGCATACCTCCACACACACTATTACACAAATATAAACATCGTAGCATACCAAATTATGAAAATGTAGACACGCCATAGACTTTGATATACAATGTTAAACAGTGTGTAAAATGTGTCTGTGGAACAGAGAGAGAGAGAGAGAGAGAGAGAGAGAGAGAGAGAGAGAGAGAGAGAGAGAGAGAGAGAGAGAGAGAGAGAGAGAGAGAGAGAGAGAGAGAGAAGAGACACACACAGACACACAGACACACAGACACAGACACACACACACAGACAGACACACAGACACACAGACACACAGAAAAGCAGACATACACACAGAGATTAAGGGAGAGGGAGAGGCAAGTAGACAGGTAGACAGGTAGATAATCAAACAGAAGAGAGGGAGAGAGAGAGAGAGAGAGAGAGAGAGAAGAGAGAGAGAGAGAGAGAGAGAGAGAGAGAGAGAGAGAGAGAGAGAGACAGACAGACAGAGAGAGAGAGAGAGAGAGAGAGAGACAGAGACAGAGAGAGAGATAGAGAGAGAGACAGAGAGAGACAGAGAGAGACAGAGAGAGACATAGAGAGACAGACAAACAAACAGACAGAGAGAGACAGAGAGTTTGCCAAAAGAGAATGGGTTCCGGTTAAAAAAAAACAAAAAAACGAGAAAAACGAAAGTTAAACATGTCCTTGGGATTTGCATAGCAACGTGCAAAATAGATTTAAACTGTCTGTTTATGTGCATTTGTTAAACACAGACAGTGAAAAAAGAAGAAAAAAAAAGATCACTCAGTTACAATGAAACCAACGTGAAATAATTGTAAATGGTTAGCTTGTGTGTGTTGTGTGTGTGTGTGTGTGTGTGTGTGTGTGTGTGTGTGTGTGTGTGTGTGTGTGTGTCTGTGTCTGTGTGTCTGTGTGTCTGTGTGTGTGTGTGTGTGTGTGTGTGTGTGTGTGTGTGTGTGTGTGTGTGTGTGTGTGTGTTGTGTGTGTGTGTGTGTATGCGTGCATGTGAGAGCCTGCACGTGTGTGGATTTATGTCTGCGTTTGTAAAATTGTGTGTGCTCTTACATGTGCATGTGTGTGTCTGTAAGTATGTGTCTTTTGTGCGTGTGTGTTTTGTGTGTGTGTGTGTGTGTGTTTGTGTTTGTGTATGCGTGTGTATGTGTGTGTGTGTGTGTGTGTGCTCGCGCGTACACGTGCGCACATGCATGTGTGTATGTGTATTTATGTGTATATTTGTCACACACACATACACACACAAACACAAACACACACACGTACACACACACACACACACACACACACACCACACACACACACACACACACACACACACACACACACACACACACACAAGGAGTAACGCACCACGACTAGGCGATGGAGGTAGAGAGAGGAGAATTGTTGAGGCTGACAGAATGATGGTGGTTTTACGATGGAGGGAAATACTGTGTCATGAGGCTGGATTTGATAGTGGAAGGTCAAGGCGTTTGGTGAAGAGAGATAGGACATTCCAAAAGATGTGCCAGACTCAGTCAAAGAATGATGGCCGATAGAGAATTGTTTCTTCTTCTTCTTTGTCGAACACTGACAGTAAATGCTGTTGTCTGTGATGTGAGCAAAACTGTGTTATGCTGCTGTTAAGTTCTCCACAAATCAGTTCTAGCGCATCAGACTTCAGCATCGAAGAGAATTGTTATATATGTTAAGCCTTTCGTTTTGGATTGGGAAAAGGCAGGAGAATTGATATCGATGGCAGAGAATGGACAAAAAGGAGATGATAGGAAGAAACGGAACAAGGCAGGAACAAAGAAAATGGTAGAAAAAAAAGAACAAACTTGTAGCAGAGAATTTCTATAAAGAGAGGGTGCTTTTTATACTGACAGGCACCTGGCATCAGACAGGGGTTTGGATTGTTTTAATCTGGGCGTTTGGAAGCACAACATATATGCAGCAGAACGCGGGGGATAGAGTGTATAAGATAGGGCAGTCCCATAAGTACATAGCATGCAACGTTGTTGAGGAATGTGTAACAGAGCGTGACGATCTTCTTATTTACTCTTTATGAGACAGGAGGCAAGTGAAGCAAGAGAGATGTACTGTGTTAGGATTTAAAAAAAAATCTTATTCTAACAGGCCAAGCTACAGAGTTATGGTTGCATTGAAGAAAGAATATGTACAATTATTACATAATAGAGAGAGAAAAAAAACGAGTCAGCAATCGTGTTAGCAAGAAGTAAATGTAAGATATTGATAGACCAATCAAATCATAGAGTAGCTATTAAAGAACGGTGTAAAAATGACAGATATAATAAACTTGGATGGCATTGATGTAACAGAGTGGAGATATTTGATCCGCCACAACAATGACCAACTTCCCAGCTTCGACAGTACGATCAGACAGTGAGGTTGTGATTGCTAAAAAGAGGCTGTAATCATAATTATTCTAATGAAGGGACAGTAAATGCCACAGAGGGCTTTCAACCAGCACCCAGGGAAACAGAACGTCACACAATTCGCAGGGGTGTCCCAAGATAGAAACTAGACGCTGCGACTGCCGTGCTTTGATCGCATGGGAGGTAATCTAATATATTAATAATTACATAATGATCTTATATATATATATATTATATATATATATATATAAATATATATATATATAATTCTCTCTCTCTCTCTCTCTCTCTCTCTCTCTCTCTCTTCTCTCTCTCTCTCTCTCTCTCTCTCTCTCTCTCTCTCCTCTCTCTCTCTCTCTCTCTCCTCTCTCTCTCTCTCTCTCTCTCTCTCGCTTGGAGGTAGGCAGGAAGATTATTTTGCTGCTAGCTTGTTTGTAAAAAAAAAAAACATTTTCATCCAAAACCATGCCGTTGTCGGCATTACCAACAACGTTGACAGTTACTCTGGATGCTCTGCTCCAAGAAAATCGCCTGACTTCCTGGAAAATTGCTGGAAGTGGCGACAGCACAGTGGTTGTGCTACGAATGCAAGCCAGCCAAGCTAACAACAGCAACATGGCGCAACAGCACACCCCTGTCAGCTATCGAAGAAAGCCTCCAAGCCAGACTGACAGAGACAGACGAAGGGGGGAGGAGAGAAGAAGGACAGCACAGAGGCAAGAGCTGGAGGAAAATGAAAACATTGTGACAAAAAAACATTCGCAATGTTTATTTATGCCAACACCTCCTTCAGGCTGCGCTGTGTCACGCACTGACACACCCCCTTCTGCCATCAACACACCATTGCAAGAGGGGGCACGTGAAATCCGCCATGCACCAAACGATGTCACCGAGTCGGAGAAAGAAAAGCCCGCTGATCTGCAACGTGACATTGACCTTGCCTCTATGTTTACAACGGAAACTGCGGAGTGTGACGTCACTGACGATCCTCTTGCGAAGGTTCAGGCAGTTGGAACGAGTGCCGACGCCATCAAGAACCACGTGGCTGAACTGACAGATAAATGGAGGCAGCGGAGGCTGAGGGACACCCAGAGGAACCAGGACTTTCGTCGCGTGTTCACCAGCAAACGGCATCCAGACACGATGGTATGTGAAACCGACGATCTCGTGTTTCGCTTCCAATGGACTGCTGCTGGTGACACCCCCCGGATTTGTTTTGGTTCATGAAAAAGGACACCAGGCTAATGACCCACGAGGAAAGCTTTGTGTACAACAAACTGAAGCTGTGGTCCCTTGCTGACCGGGAGCGTCTGAAAGATCGGATCAGTGCCGGACTTGATGTGATGCATGCGATAGTGGACGCAGTTCGATTCTTGCTTGGATAGCCCGTGTGTGTGTGTGTGTGTGTGTGTGTGTGGTGTGTGTGTGTGTGTGTGTGTGTGTGGTGTGTGTGTGTGTATGTGTGGGTGTGTATGCGTGTGTGTGTGTGTATGTGTGTGTTTGAGTGCGTGTGTATGAGTGCGCGCGTATAATGTGTGTATGTATGTGAATTTAAGGGTGTGTGTATGTGCGTGCGTTCGTGCGTGTGTTTATGTGTGTGTATGTGTGTGTGTGTGTTTGAGCTTGTGGATATGTTTGTGTAGGTATTTATGTATACGTGTGTGTATGAACGTGGATGTGAATGTGTGTGTGCGTGTATGTATGTATGTGTGTGTGTGTGAATGTGTGTGTTTGAGGGAGATCGAGAACGTGTGTGTGTTTGTGTGTGGGGGGGGGGGTATGCATGAGAGAGAGAGAGAGAGAGAGAGAGAGAGAGAGAGAGAGAGAGAGAGAGAGAGAGAGAGAGAGAGAGAGAGAGAGAGAGAGAGAGAGAGAGAGAGAGAGAGAGAGAGAGAATAGCTGAATCCGACATGCCTCCTGGATTATCACGGATCTGTCACGTGTTAGTGGTGTACAGTTGCACAAGCCATGAAAAAAGAGGAAAGAAGAGACATCGTAACATAGTTTTCTTGTCGCTGACCAGTTTGCTGTTAGATGTTGATTTTTGGATTTGTACTATTCTGTGGAAATTCCTCCCCCTTGACAATTGACCATTACAATTGTAAGGGTTAATCAAAGCTTATGAAAAAAGGATCTACATTTATCATGTAACCATGTTATGGCATCCACGACATGATGACCTTTTGGGTTGTAATTAAGGAAGTTCTCAATACATAACGTTTTGTGTGTTGTGCCCAGCCCCCCCTCCCACTGTCCCCTTGTTAATGGGCATCCTGCCTATAACAATAAACTTTTGTCATTGTCATTGTCATTGTCTCTCTCTCTCTCTCTCTCTCTCTATATATATATATATATGTCACAGAGTGAAGATATTTGATCTGCCACAACTGCATAAATACTACACTTTACCTTCATGGTGAAAAGTAGTATTTATGCAGCCTCTTTTTTTAGTGACCACATCCTCACTGTCTGACCATGCTCTCGTAACCGAGAAGTTGTACAGGGGTGCGACAGACCAAATATGTCCACTCTGTGACATATATATATATATATATATATATTATATATATAATATATATTATATATATATATATATATATATACATACACACATACACACATACACACATACACACACACACACACAACACACACAACACACACACACACACACACACACACACACACACACACACACACACACACACACACGCACACACACATTTTATACATACTGTTTTTTTATTTACAGATTCGGTGAAAAGGGGTGCTGGGCTCGTCGAACCAAAGTGGAGCGATGTCTGGTGTACGTGGTCCTGCTATTCCTGGCACTGTCTGTCGGCCTTCTCATCGCCCTCGTCATCGTCAGCAACAAAGATTCAGGTGGGTGTCACACCATAGTATCTTAAGTGGGAACAGATGACAACATTGACAACACTGCATACACACAAGGACTGGACGTCGAAAAGCACATGGGTGCTTATTCTTTATCCTCGAAATAAATAGAAAAATAAATAAATAGAAAAATAGATAAATGAATAAATACATACATACCTACATAAATAAATACATATATAAATACATTACTTAACTACCTACCTACCTACCTACCTACCTACCTACCTACCTACCTACCTACCTACCTAACTAACTAAGTAACTAACTAACTAACTAACTAACTAACTAACTAACTAGGTAAATAAAGAATTTATTTTTTAAAATGACTACAACTGCCTACTCGCCTCCCCGCCCCTCTCCTCCCCCGCCAAAAAAAACCCTTTGGACGAAACTATTTACCAAGGTTTCGTATTTGGACGCAGGCAGAACATAGTAAGCATACGTTAAAACCCGTTCTGCTTTTCGGAAGAGTAGTCCGTGTGTGCCAACTGAAATGCAAGACAAAATTTACAACAACAAAAATTATGCAAACTAACAAAACTGCATACACACGGGATTGGATGTAAAAAAAAACAACAACACAGGAGTGTTTATTCCATTATCTCTGAGACAAAGAATACAATATAAATAAAATAAAACAAATATGGTTAGGATCTAGATTAGTTTCGTTGTGCTGTTGTGTTGGTGGTTGTGGTGATAGTGTTGTTGTTGTAAACGATGATTGTGGTGTTGTCATTTTATCGTAGTTGTGAAGGGGTGGCACAAAAAGGGTATTGTATGTGCCTTCCTTGCTTTCTAGGTAGGTAGGCTACCACTAGACCTCGGAAATATCATACCACCAGTGTGTGTGTGTGTGTGTGTGTGCGTGCGTGTGTGTGTGTGTGTGTGTGTGTGTGTGTGTGTGTGTGTGTGTGTGTGTGTGTGTGTGTGTGTGTGTGTGTGGTGCGTGTGTGTGTGTGTGTGTGTGTGTGTGTGTGTGTGT
>CM060331.1:20908382-20910882 GCA_030674155.1 Stramonita haemastoma | reverse complement strand
GTGTAACGTAACCTTAACGTCACAGTGTAAAGTATACACAACCTTACAGTTTGATGTATACCCAATCTTATAGTGTAAAGTATACACCACGTTACAGTATGAAGTATTCTCAATGTTACATTGTGGTCACAACGTTAGGATGTAGAGTATATTGAGCAATACAGTGTAAAGTACACACAACGGTACAGTGTAAAGTTTACTCAAGGTTACAGTGTAAAATAATTATACTCAATGTTACGGTGTAAAGTGTTCTCAACATTACAACATAAAGTATGCACGACGTTATATTATATACTCAATGTTACAGTGTAAAGAATATACAATGTTAAAATATAAAATATTCTCAACATTACAGTGTACATTATACACAACCTTACGTTTCCCTTTTGCGTGGTCTTTCTCAGATTCTTTTCTTCTCAATAATCTCTTAATGTGCACTCCGTCACATCATGATAATTATTGTTTAGGTGCGAGGTCTATGATAATCATCACTATTATAAAGCATTCTTTCCACGAGTCTCCGCTGTTAAAAAAATGAAATCCTGAATCAATCATGTGTCAAAAATTTCCTTTGATGTACGTATTCTTTCTTTGAAGCTGTCTCTTCACATACCTGTCTTTCAAGCTTGTCTGTCATTCATCGTGATTGAAGACATAGGCCCAGGTGTAAAGCTTTGTTAGCTATGGTGTGGAGCTTGGTGTCAATGCCGTGCAATCAAACCACACTTAAAATGAAACTGGCTATCTTGAGACTATCTTCGAACTTATCAATAATATAGCAAAAAAACCTGTGCTCTCCTTTATAGGGAAAAGAAAATCTATTTGAAAACAGAGTATGGCTGCCTGTCTTGCGAGGTACTCAAAACGAGTCATACCCGCAGACCTCTCATCTTGACTGCACGTACAGTAATAATAATAATAATAATAATAATAATAATAATAATAATAATAATAATAATAATAATAATAATAGTAATAATAGTAATAATAGTAATAATAATAATAATAATAATATAAATAATAATAATAATAATAATAATAATAATGGTGATGATGATGATGATGATGATGATGATGATGATGATGATGATGATGATGATATAATGATAATAATAATAATAATAATAATAATAATAATAATAATAATAATAATAATAATAATAATACTGATAAAAAAAACAAGCATCGCACTATTAATCAGGAAGGATAAGCGAGTCAAAGTGCATACACTGGGTCATTCTAAGGGGATTGAGGCTCAGGAACGTGTAAGGAAACAATGGAGGAGGTGGAGGAGGAGGAGGAGGAGGAGGAGGAGGAGGAGGAGGAGGAGGAGGAGGAGGAGGAGGAGGAGGAAGAAAAAGAAGAAGAAGAAAAAGAAGAAGAAGAAAAAGAAGAAGAAGAAAAGAAGAAGAAGAAGAAGAAAGAGAAGAAGAAGAAGAAGAAAAAGAAAAAGAAGAAGAAAATGATCAACAACAGCGACAACAACAAGAACAGCAACAGCAACAGCGACAACAGCAACAGCAGCAACAATATTTTGCATTCTCTGCTATCTTTGTCTTTCTTATTTGCATATTTTCTTCTCATTACATTCTACTTCCTTCCTTTTTTATACTAGTCTTGATATTATTTTTTCACACGAACACTTGCACAGTCTTCTAAGCAATAATCAGTCCATGTTGATACAATTTTCTCCACATGAACACTCGGACAGTTTTCTAAGCAATATTCAAGTCGTGTTGGAACTATTTTCTCCACATAAACATTAGGGTATTTTCTAAGCCGAACATGGTGCCCCTGCAGTCGAGACGACTAGAAAATATGTGTTGTAATGATTGTGTAATGTAGTGTAGAGTTAAACTATTGTAATGTAATACAATAGTAATAAATAGTAATTAAGTCCAAATGACTCTCCCTGAAGTACATGCAAATTTCTGTAGAAAAAAGCCACTCTGATAGGGAAACAAATACACTTGCATGCAGGAAAAAGAAAAAAAAAAAAGGGTAGGCGCTGCACATGTGGCGACGCGCTCTCCCCGGGGAAAGCAGCCCGAATTTCACGCAGAGAAATCTGCCGTGACATAAAGTGGTACAAAATACAAAATACGAAATATAAAAAATACAAAAAATGCATAAACAGCATCTGGAATACACATCAGACAAATAACCAACCATTTTCGTATTGGAATATGTCACAACTTTAGAACGCCACATCCATTAATTACATCCATTACCACTGAAAATAATTATTGTCAAGCAGTTACTACTGTTAAAACGTAAAACAATGATAACTACTACTACTACTACTACATACTACTACTACTACTACTACTAACTACTACTACTAACTACTACTACTACTACTACCACCACCACCACTACCACCACCACCACTACTACTACTACTACACTACTACTACTACTACTACTAACTACTACTACTACTACTACTACTACTACTACTACTACTACTACTACTACGATACGACTACGACTACGACTA
>CM060331.1:20889654-20890753 GCA_030674155.1 Stramonita haemastoma | reverse complement strand
CCCCTCTCTCATCCTTTTTCACCCTCTCTCTCTCTCTCTCTCTCTCTCTCTCTCTCTCTCTCTCTCTCTCTTCTCTCTCTCTCTTCTCTCTCTCTCTCTCTCCTCTCTCCTTACCCCCCTCTCTCTCTACCCCCCTTTCTCTCTCTCTCTCTCTCTCTCTCTCTCTCTCTCTCTCTCTCTCTCTCTCTCTCTCTCTCTCTCTCTCTTACTCCTTTTAAAGAAATTTTGTAGTTCTAAAACTATTAAGTCAAAACTTACCTTTAGGTTTATTGGTGTGCATGATGTGTATAAGGAATTATGTTTATTAAAGCAAACAAGCTCTCGTGGTTTAGACAATTTAGATAGCAAAATTTTGAAAATTTCTGCACCTGTGATCTCGGAACATCTTGCTTACATTTACAATCTTTGTATTGAAAAAGGGTGTTATCCTCAAATGTTCAAAGATGCCAAAGTAATACCCATATTCAAATCCGGCGATCCTAATGACCCTTCTAATTATAGACCTATCTCAATACTATCTACGTTGTCTAAACCTTTAGAAAAACATCTAAAACAACATTTTTTGTTACACTTTACAAAATATGAATTATTTCATCCTAACCAAAGTGGGTTTAGGAAAGATCATTCATGCCATACAGCACTTAGCAATTTAATAGAGCAGTGGCATTATAATATTAACAGTGATCTATTAACGGGTGCAGTATTTGTTGACTTTGCTAAAGCTTTCGACTGTATTGAACACAACCTACTCATAAGGAAGCTGACTATGTATGGCATATGTCCAGATGCACTTAAACTTATTAACTCATTTCTTAATGACAGGAGACAAATTGTTTATCAAGACTCGAGAATGTCGTCTGTCTTGCCCATAAAATATGGTGTTCCTCAAGGGTCTGTGTTAGGGCCCATCCTTTTCTCTATATACATTAACGATCTTCCCCTCCATGTTTCTTCCACTTGTGAACTTTTTGCAGACGACACTACCATACATACTGTAGGTAAAGACTTAATCTCCTTGAGTACAGTTTTACAAAATGACTTGGACAATCTGACAACATGGACAGAACATAATCATATGGCTCTCAATCCTCAGAAATCA
>CM060331.1:20879654-20884654 GCA_030674155.1 Stramonita haemastoma | reverse complement strand
ACCTAGAGCTCAACTCCATAGTCTTCTCAGACTGAAGGGTGCCAACATTACTTGGGTTGGTTTTACATCTGTCTTGATATAAAGATAATGTGCTCAGCAGTTTGTTTAGATTCATGGCTCTCTAGAGACTAGATAGCTCAGTGCTCTGAGCACTTGCTTCCCCCAAGCCAAGGTTAAGCAGCCTCAAATGTGGTTTCCTCTTGGACATTGACCGTTTGTGCACCTTGACTTCACTACAGTCCCCAAGTTCAGCCAGCTGTAAATGTCTACATGCCCTCTTTAGGGTCAGTGAGGGTAATGCAGCGAGGGAGAGGAGATGAGCATCACCCTAAAACTCCTGGCCCCTACAGAAGCTGAGGTCTTTGACGCCTCACTCCCCAACGACCACCAATGTTACAGGAAAACTTTTACCTTTACCTTATTTTACCCATGGGTGATTTTCGCACAGTTGAACACATTGTACCACTTAACGATTTTAATCCACTTAACGACACCACATCCCTTCCACCCAGTGAGCACAAGGCGCGAACCCCATGCTGGCAACGTGTTAAAGTAAACAGTGCCAACAGGAATTCGCACCTTTCTTTCACCCCGCTGACCCCACCTTCCCTGTTCTGAATGGACACTGACCAGGTCAGGGTTTGGTCAACGCCCAGTACCTGTGTCACGTGTGCAGTGACATTGCTTAAAGGGGCTATCTACATGTATTTTTGGGAACATTCTAGATGTTGCTTTATAAAAAGGTAGAGGGAAAAGGGTCCCATAACATATGTGGTCATAGGGGAGCAAGTATCAAAAACCTCAGCTTCTCTAAGGGCCAGCATATTGAGGGTGGCGCCCATCTCATCTCCCTCGCTGCTTTACCTTCCCTGACCCTAAAGAGGGCAGGTAACTTTTTACAGCTCGGAGAACTGTGGGGACTGCACTGAATCCAAGGCATGCAAACGGTCACCCATCCAACTGGTAACCATGCTTGATCCTGTTTAACATTGGCTGGGGAAAAGTGAGCCCTCTGACCACTGAGCTATCCCGCCCCCTATAGTAAATCCTTAACAAGATTTTTTTCATGATATGTCTAAATAAAAGAAAAAAACCCTAGCAGATAACCCTTGGATAATTCCACTGCTTATTATTGTCACAAAGCTGAAAAAAACTCTGTATGTTTGGTCGCATTATTATGCAAAATCTCACCATTGGTGAACCTTGGAGCCTTTTTAATTTTTATTTTCTTATTTTATTCCTTTATATTGAGGAGAGTGGAATAAGCACTCATGTGCTTTTTTTTATCCAGTCCCCGTGTGTATGCAGTTTTGTAAATCTTGTCATCTGTTCCCACCGGCACACAATAGCCTACTCTTACAAAAAGCGAAACAGGATTTAACATGTGTGCAAGATGTCCTGCCTGCGTTTGCAAATGGGGCCTCAGTTTAAAGTCTCATCCAAAAGACTTTTGGGGGGAGAGTGGAGTCAGCACTGATGTTAAGCCTTAGCTTTAGCCAAGGAACAGAAAAAAAAGCTAGCAGCAGAAGCGCGGAGTGGACAACTCCCCTTTAACTGTTCGGCACTGTAGGTCCTGACACTGACAATCACTGACAGTGCTCTACTCCTCACTGCTTCCCTGACCACGCTAGACTGACTCTGTTACTACCCCCTTTCAGCAGAACAGCCTGTGTGAACGCGGTAGAAAGTAATGGACAAGAAGAGTCTGCCAAGATCAAGAGACAATGTCTCGGAGATACATTAATGGTAACCCTTTCTCACATGCACTGGGTAATCTGTTTTTCCTTCCAACGAAGCTTCGTCAATCGGCTAAGGAGTGACTTGCTTGGCTGTCCAAGTCACTGGGGTCAGAAGACAATGGTGTGTGTCCACCTGTGAAAATGAACTGTCTGTTTCTATAAAGGTGTTACCGTCAAAGACAACCAGTGAGGTCAGCTGTGCTGTTCATTAAGAGACAAGGTGAAAGTGTCAAGCAGGTTAAGTGTGTTAATGGCTGCTTCAGTTCATCAGTATGCTCTTGTACTTAACGTCACGTTTGAAATACGCAGCAACCTCATTCCAATCTGGTTCAATTAAGAAAAAAGATAGGTAAAAAATAATAGCAACGGTAACAGCAAGTAGAACAGCAGATTTGAAAAGATTTTCTCTTCCTTTAGCTTGGCTTGAGACTTGAATCACGAAGGGTATGTGATCCATCTTTCAGTTCCGATGGGGTCTAGTTTGTACCAAAAAAAACCCCTGGAAATCAGCATGCTGTTGAAACGGTTTTTTTTAAACATCAACAAATGCCTTTGACTTCATGGTTTTGCGTTTTGTTATGTATTGTTTCCTTATTGTATATTAAGTTTGGAAAGAGGTTTTCTGTTAATGGGCCAATGTGGACAAAATTCTACATGAATAATTATCTCTGCGTAAAACAAATATTTTTTAAAGGACCACAACAAAGGAGATTGACTATATCTGCACACACACACACACACACACACACACACACACACACACACACACACACACACACACACACACACACAGATATAACGTATATAAATACATATATATATATAATGTATATAAATATATATTTAATGTATATAAATATATAAATAATATATATATTCCATGTAAAACTAATATTTTTGAAAGGACCACAACAAAGGATATTGACTATATATGCATTTATATCTATATGTAAACACGGGTGTAAAACGTAAGATATAATAACTATAGGGTGGAGCGGGTCGAACGTAGAAGGGCGCCGCCCTCAATATGCTGGGCCCTAGAAAAGCTGACGTCTCTGATGCCTAGTTCTTCTACGACCACATAGGTTATGGGACACCTTTACCTTTTTTACTATTTGGGATTGTGTGTTTCACTGCGTTCAAATAAAGCAATTTTCGAAGCAATTCGTGAATAATGTCAAGCTATTTTTGGACAAGGTTTGCGCGTTTGAGCTCATACTCATGACCAATCATGGACAAACCATCCTGATAAGGACACCACATTATATATATACTATTCAAATTATTCTTTGATCCTAGGCCTGCATATATGTGTGAGATAAGATGATAACTTGTCCCGCTACTAGAGCACCTTATCTCTGTGCAGACACCATCCGGCACTTACGGTGGCATCTGTTGGATTCAGACACTGCAGGTGGATAAGAGTTTATGAAATTTATTGTTTTTTTACCCTACACTTTTAATCATACTTTGAAATAAGCTCAACAACAGATCGTGACCTAATTAGATTGCTACGTATTTTAACACTTAAGAGATTGCTTAATTGTGTGGCATACTTTTGGTTGATCTTTATTCATATGGGGTCTATATCAGGTGTATGATTGCACACATGTGCACACACACAACAACAATACGCATACACACACACACACACACACACTCTCTCTCTCTCTCCATCTCTCTCCATCTCTCCTCTCTCTCTCTCTCTCTCTCTCTCTCTCTCTCTCTCTCTCTCTCTCTCTCTCTCTCTCTCTCTCTCTCTCTCTCCTCTCACCACACACACACACACACACACAACACACTAAACAAACACACACATCACGCATACCTAAACGCACACACACACACTAAACACAACAAACACACACACACACACACACACACACAACACACACACACACACACACAACACAACACACATACATACATACACATACACACACACAACGTATACACACACTAACACCCCCCCCCCCCCCCCCCCACAACACACACACCAATCCACCACACACACACACACACACACACACACACAACCACCACTACCTCCCGCCCCCCACTCCCACCCACCCACCACACACACACAAGATATCTCAATTTTTTTGTGGTCTGTGTCTCGGCATTAACTCCTATAACGAAGGCAATCAGCCAGACTTTAAAAAAAAAAACAAAAAAAACCGCTACGTGCATAGAAACTTGATTCATCTTGTGAAAGATTGAAATCCTCAACCCCCACACGTGGCGTTCGCCTTAACTTCCTGACCGACAGACCGAGATGCTGGATTTTTAACACTATGGTTAAGCCATATCGATGTTCGTTTGTTTTTTTGTCAAACGTTAATACTAAATCTGGGGATGGAATAGCTTAGTTGTCAGAGCGCTTTTTTTTTTCTTTCTCTCAGCCAAGGTTAAGCAGCGTCGAGCGTGGTTACTAGTTGGATGGGTGATTGATTGTTTGCACGCCTTGGATTTAGTACAGTTTCCCCAGTTCACTCAGCTGTGAAAATAATGGGTACCTGCTTTCTTTAGGGTCAGGGAAGGTAAAGCAGCGAGGGAGAGGAGATGGGCTCCGCCCTCACTATGCTGGCCCCTAGAGAAGCTGAGGTCTATGATACCTCGCTCCCCTACGAACACATTATGTTTGGGACACCTTTACCTTTAAAATTGTAATATTAAATTATGTTTAGACCATTATGCTGCTAACCTACAGCGCTTAACAAGCAAATTTTTTATACTTTTTTTAAAAAATTAAATATTGGCCCAGGGTAACAGTTTTGTCAGCTGTTGATAAAATCAAAGGGTCCAGGCCTAAATCTAAAATGCTGTTTTTAATTTAGATGGTTATGTTTTCCAAAATTGGAAAATGGTGGAGAAAAATCGGCCCCATAGTAGATGTATTTGTAGTATAGACACTATTTATTTTTGACAGAGACAGAAAGAAAAAAAGACACATACAGACAGACAGACAGACAGAAACATTGACAGTAACACTGAGAAAAAAAGCGCATCACAGATCACCATGAACAAGCAAACAGACAAGTCTTATCAACACACACACCCCACAAAAGAAAGGCACTGAATCTCTATAGACACAACATACTCTCATATACCTGGTGTGACACAAAATGCGTGGAGAGAACGAATCATAACAAACAAACAAACCAACCAACAGATCACACACACACACAACAAGCTCTCTACCCACTTTCGCAAAGGCTCTTTTAATGAGCTCTGGCAGCGCGAAGATAAACTCTGCGATTG
>CM060331.1:20854778-20862054 GCA_030674155.1 Stramonita haemastoma | reverse complement strand
TCAGATTTACCCCTTCCTTCCACTGCACATTGGATAATAGCCTGCGTACTAGTCTTTCAAATCGAGATCTGGTTCACAGAGTGCATTTAGTGCATGTAAAGAGCCTGCAGTGAAAAAAAGTTTGCAGTGAAAGTAAAAAAAGCCACTCGTGATGGAGAAGAAAACACACGTACTGGAATAGGTGGGAAAGGTAAAGAGCAGAAGAGGCTACACCCCCTAGCAACGCGTGGTGTCAATAGAGAGTAGCTTATTAATAAATATGGTTTGGGGAGAATTCTGCTATGCATGCAAATGGTATGCAATGCGGGTGAAATACAAGGAATGAAGTGCAGTGCACTAGAATACAAGGCAATTCTTAGTGTGTCGTTCTCATCACATCAACCAGTAGGCATTACGAAAGGTCATTTGATTAGGTGAACTTAGCTGGAAGAAGAATTATGGAGCAGGGCCCCAAAAAGAGTATTATCCAAAGGAGCCCTTTTTCAGAGAGATCTTTATTCATTGTTCCTGTTTAAAGGGACATTGATCACTCTGAGATCTGTACAGGTTTTATCACGGCGAGAAAGGCTTTTTTTTTCGGATAAAACTGAATGCGTTTATCACCAAATCTAGCAAAAATATAAAACAAAGTTTCTGTGGTGAGCATTCATGGTGAGCAACACTAGCATTCATGTAACTTTTAAAGTAAGAGTCTAAAACAATTCTTTTTCCTTCTTTTTCAAAAATATTTTGGAACAAGGATTTCAAAAATGTAATTTGGTGTTGCTTATAACAAAACCACCAGTTGTAAATCTGCCTACGACCCGAGGACCTCGCTGTCACCGTCCCAGCTTGCTGGGCCATGGCAGATGAACCGCGAGTTTAAAGGGTGGGAACGGTACTGCGCGCACTGTCTCTCACCTTAAAAATCCTATGCGCAGGCCCAAGGACAAGTCCACGTCCCCCCCCCCCCCCCCTCATCCTCCCTTTTTCCTACTATCCCCAAGCCCTGTAGCGATGGGAAAGGGGCGAATGCGGCAGGTGAAAGATGTCACTGGAAGCCACAGTTCCAATCCTGCATGCAGGCGATTCAGGAGTATGGGTAGTCTGATTGTTGACCTGAGGATGACAACATCACCCGGCAGCACCCTGAATGACCAAGCAGCCCTCTTTAGGGATAGCACTGCTTGCTCCACACGGAGAGGGGCCTAGAAAAGGTGGCCTAACGAAAGCTCATCCTCATACCACCCAGTTGGCTAGCCGCGGTCAACGGGCATCTTTCCAAGCGGTCGAGCATCAACAAAGTCAAAATCAAGTGGCTCCACACCTGCCTCCAAAGGTGTGACAGGTCTCAAACTGGCGTGCTGGAACATCAGAACCATGCTAGATAGAATAGATAGCAACCGTCCTGAACGACGCTCTGCTTTAGTTGCACACGAGCTCTCGCGACTAAATATCGACATCGCGGCTCTTAGTGAAGTCCGCTTCCCAGATGAAGGTAGTCTCAAAGAACACGGCGCCGGTTACACCTTATACTGGTCAGGCAAGCCCCAATCCGAACGACGCCTTTCAGGTGTAGGCTTCATGATCAAGAACACCATTGCCTCAAAGCTGGAGAACTTACCAACAGGTCATTCAGACCGTATCATATCCATGCGTCTGCCACTGGAGAACAAGCAGCACATCACTCTCTTCAGTGTGTATTCCCCGACTCTTCAAGCAGACCCTGCAGACAAGAACAAATTCTACTGTGACCTGCGCAGCCTGGTAAGGAACACCCCTGCAGACGACAAGGTCATTATCCTTGGGGATTTCAATGCTAGAGTTGGCCGAGATTCAGAAGCCTGGAAGGGAGTTCTGGGGAAACATGGAGTTGGGAATTGCAATGACAACGGGCGTCTCCTGCTAGAGTTCTGCACTGAACTGCAGTTAATCATCACTAACACAATCTTCCAGCAGAAGGACAGTCTAAAAACAACCTGGATGCATCCTCGGTCCAAACATTGGCACCTCATAGACTACGTCTTAGTGCGCCAGAAAGACCAAAGTGATGTCTTGCACACCAGAGTGATGCCCAGTGCAGAATGCCACACAGACCACCGCCTCGTGCGATGCAACCTCAGCCTTCACATCAAGCCAAAGTCAAAACGAGGAGGTCCCCCCAGAAAGAAACTCCAGGTTGGCAGCCTCAAGTCCGCTGAAGTGAAAGCTGAGCTACAGTCCAACCTCCAGTCAAAGCTGGAAGTCGAGGACTGCCCCTCTGACCCCTGTCTAGAAACGCTCTGGACCCGCCTAAAAACTGCCATCCTGCAGACCTCTGCAGAGGTCTTGGGCTTTTCCACTAAGAAGAACAAGGACTGGTTCGACGAAAATGACCAAGAAATACAAGATCTGCTGGCGAAGAAGAGAAGTGCCCACCAGGCTCACCTTGCACAACCATCTTGTCCAGCAAAGAAAGCTGCCTTTCGTCTTACATGCAGCAACCTCCAGTGCCAGCTTAGAGTTATCCAAAACGAGTGGTGGACTAACCTTGCCCAGAAAACTCAGCTCTGCGCTGACACAGGTGACTACAGAGGCTTCTACGAAGCTTTGAAGGCAGTCTATGGACCCTCTCACCAAGTGTTGAGTCCTTTGCGCAGCACTGACGGCCAGGCACTCCTCACAGACAAGATGTCCATATTGAACCGCTGGGCTGAACACTTTCAAACCCTCTTCAGCGCTGATCGCACTGTTGATGACGCAGTGATCCAACAGATCCCACAGCAACCAGTGAAAGAAGAACTGGACGAGGCCCCAAACCTGGAAGAGGTAACTAAAGCCATAGAACAACTGAAGAGTGGGAAGGCTGCAGGCGTCGACGGTATTCCACCAGAATTATGGAAAAAACGGGGGGCAAACACTGCACTGCAAGCTCCATGAATTTTTTGTCTGCTGCTGGGAGCAGGGAAAGTTACCACAAAACCTTCGTGATGCAATCATAATCACCCTTTACAAAAACAAAGGGGAAAAATCAGATTGCTCCAACTACAGGGGGATAACTCTTCTCTCCATCGCTGGCAAAATCCTTGCAAGAGTTCTCCTCAACAGACTAGTACCTGCTGTTGCAGAACATCACCTCCCTGAGAGCCAGTGCGGCTTCAGAGCTAACAGGGGTACCACCGACATGGTCTTCGTGCTCAGACAACTTCAAGAAAAGTGCCGCGAACAGAACAAGGGACTGTACATCACCTTCGTTGATTTAACCAAGGCATTTGACACTGTGAGCAGGAAGGGCCTGTGGCAGATCATGGAGCGTCTTGGCTGTCCCCCAAAGTTTCTCAACATGGTGATCCAGCTACATGAAGACCAGCGTGGCCAGGTCAGAAACAGCAACGACCTCTCAGAGCCTTTCCCAATCACAAACGGGGTGAAGCAGGGCTGCGTTCTTGCACCAACCCTCTTCTTTATCTTCTTCAGCATGATGCTTCAGCGGGCCACAGAAGATCTTGATGACGAAGACGGAGTTTTCATACGCTACCGCACAGATGGCAGCCTATTCAACCTGCGGCGTCTTCAGGCCCACACCAAAACCCTGGAGCAACAAATTCGAGAGCTACTTTTTGCTGATGATGCTGCCCTTGTAGCCCACACAGTAACCGCCCTGCAGCATGTAACATCCTGTTTTGCAGAGGCAGCCCAGCTCTTCGGACTCGAAGTCAGCCTGAAGAAGACAGAGGTTCTCTACCAGTCCGCACCTCAGGTAGCGTACCACCCACCTCACATTACAATTGGTGAGACAGAACTGAAGACAGTCCAGCAGTTTACCTACCTGGGATGCACAATCTCCTCTGACGCAAAGATTGATAAAGATGTAGACAACAGACTGGCAAAGGCAAACAGTGCTTTTGGCAGACTCTACCACCGTGTCTGGAGAAACAAACACCTGAAGAAAGACACCAAGATCAGTGTCTACAGAGCCGTGGTACTGACCACCCTCCTGTACGGCTCTGAGTCATGGGTCACATACAGACACCACCTGCGAATTCTGGAACGCTTCCACCAATGCTGTCTCCGCTCCATCCTCGACATCCACTGGAGCGACTTCACCACGAATGCTGAGGTGCTGGAGCAAGCAGGGATCACCAGCATTGAGGCCATGTTGCTGAAAACGCAGCTACGCTGGGCAGGGCATGTCTCTAGAATGGAGGACCATCGCCTACCGAAGATGGTTCTCTACGGTGAACTTTCCACCGGACACCGCTACAGAGGCGCACCAAAGAAGAGATTTAAAGACTCTCTGAGGAAATCTCTGTCAACCTGCCTCATAGACCATAACCAGTGGTCAGTCCTTGCTGCTGACCGGCAGGCCTGGCGACACACTGTGCATCAGTCGGTCTCCTCCTTTGAGGACAATCGCAGAGCGGCCCTTGAGGTGAGGCGAATGAGGAGGAAGAACCGCGTCCCCTCTACATCAACCCCAGAATCGACTTTCCCCTGCAGCCGCTGCGGCCGGGTTTGTTTGTCACGCATTGGACTGAACAGCCACCAGCGAGCCTGCACCAGACGTGGACAGTGCCCTTAATCTTCGTTCGCGAAGCCAAGCCATGATAACAAAATATGTCATGAACAGTTCCATAGAACACTTCTTCTAGTTATGTCATATTTGTAGTTGTTATGTATTTATTTGTTGTTTTCATTGTTCAGCCATTTTCTTTTGTACACTCAGTTTACTGCACATATCCATCAAAATAACTTTTCCCGCTCCCCTCCCATTCCTATCGTTTGATATCACTTTGAGTGAGTTAAGATAAGGTAAAGGTGTCCCATAACCTGTGAGGTCATAGGGGAGACAGAAGTCAGAGACCTCAGCTTCTCTAGGGGCCAGCATGTTGAGGATGGCGCCCATCTCCTCTCCCTCGCTGCTTTACCTTCCCTGACCCTAAAGAGGGCAGGTACCCATTTACAGCTGGGTGAACTGGGGGAACTGTACTGAAGCCAAGGCGCGCAAACGGTCACCCATCCGCATGGTAACCACACTCGATGCTGCTTAACACTGGCTGGGGAAAAGCGAGCGCTCTGACCACAGAGCTAGCTATACCGCTCCAAACACCGCCGACGTAAAATTGAAGCAACAACTCAGCTGGTCTAGGGGTGATTTTTCAGGGCCTTAGGGGTCTGGAGATTCATAGAAGACGCTCCATAAAAAGATGTTGAGATGTTGCTACTCCCAGCCAGTTGCAAAGTCCAGAGTTACACGGTCAAGCAGCATTCACTTTATGGATGCAGATTTTGAGAGTCTTGTTTAAATCATTTGACGAAATAATTATGTAACTACCTATGTTGCTGTAATCACGGCAGATTTCTCTGCGTGAAATTCGGGCCACTCTCCCCAGGGAGAGCGCGTCGCCACCAGATCAGAATCATCCATTTTTTTCCTTCTCCTGTCTGCAACTGTATTTGTATCCCTATTGTTACTGACGGTATATTGTATTGCAGGAAGCATATAGCATATCATAGTTAAGTAGTCTTTGCTAGTGCACCATAACAGTGTAATCACCACGTTATATTTCGCATCATTGACCATTATGTAGAAAATAATGTTTCTCACTGTGGACCTGCTTAACTGGTCTCATGATAATCTCAGACTCTGCTCCCCACCCCTACACCTCTGTGTCTGTGGTTATTTAATGTGAAGGTCTTCGGGGTCAGAGGTTCATAACAGAAGGTCATGGGAGAGGGGTGGGGGTGGGAGGCAGTTCTTGATTGACACTTCAGGTGAAAATCTCACTCTTTGTGGTTCCGCGGCTAAGGTATTATAGGCCTAGTGGTCAGTAGGGGGCTTAGTGGATGGTATGCTACGTATGTTGGAACATAACAGGCACTATTGAACACCATGGAAGTGACCCAGTGGCAGTGTGGCCTATCTGGTTTACGCCTTTGTGGTTCCTTTGGACAAATACTGATAAGCGCCCCTTTCACTCCTAGATATGGCCAGAGCGTTGAGATAGGCTTCAGGAGCAAAGAGAAAACCAGACAGTCACAGATGCTGTGATTTGGGCAAATCTTATGCTTTTTCAGTTCTTTCAAATCAGAAAGTGTTTACATGGAGTATTTGCAGTTTTGGAGAGCATAGTAGAAAGCTATAGACAACAATTTAGAAATAGTAAGCTGAAGTGTCTGTTTTCTTTTATTGAATATAAAGAGAATACTGGAGTGTTCGAGGCCTAAAAAAATGTTTGTAGATGGGTCTGTGGCTAGTCGTTGCACGTTTTGTTTAAATGCTATATAACCTTCATTTTACGATAGCTACTGCAGAATGTCTTTTCTCTCTTCAGCAGCCTTTTTGTATCTGTACCATGTGATTATTAGAGCTATTATCAGTAACTTGATACAGGTATGAGATTGCGTTGAAATTCCGGCTTGATTTAGAAAAATAAACAAGAAATGCAATTTGCATGTTCATTGTTTAAGTGTGTATTTGTCAGTACTCTATAAAGGTAAGTAAAGGTACGGTAAAGGTGTCCCATAACCTATCTGTTTGAAGGGAAGCAAGGCGTCAGAGACCTCAGCTGCTCTAAGGGCCAGCATATTGAGGACGGCGCCCATCTCCTCTCCCTCGCTGCTTTACTTTCCCTAACCCTAAAGAGAGCAGGTACCCATTTACAGCTGTGTGAGTTGGGTGACTGCACTGAAACCAAGGCGCGTAAACGGTGACCCATCCACTTGATAACCAAACGCGATTGCTGCTTAACCTTAGCTTGGGGAAAGCCAATGCGCTGACCACTGAGCTATGCCGTCCCCACAAAGATAAACACGTTTTGTTAGAAATATTGCTATAAAATTTCTGAGTAAAATATGCGTGGTATACATAGTTATCAGCAGCATCAGAAATCACTTTGCCAAGGTGTTTGTAGGGAGAACACGCGAGACATGTTTGTGGACACATACTGCAGGTAGGTAGGCTGCATGATATTTATGTCTTTAGCCTTTCTCAGCAACGGCGCCATGTCAAGGCTAGTCCAACCTTTGATGTTCTGGGCTCAGCTCTTCATCTGCCAGCTGTTGCGTCTTCTTTCCTCCCATATTATTATACCATGTTTTGCAGTAACTCAAGAATGTGTCCTCGACAATTCGAGCCTTAAGCATAGCATTCCTTAATTTCTAAATCATGCAGGCATAAAACTCCCCTCTTTTCCCCATAAGTGTATAAATAGAAATATACTGCTTTTCGCACACTGTATTCGTAAATATTTTAAATTTGATTGTTAATGGCTTAATTATATCCTTTATATTATCGTAATGCCTTATATTTTTAGAA
>CM060331.1:20847278-20849778 GCA_030674155.1 Stramonita haemastoma | reverse complement strand
CTGTCGTGTGTGGGGTTTGCTTTTTGTTTTGTGTGTGTGTGTGTGTGTGTGTGTGTGTGTGTGTGTGTGTGTGTTGTGTGTGTGTGTGTGTGTGTGTGTGTGTGTTGTGTGTGTGTGTGTTGTGTTGTGTGTGTGTGTAAGTGTGTGTGTGTTGTGTGGCTGGGTGCTGCGTGTGTGTGTGTGTGTGTGGTGGGTGTGTGTGTAGTATCTCCTCATGTGTATTTGCTCATACCGTTATGCATTTATTGCTAGCATTTATATAGAAGATCGTGCGAATGCGGGTGCATGCGTGGGCACACACATACGCACATTCATGCACATGCATGACGCATATTTTATGCACCCCCCCCCATCACACACACACACCAACACATACACACACAGAGAGAAACTTTCACATACAGCCATACACATACACACACGCACATGTGCTCGTATACATATACACACGTACATACGCACGCTCACACTCATACACATACATACTATGCACATGCCGTCGTACACATAAATATACAAACCCTCACACACATACACACACTCACTCGCACGCACTAGCACGCACTCACACGCACTCACACACACACACACACACACACACACACACACACACACACACACACACACACACACACACACCACTCACACGCACACAAGTGTATGCACTCGCACATATACACATATACACCCACACATTTGAAATTTGAAATTGTAAAGGGTCTCTATCACAGTCCTATAGGACATTTGTTATAGTTGCATTAACGTTAATAAGTTTTTTTGTTTTGTTTTTTTACATATTTCTGTTATTTCAATTGCATTACCAAGTTTCTGTTTGGGGTGTATTTCTCTTCTTTTTTTTTTTTCGGGGGGGGGGTGGGTGGGCTGGAGGGATGACATATGTTTACAAATGATTTTTTTCCCTTGTTCTTCTTCTTCTTCTTCTTCTTCTTCTTCTTCTTCTTCTTCTTCTTCATCGTCTAATACTTATCACTAGAAGTGAACAGACGTAAAATTGAAGACAACAACAACAACACCCACACACACTTGCACATGCACACGTGCAATTCAATTCATGACTCAAAACTTTATTCTAACAGACATCAACAAAACCATCCGTAACAGTAACAACCCATATATAACCACCATAATTATTCCAAAGCAACAATGATATTCCAAGCTGTCCATAACTCAGGACAATTCTGTCAACATCAAAATGAATAGCATGACACGACTAGCGGACAACTGCATCAAACTGTTGACAGAAAGCTCCCCTAAATGACCTTTTTTAAAATTCTGTTTTTAAACTACCGAGAGTCCGAACGGCACAGGTGCGTGCGCACACAAGCGGGCATGTGTGTGTGAGTGTGTGTGTGTGTGTGTGTGTGTGTGTGTGTGTGTGTGTGTGTGTGTGTGTGTGTGTGTGCGCGCGTGTGTGTGTGTGTGTGTGTATGTGTGTGTGTGTGTGCGCGCGCGTGTGTGTGTGTGTGTGTGCGTCGTGCTGTGGTGTGGTGTGTGTGTGTGTGTGTGGTGTGTGTGTGTGTGTGTTGTGTGTGTGTGTGTGTGTGTGTGGTGTGTGTGTTCGATTCATTTTACGTCTCTTCACAAAGTGTGATATTAGACAATCGAACAGAAAAAAAGCAAAAAGGGAAATGAAGGGGGGCAGTTCTGGGAGTGGGGTAGTTGGGTTAATTTACTAAATCCACACAGAACAGTTAGGAATAATTTAAACACAAACACGAATGGTTCTAGAGCACAGAATAGTAAAATTCCAATTTATGAACATAGTGTAACGACTGAACAATAAAATTCTTTATAACCGTAACCAACAGGAGAACCTCTAAGCCTTAGTCGGATATGCTTTTAACGTCAAAATGATTATAATGATGAACCAGTTAGACTGTGCAATAATGATCTGAAAAAATGTATGACATCCCTAGATGATCACTGATACTCCGATGAAGATGCACGAGGGCAGAATAGGTATGGAAACTTTTCAGCATGCTGCATATCATATCTGATCAACAGTTTATACTATGGCCGCATATACAAGAGATATTGCAACACATTTTATCTTAAAATAGTTTCATTTTAAAAAAACGGCAAGCAAGAGGAAACATTGCTTTTATACTGTCAGAATGTGTATTGTATTTAATTAAACGCTAAAACTTTACCATCCCCCTTCGATATTTTTACATCTTGACAACCATGTCTCTTTTATTCACAAATGATAACTTTTTCAATTGCTTTTTCTTCCACTACTGATAATATTCTTTGTAGTGACAATTAAGAGTTTCAGGTTTGTCACATCGACAGCTGTTTTTGCCCCTTTTTTTGCTGAAACGTCAACCTTTTCATTGGGAAATATACACGAGTGAAATGGAAATCCAACAAAAAAGTTATATCTGTGCTTTAAGGTAAGGGATGAATTAAATGGAAATCTCAAAATTAGTTCAATCAAACTTTTGTTTGCATAGAGCTGATGGCTTGAATTACTGATGTT
>CM060331.1:20838664-20841164 GCA_030674155.1 Stramonita haemastoma | reverse complement strand
ATTGTGATTGATTATTAAAGTATATCCATTATTCTGCCTTATAGTAAAATATGAAATCATAATTTTGTTTCCTTTTGCCTTTAAACGTGTTTTAAAAATACCTAAGCCCTCATTCTGACCACCTATTAGGATGCTAAACTTGTCAATTTCTCATTTTGTCATTTCCTGCAGTCTAGCTTTTCAACTTGCAATAACTTTTCCTAGACTTGTCCGATTTTCAATCTTTTTTTTGTATTGTATAGCTATTCTATTGCACTTTGATAGCATATCTATAACTAGAAAATGACCTCTGGTGCAATGCGTCTCATTATGTGGTGGAGCGTCACATATAGCATTTAAACAAAACGTGCAACGACTAGCCACAGACCCATCTACAAACATTTTTTTAGGCCTCGAACACTCCAGTATTCTCTTTATATTCAATAAAAGAAAACAGACACTCCAGCTTACTATTTCTAAATTGTTGTCTATAGCTTTCTACTATGCTCTCCAAAACTGCAAATACTCCATGTAAACACTTTCTGATTTGAAAGAACTGAAAAAGCATAAGATTTGCCCAAATCACAGCATCTGTGACTGTCTGGTTTTCTCTTTGCTCCTGAAGCCTATCTCAACGCTCTGGCCATATCTAGGAGTGAAAGGGGCGCTTATCAGTATTTGTCCAAAGGAACCACAAAGGCGTAAACCAGATAGGCCACACTGCCACTGGGTCACTTCCATGGTGTTCAATAGTGCCTGTTATGTTCCAACATACGTAGAATACCATCCACTAAGCCCCCTACTGACCACTAGGCCTATAATACCTTAGCCGCGGAACCACAAAGAGTGAGATTTTCACCTGAAGTGTCAATCAAGAACTGCCTCCCACCCCCACCCCTCTCCCATGACCTTCTGTTATGAACCTCTGACCCCGAAGACCTTCACATTAAATAACCACAGACACAGAGGTGTAGGGGTGGGGAGCAGAGTCTGAGATTATCATGAGACCAGTTTAGCAGGGTCCATAGAAAATATACTTTCCTACATAATAGTCAATGATGCGAAATATAACGTGGTGATTACACTGTTATGGTGCACTAGCAAAGACTACTTAACTATGATATGCTATATGCTTCCTGCAATACAATATACCGTCAGTAACAATAGGGATACAAATACAATTGCAGACAGGAGAAGGAAAAAAATGGATGATTCTGATCTGGTGGCGACGCGCTCTCCTTGGGGAGAGTGGCCCGAATTTCACACAGAGAAATCTGCCGTGATTACAGCAACATAGGTAGTTACATATTTATTTCGTCAAATGATTTAAACAAGACTCTCAAAATCTGCATCCATAAAGTGAATGATGCTTGACCGTGTAACTCTGGACTTTGCAACTGGCTGGGAGTAGCAACATCTCAACATCTTTTTATGGAGCGTCTTCTATGAATCTCCAGACCCCTAAGGCCCTGAAAAATCAGCACTAGACCAGCTGAGTTGTTGCTTCAATTTTACGTCGGCGGCGTATGGAGCGGTATAGCTCTGTGGTCAGAGCGCTCGCTTTTCCCCAGCCAATGTTAAGCAGCGTCGAGTGTGGTTACCATGCTGATGTGTGACCGTTTGCGCGCCTTGGCTTCAGTACAGTCCCCCCAGTTCACCCAGCTGTCAATAGGTACCTGCCCTCTTTAGGGTCAGGGAAGGTAAAGCAGCGAGGGAGAGGAGATGGGCGCCATCCTCAACATGCTGGCCCCTAGAGAAGCTGAGGTCTCTGACTTCTGTCTCCCCTATGACCTCACAGGTTATGGGACACCTTTACCTTATCTTAACTCACTCAAAGTGATATCAAACGATAGGAATGGGAGGGGAGCGGGAAAAGTTATTTTGATGGATATGTGCAGTAAACTGAGTGTACAAAGAAAATGGCTGAACAATGAAAACAACAAATAAATACATAACAACTACAAATATGACATAACTAGAAGAAGTGTTCTATGGAACTGTTCATGACATATTTTGTTATAAGCAACACCAAATTACATTTTTGAAATCCCTGTACAAAAATATTTTTGAAAAAGAAGGAAAAAGAATTGTTTTAGACTCTTACTTTAAAAGTTACATGAATGCTAGTAGTGCTCACCATGAATGCTCACCACAGAAACTTTGTTTTATATTTTTGCTGGATTTGGTGATAACGCATTCAGTTTTTATCCGAAAAAAAACAAAACAATAGCCTTTCTCGCCGTGATAAAACCTGTACAGATCTCAGAGTGATCAATGTCCCTTTAAACAGGAACAATGAATAAAGATCTCTCTGAAAAAGGGCTCCTTTGGATAATACTCTTTTGGGGACCCTGCTCCACAATTCGTCTTCCAGCTAAGTTCACCTAATCAAATGACCTTTCGTAATGCCTACTGCTTGATGTGATGAGAATGATACACTAAGGATTGCCTTGTATTCTAGTGCACTGCACTTCATTCCTTGTATTTCACCCGCATTGCATACCATTTGCATGCAAGCAGA
>CM060331.1:20826164-20828664 GCA_030674155.1 Stramonita haemastoma | reverse complement strand
GTATACCACCCGATTCCCCTCCCCTCTTTTTCCTTCCCACCCGCCACCCCCGATGTTTTGAAGCTTGGAAGTTTGGAACAGAATGTTAATAAGGTATGCGTGGAATGTCTTTTCTCAAGCGTGTGGACCGACCACCGTTTGTTTTTTTCATACGTTTACCACCGGCACATAATGTGTGTGTGGGTGGGTGTGGGTGGTGTGGGTGATGTGGTGTGTGGTGGGGTGTGCTCTGTGTGTGTGTTGTTGTATGTGCGTGTGTCTGTGTGTGTGTGTGTGTGTGTGCGTCTGTGTGTGTATGTATGTATGTGCGTGTGTGTGTTGTGTGTGGTGTGTGGTGTGTGTGTGGTGTGTGGTGTTGCGAGCGTGCGCGCGCGAGCGCGTGGGCAAAAGCATTGCTACGGGATTGATAATTTTTCCCCAAGCAAGCAAGCAAGCGCGCACAACACACACACACACACACACACACACACACGCGCGCGCGCGCTTACACACACATGCACGCACGCACGCACGCACGCACGCATGTACGCACAATATAACTGTAACTATAACTATAACTATATTATATGTGTGTATATATATAATATATATAAGAGAGAGAGAGAGAGAGAGAGAGAGAGAGAGAGAGAGAGAGAGAGAGAGAGAGAGAGAGAGAGAGAGAAGAGACAAAAGACACACAGAAACAGACATACAGACAACAGACAAGACACAGACAGACAGACATTCAGAGAGAGACAGAGAGCGAAAAACTGCTGCGGTTGCTGTGGACTACCCCGACTCCTACTATAACATGCATCCCAAACATTCCAAAATATTAAAGAATGAAAACCAATACACAAAAGAATCTCAACTATCTGGGTAACATGACATTACTAACCAACCTTGTGTTATACCTGTGTTTATGTTAGTATTCTGTGATGATGTGTCTATGCATTGTGTCATGCCAAAAAAAGTGTTGTCCCTGTTATTTTGTGTTGTATAGAGCTCTGTCTCGTGTTTCTAAGATTTTGTTGTTAAGGGAACACAAAACAACAAACAACAAACATAAAATTAACACAGATTATTATAAAGCATTTCAATAATTAATGAGATTTGATGCCACATCGTCTTTTAGGGTGCATAACATAATTTTGGGGCAAAGAAAGAGAGAGAAAGAGAGAGAAAGAAAGAAGAGAAAGAGAGAAGAAGAGAGAGAGAAGAAGAAGAGGAGAAGAAGAGAGAGAGAGAAGAAGAAGAAGAAGAAGAAGAAGAAGAAGAAGAAGAGAGAAGAAGAGACAACAAGAACAAGAAAACAAGAACAAGAGAAGAAAGAAGACAGAGAACAAGAACAAAACACATCATCAAAAAAAATACGAATAAAAACCTAAACATAAAAAATACTACATAATGAACCATAAAACTAACCAAAAAAACTAGCTAAGGAAAAGAAACCTCCGAAGAGTAGAAGAGTAAGAAAGATATGAAATCTGAACGCACAGACAGAATCAAAAAATAATTTAATGACAGTCAACAATAGCATACAAAACACTTTTCTTATTAATTACTCAATTAAAAGTAAAGAAAGGAAATTTACAAGAAAGAAAACAAATAGAAACAAAAAATAAAGAACGAAATTGTAATAAAAAATGAATGAAAACAAATAAAGGAAGCGAAAACAAAAATTTATAAATGCAAACCAGTTGTAAATAAAAACTCTATGCATTAAAAAATAATATATATACTAATGAAGATGAAAAAATAGCAAATATTCAGGACCATGAAACAGAAGGCAGAGAGAGAGAGAGAGAGAGAGGAGAGAGAAGAGAGAGAGAGAGAGAGAGAGATGAGAGAGAGAGAGAGAGAGGAGAGAGGAGAGACACAGACACACAGACACACAGACACACAGACACACAGACACACAGACACAGACAGACAGACAGAGACAGAGAGAGACAGAGAGCGAAAAACTGCGCGGTGTGTGTGCTCCGCGGACGTGTCTACAGAACATGACATCCTAAACATTCCAAAATATTCAAGATGAACAACCCAAACACAAAGAGAATTCCAAGCTTTGAACATGCCTCACCCTACTACCACCCCTGTGTACCTATACCGGGTTATGTAACACTATTACTCGAATCATGGCTATCATTGTCCATCAAAAAAAACCATGTCCCTGTTATTTATGTGTTGTATCAAGAGCTCTGTCTCTATTTCTAGATTTATTTGTTAAAACAAAACACACACAAAATAAATGACTCAGTTTATTTAAAGCATTTCAATAATTATGGTTGATGCTCATCGTCGTTTTGTGCCAGTAACATATTTTGGGGCTAAAAGAAAGAAAGGAGAAAGAAAGAAAGAAAGAAAAGAAGAAGAAGAAGAAGAAAGAAGAAGAAGAAGAAGAAGAAGAAGAAGAAGAAGAAGAAGAAGAGAGAAGAAGAACAACAACAACAACAACAACAACAACAACAACAACAACAAAAACGACAGCAAGCAACAAGAACAAGAACAAGTAAAA
>CM060331.1:20798664-20816164 GCA_030674155.1 Stramonita haemastoma | reverse complement strand
TATTCATTCATTTATCTATTATTCATTTATCTATTTATCTATTTATTCATGTTTTCTATTTATTCAGGTATCTATTTATTTATATATTTATTGATTGATTGATTTATTGATTAATCTATTGATTGATTTATTGAATTTATTTGTTGTTTATCTATTCATTTATTCATGTATTTATTTGTTCGTTTATTTCTTTATTTATTCATTTAAAAAATATATATATTATTTGTTTATTTTTCTTTTACATCGAGGATAATGGAATAAGCACTCATTTGCTTTTTTCATCCAGTCCCCGTGTGTATGCAGGTTTTGTGAATACTGTCACCTGTTCCGCCAGCACACAATGGCCTAGTCTTACGAAAAGCGGTACAGGATTTAACGTATGCGCAAGATGTTATGCGTGGATCGGTGGTCTAGAGATAACGTGCCTGACTTAGAAAGCGAAAAGTTGGAGTCGGAGTGTGCGGTGGTTCGAATCCCGTTTGGGCCCAAAACTTCCGCCCCCACCCCCTGTCCATTACATCATGAGTGGTGGTCTGAGTGCTAGTCTTTCGGATGAGGCGATAAATCGAGGTCCCGTGTGTTACACCTCAATATTTAACGCACGTGAAAGAACCCACGGCAACGTTAGGGTATTTCCTGAAAGATTCTGTACAAGAAGCCACTCTGATAGGGGAACAAATACATTTCGAGACAGGTAAAAGAAAGAACAAAGAATAATGGGTAGGCGCTGCATTTGAGGTAACGCGCTCTCCCTGGGGGAGAGCAGCCCGAATTTCACGCAGAAATATGCCAACATAAAAGAGGTATAAAATGAAAATAGAATTAAATTGTTCTTGGTATTTGGATCATTATTGTTATTGTTTTGTTAAAGGAGTTTTTTTCATCTAGATCTTATCCCTGATGAGGGAGGGCCCTCGGATGTGCATAATTATAACTGTGAAGGGTAGGCTAGTGTGTGCTGGTAGGAACACATAAAAAAAATTCATAAAACCGCAAGTACAGGGGCCCTGAATTTAAAGAACCAAACAACACATACATCCTTATTCATCTATCCTCGAAAGAAGAGGAAGAAGAAGAAGAAGAAGAAGAAGAAGAAGAAGAAGAAGAAGAAGAAGAAGAAGAAGAAGGAGGAGGAGGAGGAGGAGGAGGAGGAGGAGGAGGAGGAGGAGAAAAAAAAGAAGAAGAAGAAGAAGAGGAAGAAGAGAAGAAGAAGAAGAAGAAGAAGAAGAAGAAGAAGAAGAAGAAGAAGAAGAAGAAGAGCTGCGAAAAAGAAGAAGAATTGCGAAAAAAGAAGAATTGCGAAGAAGAAGAATTGCAAAGAAGAAGAAGAAATTGTGAAGAAGAGAAATAATAATAATAATAATAATAATAATAATAATAATAATAATAATAATAATAATAATAATAATAATAATAATAATAATGACAACAACAACAACAACAACAACAACAACAATAACAACAACAACAACACAAAAGAGATAGATAGAGACATTGGACAGACATGCTACACCAGACATGCTACACCACACATGCTATACACCACACATGCATGCTATACACCACACATGCTATACACCACACATGCTATACACCACACATGCTATACACCACACATGCTATACACCACACATGCCAGACACCACACATGCTATACACCACACATGCCAGACACCACACATGCTATACACCACACATGCTACACCACACATGCTACACCGCACATGCCACATACACCACACATGCTCAGGTCACCGCACTGACCCTATAGCTTTGTCCCACACCACCAGAGTCCCCAATGTTTTCTGGCAGAGTCTTCAGGCCTTTGACCTGCAACCCACAACATTCACTGTCCTGTCTATAATTAATTTAGAAGAAGAAAAAATACTTAGGAAAAAAATCCTCCTGAACATGTATGTGTTTTGTTCCATTATTTATTGTCAACGTTACTGTTTATAATTATTTCCTTGGCAGAGGCTTTCACTAGTGAGAGTCAAAAGTTTTGTTTGGGCCCCAATATTCTCCCTCATCCATTAGACTATGAGTGGTGGTCTGGGCGCTAGTCTTTCGGATGAGACCATAAACTGAGGTCCTGTGTGTTACACATCGTTAGTTATCGCATGTAAAAGAACCCACGGAAACAAGAAGGTTGTCCCTGGCAAAATCCTGTATCAAAAAGCCACTCTGATAGGAAAACAAATACAGTTGCAGACAGGAAAAAAGGGTAGGCGTTGCCCTTGTGGCAACGCGCTCTCCCCGGGGAGAGCTGAACGAATTTGTGACGCTCCACCACATAATAAGTCGGAGTGCACCAGAGGTCACTTTTTAGTTATTGACATGCTATTAATGTGCAGTATATTGGCTATCAAATACAAAAAACAGATTGAAAATCGGACAATTCTGTGCAAAGTTATTACAAATTGAAATGATAGACTGCAGGATGTGACAAAATGAGAAACGGGCAAGTATTTTTTCGTAACAGGTTGTCAGAATGAGGGCTTGGGTATTTTCAAAACACATTTAATAGCAAAAGAAATAAAAATTAAGCCTTGATATTTCATTATAAGGTAGTTAAACGGATATAGTTTAATAATCAATCAAAATCTCAAAATTGACAACTTGACCCCCTCCTGCCTTTAATGTCTCCTAGCGCAAAATTGGGTAATGTGCTAAGCGACTCATTTCGTGGTGGAGCGTCACATTTGACGCAGAGAAATCTGCTGTGGGATAAAGTGGTATACAATAGAAATTTAAAACAAAATGAAAGGCATATAAGCAAGGAATCTACCTTAAGATGTAGTTACGATTTGCATTGTCATATTGTGATTGTCTTCATTGTTGTGTGTTTGTCGAGTGTTTACATTAAAGAATAAGTTCTTAAAATAACCACCTTGGCACTCCACTGAAGAAGCGAAACAAATATTGTGATGTTGTGATATAGCTACTTAATCTGGCAGTGCACATGGTGAGGAGTAACAACTTTCAAATTCTTTAATTCCTGTCATCTCCTTAAGGATATGGAAGATTTTACATAACAACAATAAACAAAATCATAACTAAACAACATACACGAACCATGAAAACGTGTATTTGAACAATTAATATGAAAAACAAAAATGCAGTCTGTTTACACATACCAAACTCACACAGTTTACATCTTATTTCACATAATATCAATCTTTTTAACAACATTGAGCAGAGACTTCATGTTATGTTCAGATGCACACATCTAATCAATAAATGCGTAACTATCGTCTCATAGTGCTTCCTTACAGCGATGAGTGAGACACAGTCTACCTGACTTCTGCAAGTGTTAAGCTGGGGGGAACCCAGAAACACCAACATCAAAAAATCAGTAGCATCACAAATCAAAGACAACTATAAACAAAAGTCTAATAACTGCAGTAAATCCAGAACAAAAAAAAACTGAATATTACCAGCGACATAAAAAAAAACAGAACAATAAAAAGAGCTTGAAGCAAAACAACCAACATTCCTTACATTGCTCCCAGCCTCCGGTGAAACGAAAGCATTGAACTGATTGATGAAGCAATCGGTTCGCTCATCGAATGCTGCTTTGCTGTTGTCAGTCCACCAGTTAACGCGTTTCCAAATTTGTCAAAACCACGTCCTGTCATTATAAACATACACACAGACAAACAGACACACACACATACATACGCATACACACACAGCACAATACACACACGCAAACACACACACACACACCCCACACACACACACACGCATGGCGCACAACACAACACCACAAACATACGCACACTCATAAACACGCATACACACAGTACAGACACACAAACACACGCATAGACACAGACACACAACACACACAACACACACACAACACACACACACACACACACACACACACACACAAACACACACAGGCATCGAAAATTGTAACAGGGAAGCAAAACAGCTACAGACACACACAGACATGCATACCCACATACACACACATTTTCACACAAACACAGACACACGCACACACACATAACAACACACACACACACACACACATATTTTCACACACTTACACACACGCAAACACACAGACACCACACACACACACACGCGCGCGCGCGCGCGTGTGCGTCCGCGCACACACACACACATACACACAGACACACACACACACATACAACACACACACACACACACACACACACTGACAAAATATACCCGGGAAGCAAAACGACACACTGCTATTGAATGCTATTCCTATCTGTCCAAATTTCACTGCACTGTCCCCATCACCGCTTTAGTCGGTAGGAGCACAATGCCATGCCTCCAGGGTTTGGATTCTTTTGTTTTGTCTCTTAATGATTTTTGCGATCTTTTGTCCTTATCCGGCCTGCCTTGTTATCAGATATTTCTCTTTCCACTTTTCCGTCATTCTGTTGAGAAGGAAGATCAAAATAATTTCGATTATGTGGCTTATCCGGCCGGGTGACTGTTTTGTAACTGGCACAAACTTTAGTATCTCCTCCCTTGTGGAACGTGGCGAAGTCTGGCCGCTTGTAGTCTCTGGGATTTGGCGGGTCTCCCAAATTCTTTTGTGTAGATGATGTAAAACTGGAAGAGCCTATGTTCATTAAAAACTCAATAATTGGTTTGTTATCCATTTCGGGGATTGACCTTCTTTTATGTGCTTGATGGTATCTGTAACTTCTTCTTTAGCTTAGTGGCAAACATTCCAGCTCTTAGAGGTCTACATTGAGTGTCAATTCACTTGTAGGGCTGATGTTGGTGTCAACAAGTTATTTTCCATAGTCGTGCCACCTGTCTAATGTTTTATCCATTTCCTTGACGTTATTTTTCTTTTCTTTTGTCGTGTAGGCTCTGGTTTTGGAATGGCATGCTACTTCATTTTGCTTTTTTTAAAACATAAATTTGCCGGAAAATATTTTGTCTTCTTCTGAGAGCTTGCAATTGGAATTGTGAGCATTCGTTTTCTAATCAGGACCATTTGTATCGTCTGATCTTTGTTCTTACCTCTTTCTTTAAGTTCCTATGGTCATTTTTCAACAGCTAGAATATACAAAATATAGTAAGTCGTTTCATAAGTAAGGACAGTGGTATTGAGAAACACAAGCATAAAAAGAAGACAACAGTTGACATGGCATTTGCCTACAACACCTATGACCACCTTAAATATAATGACACTATACTCATTTAACCAAACGCACACTTATTACAACTTTTGCTGGGGTTCATTCTTTCAAAGTTTACAGTTATTTCTTGGCCACCTTTGACTGCAAAGTTTTCTTTATACATGAATTAACTTTAATATGTATGTATCACTACACAAAAATATTTCTATCAGAATTAGCTAGTTATAATTCAATGAAGGTCAGAAAACAACCGCTTTGCTGAAAAAACAACTTCTGAACAACAAGAACTATAATTCGATTATTTTGTTAACGATATTTGTGTTTAGTTTATAATGTAGATCAATATAAAAAGCAACGGAGAGATAGGCTAGGATGTGCATATGTGATAGAATGGGTTATATTAACATTATACCTGAAAAAGATAACTGAAAATGGAGAAAAGTAGCATACCCATGCTATCAAATCCGTGGGTGATTTCATGACCAATGACCATACCAATGCCACCATAGTTCATGTATCTGTTAAAACAGAAAAGAAAAACACTAATAAATCAATTCTCCAAAATTCATAGAAGCAGGCAGTTGCGGTCTAGTCTTTACAGCGCAAAGCCTGGGTATGTAAGTATGGAGGGCAAACTGTTACCCATGCAGCAGATCCCCCCTCTCCACGCAACTGGAATGATCCATTGGAAAGGCAATGACCGATACGAATGGTTCCAGTACCGTCGCAGAAGCCACCAGAACGTTGCCATATAGCCTACAGCCCCGAGCCGCCCTGGGACTCCAACCCCCCGATTTTTCCTCAGGGATGGTGTCTAAACACGACACCTGTGTTCATGCTGTTTTTTTAAATAATAATTTTGTCATCCGTTCCTACCGGCACACGATGGCCTGCTCTTCCGAAAGGCGGAACGGGGTTTTAACGTGTGCGCAAGATGTTCTGCGTGCGTTCGCACACGGGGCCTCGGTTTATAGTCTCATTCGAATGACTTTGACATTCAGTTCGATTTTTTCGTCAAACTAGGAAGAAAGGGCGAGGCTGGGTACGAGCCCAGAAACTCACGGTTTACATATTGGAAGGCGAACGTTTTAACCATCCTGCCACCGTCTTTTATATTCATGCATATATATAACACCATATCTAAAGAAAGACACATAGATAGATGGATGCATAATAGAGATACATACATACATACATACATACATACATACTACATACATACTAATACATACATACATACATACATACATACAACATACATACATACACACACAACAGACACACACACACACACACACACACACACACATATACACACATACATACATACATACATACATACATACATACATACATACATACATACATACATACATAAACATACATACATACATACATACATACAACATACATACATACATACATACATACATACATACATACATACATACATACAGAGACACACCCACACACACACATACATACATACATACATACATACTACTTACATACATACATACAAATACATACATACATACATACATACATACATACATACATACATACATACATACATACATACATACATACATACAAACAAAGACACACACACATACATACATACATACATACATACATACATACATACATACATACATACATACATACACACACACAACACTACGTACTACGACGTACGTACGTACTACTACGTACGTACTACGTACGTACGTACGTACGTACTAGTACATACATACATACATACATACATACATACATATATATCAAGCTCTTTGATTTACATACATACATACATACATACATTATATACAATATCATATATATATATATATATTATATATAATGTATATAATATATATATTATGTATATTATATAATATATACATGTATATATATATATATATATATTATATTATATTATATATATATATCATACATATCATATATATATATCATATATATATATATTCATATCATATATATATATTATATATATATTATATCATATCATATCATATCATATCATATCATATCATATCATATCATATCATATATATTATATTATATATATTATATTATATTATATATATATTATATATATATATATATTATATATATATACATATACATATATATAATTTTAATTATATATACATACATATACATACATATATAATAATAATATCATTACATACTATACTATACATACATACTACTGCATACATACATACATACATACATACATACATACATGCATGCATGCATGCATGCATGCATGCATGCATGCATGCATACATACATACATACATACATACATACATACATACATACATACATACATACATACATACATACATACATACATACATACATACATACATACATACATACATACATACATACATACAAACATACGTCGATAGAAAGAAAGAAAGAAAGAAAGAAAGAAAGAAAGAAAGAAAGAAAGAAGAAAGACAAGACAGACAGACAGACAGACAGACAGACAGACAGACAGACAGACAGACAGACAGACAGACAGACAGACAGACAGGTTGAGAAAGATATAAAGAGATAGATTGACAGACATATATGTAGATAGATACATATTCTACGCATCGAATAGAGAAACATGATCTTACTTCGGATTTTCTGCATTGAACATCGGAGACTGGAGAATACCCGCAAAGATTCCTAGAAACAAAACAGAAATAAATCAAGATTTTTAATAATATGATTATTTTTAGCTCTTCCTCCTCCTCCTACGCACACACACCACGCACGCACGCACGCACGCAGCACGCACGCACGCACGCACGCACACACACACACACACACATACAAACACACAAACACCAGACATAACTATTATCAAAAACAAATTTGTAATCAATATCAATTTTGGTGATCTCGCTGCAGAGAAATATTCTGGGAAAATATAGCTTTAAGTAGTTTTTTTTTTTTTTTTTTGTTCTGCAAGTTGAAAGGGTGATTTTACACTTTTTCTGTTTTTAGTTTATACCACTTTATGTCACAGCAGATTTTTTTGCGTGAAATTCGGGCTTCTCTCCCCGGGGAGAGCGCGTCGCCACAAGTGCAGCGCCTACCCGTTTTTTTTTTTTTAATTTTCCTCAGGAATGGTGTCTAAACACGACACCTGTGTATATGCTGGTTTTTGTAATTTATGTTTTATAATTAAATTTGTGTCATCCGGTCCTCCCGGTACACAATGGCCTGCTCTTCCGAAAGGCGGAACGGGGTTTTAACGTGTGCACAAGATGTTCTGCGTGCGTTCGCACACGGGGCCTCGGTTTATAGTCTTATTCGAATGACTTTGATATTCAGTTCGATTTTTTGTCAAACTGGGAAGAAAAGGCGAGGCTGGGTACGACCCAGAACCTCACGGTTTACTTGTTGGCAGACGAAAGTCTTAACCATCCTGCCACCTTCCTTTTCATTGCTAACACACCACTGGGCCTACATTTAGAGGGCTGTCCTGCATTGTCAGATTTTTGTGGATCATGTTTTCATCCTTCACGGCATTCTTGGCTTCACAATCTGTATCTCTATAGATATAAAAGAACAGCAAGTTCTCTGAAGTCAGAGTATGGCTGTCTATACTGCGATGTGGTATGAAGCAGCCACACTTTTAGGCAAACTTCTTTTTATTTTTTTTTATTTTTAGTGTCCTTGGCTTAGAGCTGTGAGTTTCACGAATAGCTAGATTTTGAGAATGTGACACTGTGTACCCCACTACCAAGGCAGCGGGAATTATTAAGGGGGCATTGTAGCTAAGTGGTCAGAGCACTCGCTTTCCCCAAGTCAAGTTAAGCAGGTCGAGTGTGGTTACCAGTTAGATGGGTGACCGTTTGCGTGCCTTGGCTTCAGTACAGACCCCCAGTTCACCCAGCTGTAAATGGGTACCTGCCTCTTTAGGGTCAGGGAAGGTAAAGCAGCAAGAGAGAAGAGATGGACGCCGCCCTCAATATGCTGGCCTCTAGAGAAGTTGAGGTCTCTGATGCCTTGCTCCCCTACAACCGCCTAGGTTATGGGACACCTTTACCTTTACGGGTTTTTTTAAGTAGAGAAAAAACGACTACTGCTGTTTCAAAAGAGAAGACCAGGTCATCATTGTAAGACTCAGCGCTGGGCAACAACAGCGCTAAATCACCATAATTATGTCTAAAAAGCTGAAACACGTTCCCTTACCCTTGTGAGCCTGTGGTAAAGAAAATCAGACAGGCTAGCACATTTATTCATAGACTAGATAGCCTAGTGTTCAGAACACTGTGCTCGCAATTTGACGACCCGGGTTCGATTTCCAGTCGAGGGATTTTTTTGTCTCTGGAGTTAACATCAGTGCTGACTCCACTCCCCCCAAAAGTCATTCGGATGAGACTATAAACCGAGATACCGTGTATGAACGCACGCAGAACATCTTGCGCGCACGTTAAATCCTGTTCTGCTTTTCGAAAGAGTAAGTCATCGTGTGCCGGTGGGATCAGATGACAAGATTTACAAAACTGCATACACACGGGGACTGGATGTAAAAAGAAAAGCACATGAGTGCTTATTCCATTATACTTGATATAAAAGAATAAGTAAACAAAAAAAAGAAAGAAAGAAAGAAACAAGCAAACAAACAAACAAATAAATAAATAAATAAATAAATAAATAAATAAATAAATGCATAACCGTCCCCTGAAAGCTAGAGTGTACCTGCCTTTATGGCCAGGTTCGTGGAAACAGTCATACACATCATTTATTTTGTTTTATTTAACCAATACCTACTCTCACACTGATATCCAGTCGAGATAATTATTAGACAATCTGCATAAATTATACTAGCTGATCTTCAAGAGGCTCAGAGCTGCAGAACGTCTAACTCTACAACAAAACAAGATCCTTGTCAACTTTTATTTTCATTTAAAAAAAACAAAAAAAACGTCCATCTCCTCTACAGGTTGGAGGATAACCAGCTGCCTGTATGCTGCGAGACTGGAAAGATGCATACACTCTACATAACGTCTTATCGGGTGAGTACTCACCTTTACACTGTAGTTTCAAGATATGAGTTGCATGGATGGACTAGTTTTGAGTAACCCTTTGATTGTGTTCAACCGAGCAACACCCCCGAACACAGCGACATGAAACTGGAAACTGTACAGTTTCAGATTACACATATTGGAAACTGTATGGTTTCAGATTACACATATTGGAAACTAGAAATTGTACATAATGGAAACTGTAAAGTTCCAGATTAACATAATGGAAACTAGAAACTGCACAGCTCCAGATTACACATACTAGAAACTGTACAGGTCTAGATTATATATAATGGAAACTGTATATTTCCATATTACACATAATGGAAACTGTATATTGCCAGATTGCACATATACTGGAAACTGTACAGCTCCAGATTACTCATAATACTCCCCCAACAATAAAAAGCCATAACAGCTGATAACAATCAAAAACAAGAAGAAAGCTTTTAGACTCCACTCCCTGCCTATTCAAGCGTATATATTTAGAACCTATTCCAAACATTGACTCTCAACATATTAGGTTTTTTGTTTTAGATACATCTTTAGGGTCAGAAAAGGTAAAATAGCGAGGGAGAGGAGATGGGCGCCGTCCTCAATAAGCTGGCCCCTAGAGAAGCTGTGGTCTATGACGCCTCACTCCCCTACGACCACACAGGTTATGGGATACCTTTACTCTACCTTTACCTTTAGATACATCCACACTCACCTATGACATTTTTGGCAAAAACATGTTGGGCGTTCACCACCATTGGTTCCACTTCAAACCTAAAATAGCAGACACATATTTTTTTTGTATTTCACTTTACAGACTGGATTTTGTCATATTTATTGCACTATATGATCAGTATACGCAAAAACTTTATCAAGATACAAAAGTTTACTTTGCATTAAACAACAACAACAAAAATGATGAAACTTTTGTGTTAGAGAGAGACAGAGACAGAGACAGAAACAGAGAACACACACACACACACAACACACACACACACACACACACCACACAGACGGACGGAGGGACGGGCGGACGGACGGACAGACAGAGAGACAGCGAGACAGCGAGACATACAGACTGTCAGACAGACAAACAGACAGATAACCAGACATACTAACACGCAGATAGGCAGACAGGCAAACATACAGAGGCAAAGATAGAGTGAGGGGAACATTCTCAAACTAAGAAACGAGAATCATTCAACTGATGCACACAACTTGTTTTCGTCCCAGAAAGTCACTATGCTGAAAACGCAAACTTTTAATCAGTATTAAAACAAAACGATGACCGTATCGCTCACTATTTTCTGTTAATATATTTCCCTCTTTTTGAACATGCCATAAACTGATGGCACAGAACAGACGCAACTAGCGATGGTAATCTCTTTTTTTTCTTTTGTAGGTAACATAGGACATAATACAAAATTAATATGGCTGCCATGGTAAAAATCTTTGGAATGACGGGATAATGAGAGAAAAGATCGAGCAAGAAGTTAGTAGCAATGACAACATTTAAATGAAAATGGTGTCATTGTCATGAAGAGTAAAACGTAAATGTGTAAAATGTAAATGTATACGACCTATGTGGTCGTAGGGGTGAGAGGCATCAGAGACCTGAGTTCTAGGGGCAAGAATATTGCGTGGGCGCACCCAACTCCTCTCCCTCGCTGCTTTACCTTCCCTAAGCCCTAAAGAAGGTAGGTACCCATTTACAGCAGAGTGGATTTGGGGACTGCACTGAAGCCAAGGCGCGCAAACTGTCATCCATCCACTTGGTAACCACGTTCGATGCTGCTTAACATTGGCTGGAGTGAAGTGAGTGCTCTGACCACTGAGCTACCCGTCTCTATCCCTGTAATTCCCACGTAAAAAACAAACCAGCAAAAAATGGTGCCATTACTGTCGGACATCGGAGAAATAAAAAAAAAAGGATCTGAATACACTAGGCCTCCTGCCAAAGGGCAATGAATCACAAATCCCCGCTGGGACATGAATATAATCATGATACAAACAACCCACAACAACAAAACATAATGGCAAAAGAAACAGCAGCAGCAGCAACAACAACAGAAGCAAAAACAACAAGCGGGAAAATTTATTATGAGTCAATAAGATAAACTGAGTACAAAAAAGAAAGAGACAAAGGAAGGCCAAAACTAGGATCGGAGGGGAACGAAACTTACTTTCGCCTGTCCTGGATTTTCCTCAGCTCTTTAAATATCTGTTGGCCGCTTCTCGCTTCAAGCTGACACGATTTTCGAAGTATTTGCCTTCTACCATGGACACCTGTGTAAACACACACACACACACACACACACACACACACACACACACACACACACACACACACACACAAAACACACACGCATGCACATACACACAAACATATATATACACACACTCATACACGCACATACACACACACACACGTACCACACACGCATACACACACACACACATACACGCACACACACGCACACGCGCACACGCACATTCACATATCCACACACACCCACACACACACCACACCCCCACCCACCCCCACACACACACATGCACATGTATACATACAAACATACATGCACACATACACACACGCACACACGCGCGCACACACACACACACACAACACAGACACACACACACACATACGTTCACATACACACCCACATACACACACACACACACATAAGCGTGCAAACGCGCGCACACACACGCACGCGCGCGCACTCACACACACACACACGCACGCACGCACGCGCACACACACATACACACGCATAGACACGCGCGCACGTACACATTTACATATTCACACACACACACACACACACACACCACACACACACACACACACACACACACACACACACACACAGGCGCGCACGAACACGCACACACGCACAAACACATTCACATATTTACACACACACACATACACTCACGCACACACACCCCACACCACACAACACACACACACACACACACACACACACACACATCCAGCTGAATCAGTTAGGTTGCATCCATCCAGTCTAATTTGATCTGAATTTTTAAAAAGAATGATATATTTCTTCGTTCCCTTTCTAGAGCTTTGAGGTTTCACAAATGGTGAGATTTTTGCGTTCGAGACCGGTTCACCCTCCCCTCCATTCCCTCTCCACACAGTCATCATTTAGGTAGCTGCATTCCGATTTCGGGGATGGTGTCTAAATACGACACCTGCGTGCATGCTGGAGGAGTTTTGGCTTTCGTTTTTACTGACACACAGTGGCCTAGTCTCCGGAAAGGCGAAACAGATTTTTAACGTGTGTGCAAGATGTTGTGTATGCTTGCACCCGGGCCTCGGTTTTAAAGTCTTATCTTAAGGACTCTAACATTCGGGGCTATTTGTTCATGAAACTGGGAAGAAAGGGCAAAGCTGGGGATCGAACCCAGAACCCAACGGTTTAATTGTTCGCAGGCGAACATCTTAACCATCCTGCCACCCTCCTTTCACTTGATTTGACTTAATACGATCTTTCTATACATGTCTCTGTCGATGTCTCTGATGTGATCTGATCCGATTTTATTCTAATCTAGTTTTTGGGTTGCTTTCATTTGATTGGAGTGGGCTTAATCTCCTCATGGACTATGTCACTATCTATCTGTCTGTCTATCTACCTTTATATTGTAACAGAGTGGATATATTTGATGTCCCATCTCTGCACAAACCTCGGGAACAAGACACAGCTAGTCTGTTTAGGATATGACCTCTAAAAAGAGGTCGCATAAATACATTTCACTGTGAAAGCGAAATGTATGCAACGCGACCACTACCCAAGGAAACAGAGCATCGACAATTCACCGGTGTGTCTCTAAATAGAAACACGACGCTGCGATTGTCGCGCTCTGAGCACATGGTAGATAATCTACTTACCACCCCATCACAATATCTGTCTCTGTCTCTCTGGCTTTGAAGTAATGGTAAATGTTTCGAAATGATGCCAAACGTATGTTTGATATCCACTTTTTACGTTACACATAATTCTGTTTTAAAGTCACCGGGTTTTTTTTTCTGACTAAACTACGTTAAGTTAAATGCTCAATACGTTTCTGTACGTGATCCATATACGCCTTTTTAATTTCCTCTAGGACGAAAATCTTTTATCAATTGTAAAGAAGCGTGAACTTAAATGGTACATAAGATCAAAAAGACTAGCAAAAAACAATACTGCAAGGCACTGTCCAAGGAGGAAGAAAAAGAGGCAGACCAGGGAAGAGATGGGAGGGCAACATCAGCGAATGGACAGGCCTAGAACTCAACAAAACTGAGAAAGGCAGAACAGAGAGAAGAATGGAGGGAAGTGGTTGTCAAGTCTTCATGGGTGCCCCCACGGTCGATAGACTAAGGGATAGATAGATAGATACAGACAGAAGATTCACTAATAATAATACTTTTTGTGAATACCACCATTTTACCACCATTATTCTGACTTCAGGGAAGTTCACACTAAACATGAATGACATGACAAGGCCGTCAGTGTGATCAGACCAGGCCACAGGAACATGCACCAGCAACAACAACAACAGCAACGAGAACAATCACAACACCAATGATGACATCAAATCAAATAAATCAAAATTTTATTTGCAGATGGTACATTGAATAAGAATTGCTTTGAGTTTTTAATCACGCCATCTATCTAAAAAAACAACAACAAAAAACAAAAGCAAAAAAAAAATACCCACCCTCAAAACATTTCACTAACATTAATTAACCAACATGATTTCAACAGCCTTAAAAATAAAATATACCTATAGATAACACAAGCAACACCAAAAGAACAAAAACAACCATAAGAGCCCATTCAAAAGTCACACACACCCCACACACACACACACACACACGCGCGCGCGCGCGCGCATCACATGACATGACATGCCGTACCCTAATCTGATGTGATGAAAGAGAAAAAAAAAACAACCACCCAAACTCACGTATTCGTAGTACTTATTAAGGTAGTCCATTTTCAGGATTTCATCAGAGTACGCCACCACTTTCCTCATCATGTCGTTCTGCAACAAAGCGCGTGTGATGCTATAGAAAAAATGACGTATAATCTTCAATCACGGCAATACTGAACACTTCCAGTGGATCGGTGGTTTAGGAGATAACGCACCTGTCTAGAAAGCAAAAAGTTCGAATCGGAGTGTGCGGTGGTTTGAATCTCGTATGGGCCCAAAACTTTTCCTCCCATCCATTAGACCATGAGTGGTGGTCTGGGCGCTTGTCTTTCGGATGAGATGATAAACCGAGGTCCCCGTGTGTTACTCATCTTTATTTGACGTATGTTAAAGAACCCACGGTAACAAAGGGTTTGTCCCTGGGAAAATTCTGTAGAAAAAGTCACTTTGATAGGGAAACAAAATACAGTTGCAGACAGGAAAATGAAAAAAATACATGTAATGGGAAGGCGCTGCACTTGAGGCAACGCGCTCTCCCCGGGGAAAACAGCCCGAATTTCACGCAGAGAAATCTGCTGTGACACAAAGTGGTATAAAATTAGAAATAATATAGAAAATAGAAATTATAATTAATACTGAATAAGGTGATGTTTCCATAACCTATGCAGTCAATGGGGAAGAATAGTCCCAAATAAATTGATTATTTACTGAAAAAAAGGCCTCTAACACTTGACTATACCAGAGATGTGACAAAATAGAGAGGATCAATACAGACAGAAAAGGAGACCATGGAAGCTTGTTTACCTGGATCTAAAGAGGAATGCAACCACATGCAGATACACATGCAAACACGAAATGACAAGTATACAAACATATATAAAGTAGCAGAATTATTATATAAAAAAAACTCGAAGTCTCTGCCTTCTTTTGGAAGGTATTCTGTATACTGCGACAATGTTTGTTTTTTTAAATTCTGCTACTTTATATGTGTTTGTATACTTGTCATTTCGTGTTTGCATGTGTATCTGCATGTGGTTGCATTCCTCTTTAGATCCAGGTAAACAAGCTTCCATGGTCTCCTTTTTTGTCTGTATTGATCCTCTCTATTTTGTCACATCTCTGGTATAGTCAAGTGTTAGAGGCCTTTTTTTCAGTAAATAATCAATTTATTTTGGACTATTCTTCCCCACCCAAGAGACACTGCTTTAAAGCACAGTGTGGTGACCTAATGTCTTTCTTCTATAAGTACATCCAATTTTAAATTCATAAGCGTTAATATCGCAGAACACAGAAATTCACATAAGCTACGATCAGAGGATTAAACATCAAAGCATGAAAAGAATAAAATAGCAAACATGTCATCACAAAGCTTACGATCCTATACAAAAAAAAAATGCATTTCGTCCTTTGTGCAAAACACTCAATAGGTTCTCATCCTGATAATTATTTGCAGACTACTAAAAGGAGTGCTTGAGAAATGCCCAACACTAACAAAGTACCAAGAAACATGGAAGGTCGATAGTGTTTTAGATTATTTGCTAGTGTGGTCAGAAATACTTGGTCTGAAACTGGAACAGTTAACTTTGAGAACTGTAATGCTGTAGTCCCCCTTAATTAACTGGGCAAAAAAGGCTAGCATAGAAAAGAAAGCAATGGAACATACCTTATCTAATGCATTCTTTTTGGTTTCAGCATCCATCCAGTCACATTTGTTCACTTGTTCATTGAAAGCCTTTTTCAGGTCGTCAACCATTAATTCCACCTGTAGAAAAAAACAAACAAATAAGGCATGGGCTAGTGATATATTTCCTCAGCTAGAGTTCTGAGGTTCATCGATGGTGATGTTTTGTATTGTGCGACCGTGTTGTTTTTTTTTACCCAACATTAAGGTAATGCATTCAGACTTCTGGGCATCATTACCTAGTGTGCACTTCAGGTATTTCAAATTAACCTTTTGTTTTTGCATGCAATGGTAGCCACGATATTCGCTCAGTTGTCAGTTGGGCTTTTATGAATTGATCTGATTTCTTGACTGCTTTGATTTGTTAACTTGAGAAAGCACTGTTTTCTGTTGCCAAATGGACAACGGTATCAGTCTCCATTGACCTACTGTTTTCATTCTCATTTATGTATGTATGAATGTATTTATTTATTTTATTTATTTATTTATCTATTCATTTTTTTTTATTCATTCAATCACATACTCACACACACGTACACACACACACACACACACACACACACACACCACACACACACACACACACACACGTACACACACACACACGCACACACACACACACACACACACACACACACACACACATGCACACGCACACACACGCGTACTAGAGTTAACAT
>CM060331.1:20788664-20793664 GCA_030674155.1 Stramonita haemastoma | reverse complement strand
GAAAAAATATTTTTTTTGAATGGTAGTCAAGAAAGTGTTTAATTTTAATTAACTGGTATACTCGTTGGGACAAGTATTTGCATAGATGAGATATGTGGTAGAACCAGCTGAGGTTTTCATCGATTGTGATTCCTAGAACTTTGTGATGAGAGGTTTGTTCGATTGCTTCCTTTCTTATGTGGATTGGAAACTGTTTATGAGGTAGATTTTGTCGCTTTTGTCTGGTGGTGATCAGCATGCATTTTGTTTTTTGGGGGTGAATAGACATGTGGTTCAGTTCTGTCCATTTGACAAGATCATTACAGCTTTGTTGTAATGTAGTTGCAAGAGAGTCAATGTCGTTATGGCTCGTATGTATGGTTGTGTCATCAGCAAATAGTTCACATTTGGATGCAATATGAAGAGGAAGGTCATTTATGTATAATGAAAAGAGAATTGGTCCTAGTATTGATCCCTGTGGTATTCCATAATGAATGGGTTTTAGATTGGATGTGGATGTAGTTATTGAGACACACTGTTGTCTGCTTTTAAGATAAGAAGCAAGTAGTTCTAGACTATTTGATGATAGATTATACAGGTCTAGCTTTCTGATGAGAAGTGTGTGGTCAATTGTGTCAAATGCTTTTTTGAAATCTACAAATAATACTCCATTCGGATGCAACTCGAAACTGGCTACCGTGGGGGTAACCCTGAAGACTTGACAACCATTTTTCTCCATTCCTCTCTCTGTGTCAGCAAAACGAAAATTAATTTATGATTTTTTTAAAAATTAGTAATCTATAGGTTTTAAAAACCTTGTGTGTATTCAATGTATACATATATATATATATATATATATATATATATATATATATATATATATATATATATATATTATATATATATATATATATATATATATATATATATATATATAAGGCACCCATCAGTCTCGGAAGACTATGGAGTTGCGCTCTGGTCTTTAGAGCGCAAAGCCTGGGCAAGTATGTATGGAGGGCAAGCTGCTACCCATGCCGCAGACATCCCCTCTCCACGGCACTGGAATGATCCATTGGAAAGGCAATGACCGATACGAATGGTTCCAGTACCGTCGCAGGAGCCACCAGAGCGTTGCCATATACCTACAGCCCCGAGCCGCTCTGAGACTCCAACTCCCCGATTTTTCTTCAGGGATTGTGTCTAAACACAACACCTGTGTGCATGCTGGTTTATTATAATTTTGTCATCCGCTCCTACCAGCACGCGATGGCCTACTCTTCCAAAAGGTGGAAAGGGCTTTAACGAGTGCGCAAGATGTTCTGCACATTCGCGAACGGGGCCTCGGTTTCGAGTTTCGAGTTGCATCCGAATGACTTTGACATGCAGTTCGATTTTTTCATCAAACTGGAAAGAAAGGGCGAGGCTCGGTACGAACCCAGAAACTCACGGTTTACATATTGGCAGGTGAACGTCTTAACCATCCTATCTATAAGTGTGTGTGTGTGTGTGTGTGTGTGTGTGTGTGTGTGTGTGTGTGTGTGTGTGTGTGTGTGTGTGTGTGTGTGTGTGTGTGTGTGGTTGTGTGTGTGTGTGTGTGTGTGTGTGTGTGTGTCGCGCGCGCGCGCGCGCGCGTGTGCTTTCGAATTTGCTAGAATTATTTATTGTCATTGGTTGTTTGTTGTGAGGGTCGATTGCAAGCGCTTTGAATTGTTTTTACAATATATAGCGCTATATAAATTCCATGAATTATTATTATTAATTATATATATATATATGTATATAATATAGATATAGATATAGATAAATTTTATAGAGATATATATGTATATATAGAGATATATATGTATAGATAGATAGATAGATAGTAGATAGATAGATAGATAGATAGATAGATAGATAGATAGATAGATAGATAGATAGAGTAGATAGATAGATAGATAGATAGATGTGTCTGTGTGTCTGTGTGTCGGTGGCTGTGTCTGTGTCTGTGTGTGTATGTGTGTGTGTGTGTGTGTGTGTGTGTGTGTGTGTGTGTGTGTGTGTGTGTGTGTGTGTGTGTGTGTGTGTGTGTGTGTGTGTGTGTGTGTGTGTGTGTGTGTGTGTGTGTGTGTGTGTGTGTGTGTGTGTGTGTGTGTGTGTGTGTGTGTGTGTGTGTGTGTGTGTGTGTGTGTGTGTGTGTGTGTGTGTGTGCTGCTCCTGTTGTTTTTTATGTTGTTTAGTTGCTGGAATGTTTTTTTTTTCTAAATCAACAATATGGTTTGATAAAGAAGATATCTCCTCGTGAGGAGTACCTTCTTAAGTGACATAAATGACATATACAGTACTTTTTGGGGGTATTTTTTTTGGTATTTTGTACACGATACACGATACAGTACACGATAATAACAATATACTATAACAATATTGAGCGACTTTTTCTACATGCTTACCTTGGCTATGAAGGGATTAAAAACAGGCACCGGAGTTGTTGCCACTTTTGACGTGTGAACACAAGCACGCATTTCTTTTTAGTCAGTGAGACAAAGCGACAGACATACAGACAGTCAAACAGAGAAAGAGACAGACACAGACACAGACACAGACAGACAGACAGAGAGATTAAGAGACCACAGAGCTGCACAACGCACCACAGGGAAATTAGTTTCCATGGTGGCCACAGTGTAGCGATTGTTCCTCAGAGAGACGTCTTCTTTGTTGATAACGTCCCAGGATCTGGATATCTGCACAACGGTCAACATTAACACAGCAAACTACTGTGTGTGTCAGGATACTGAGTTGCATTATATTATATATATATATATATATATATATATATATATATATATATATATATATATATATATATATATATATTATATACACACACATATCTATATAATTTATCATGTGTGTGTGTGTGTGTGTGTGTGTGTGTGTGTGTGTGTGTGTGTGTGTATGTGTGTGTGTGTGTGTGTGTGTGTGTGTGTGTGTGTGTGTGTGTGTGTGTGTGTGTGTGTATCGCGTTCTGTTTGTGCTATGTTATATTGTTTTTTTGTGCTTAAATTCATTGTACTGTTGTGTATGCCGTTGCATTGGATTGTATTGTAGTACATGATATTTTTTTTTATCTTGTATCGTATTGAATTGTAAAGCATTCTTCTGTATCATAATAATGTATTGAATTGTGGATTGGTTTCAGTAAAAGCAGATTTCTCTGCGTGAAATTACTGTTCCTACCGGAATGAGTAAATCGCCTTAAAAAACAACACCACCTAGCTGAATAAAGCGGTGTTCTTTGAGCATGCACGTAGACTTCTTTCTCTATCAGGGGTCTTCTGCCTTCAAATCTTGCAGAAAACACATTAAAAAAAATTCACATGCTCTGCAATCTTGTTGCACACGGCGGGTGCCCATTTACATTTAGGTGAACTGGGGTATGGTACTGAAGCAAAAGCGTACTAACGGTCACCCATCCATTAGGTAGCCACGCACAATGCTGATTAACCTTAGCCTAGGGAAAAGCGAGTACTCTGACCACCGAGCTATCCTGTCTCCTAAATCTCAAATATTTTTAATATAGATAATAGCACAAGGTCATAAAGCAGATCTTCACCTATACACTTGTTCGTTGATTCATATAGTGATTTTGATGTGATCTTTTTTGGACATTTCTTCTATCTATTAATCTGCTTATCCCGTAGTCTCGCGATCGTGGAAGCACCCCTGGAGACTTGACAATCAGTTCCCTCTATTCCTCTCTCTCTCTCTCTCTCTCTCTCTCTCTCTCTCTCTCTCTCTCTCTCTCTCTCTCTCTTCTCTCTCTCTCTCTCTCTCTCTCTCTCTCTCTCTCTCTCTCTCTCTCTCTCTCTCTCTCTCTCTCTCTCTCTCTCTCTTTGCTAAACACTTCTCGACCACTGCTTGGAGTGTAAAAATATGATCTGCTGTGGAATAGCCACTTCTGAATCCAGCTTGTGACTCTGTCAGTTTTTCATGATCTTCAGCCCACTGCACAAGTCTTTTGTTTAGAACCGACGTATAACATTTACTAGTCAAGCTCAATAAAGAAACTCCCCTGTAATTATCAGTTAAACTGTCATCTCCCTTTTTCAGAATTGGTACAATAATGGCTTTTGCCCATTGATTTGGGTACACACTATTATCAAACAAGATATTGAACAATTTGGTTAAAAAGCGCACAGCCAGATTGTCTTCTAGCTTTAACATTTCTGCCAAGATGTTATCAACACCACAAGCCTTGCCTCTTTTTAAGTGTTGTAAGGCATCAGCAACTTCCTTTTCAGAGATAGGCTGATTAAGCTGACAGCTTAAGTCATTGCCTTCTGCTTGTACAAGGCCAGTAGCTGGACTCATACTGGTGTTTATTGTGTTTTCGTTAAACAATTGCTGAAAATGATGAAGAGGAAAACTTTATGCATGCTTTGTCGATCTGAGGAAAGCCTTTGACTCTGTTCAACGTCAGCCTTTGTTCAATATTATGAATCAAAATGGAATTCAGGGGAAATATCTAAATGCTGTTATTGCCATGTATGAATCGGTGGTGTCTTGTGTGCGTATCGAGAGCAGACTAACTGAATTTTTTGATTGTCCAATCGGTCTAAGACAGGGATGTGTGTTGAGTCCGATATTGTTTTCATTGTATATAAATGAAGTAGCTTCAGCAGTTGATACTAGCGGTCTTCATGGTATACAGTTGTTGCCCAGTTTTCTTGAATTGTATCTTCTTTTGTTTGCTGATGATATATTTCTGTTATCATATACTGCGGATGGTTTACAAAACCAAATTAACAGTCTATACAATGCATGTACAAAAATGTTTTTGAATGTTAACATCGACAAGACAAAAGTTATGGTTTATCGCAAAGGTGGATTTTTGGGTAAGAAGGAAAAATGGAAGTTAGGTGGCAGTGTATTAGAAGTGGTTAATAAATACAGTTATCTAGGATTTGTTTTTACCACGAGAATGAGCCTGAACAGAGGTGTAGATGCTCTTGCCATAAAAGGAAGGCATGCATGTGTTGAAT
>CM060331.1:20781164-20783664 GCA_030674155.1 Stramonita haemastoma | reverse complement strand
AAGTATAATTATCAAAAAGGATATCTCAGAAAAAAATATAGTCAGGAAAACCGATTAGCACTTTAAACAGACAGAATGTAGTTACCAGGCCATCTGTAGACAGAATGTAGTGACCAGGAAATCAATAGACAGAATGTAGTGGCCAGGCCATTTCTAGACAGAATGTAGTGACCAGGCCATCTATAGACAGAATGTAGTGACCAGGCCATCTATAGACAGAATGTAGTGACCAGGCCATCTATAGACAGAATGTAGGTACCAGGCCATCTATAGACAGAATGTAGTGACCAGGCCATCTATAGACATGAATGTAGTACCAGCCCATCTATAGACAGAATGTAGTGACCAGACCATCCATCCACCATGCCAAGCTAGCTTCAGACTTACGAAGAGGGCCATCACTGAGGCGTTGTTGAGGTCGTTCCAAGGACAGAAGTAGAACAGGTGGCCACTGTCAAACATGAACAATTTCGCCATGGTGGTAGTCAGGTCAAAACGGTCTGCTGTCCAATCGTCATCGATCATGGGCCAGCCTCCCAGACTATCCAGGAGGGTCAGCAGAGGCTGCTTGCCCGCTTCCTCGATGGAGCCTGCAAGTGCCAGAGTCGCTAATGTTCATCCTACTCGTTTCATTAAGTCCATTTCAAGCTTAATTCGAAATATATCTCTTGATCTTATTGTTCAGATCGGTGGTCTAGAGGTAACGCGCCTGCCTTAGAAAGTAAAAAGTCTGGGTCGGAGTTTGTGGTGCGATCTTTGATACTCATAATCCATCTTTGGTTTATATATATATATATATATATATATATATATATATATATATATATATATATATGTATATATATATATATAATATAATATATATATATAATATACATATACATATACATATACATAAAACATATACTACATACATACATACATACATACATACATACATACATACATACATACATACATACATACATACATACATACAATACATACATACATACATAATACATACTACTAATTACATAATCAGACATAAAAATAAGCATACGCATACATACGTAATACAATACAAATTCATACATACTACATACTACATACTTACAATACAAATAGCATTAAAACATCATACAATCATTACTATCATACCACATACTCACATACTACATCGACATTGCGGATTACGTGAACTTAAAGTGACAGGAAGATGTTAAATTCCCAATCAATTGCTTCATGACCCCACCACCAGAACTCGGATTCATGACTTCATGACCACTGGACTGACGCCTCGTTATATATCTCACCCGAAGGACTTTTGGGGGCACTGGATCAGCCACTGATGTTACCTCCAAGAAATCCCTCGAAAAGGAATCAACGGTCGTACACTGCGAGCGCAATATTCTACACTAGGTAACCCATCCAGTTTATAAAAGATATGTACACTGGCTGTGTAAAAAATATCCCAGCAGTTAAAATGTAGCAGCCTTAACATAAGAGCAAAACACAATCCCATACGCAAAATCTCAGAATTGACAACACAACCTCGGAGCTGTAACGCAGAAGCAAAAAAAAAAAAGAGCAAGTTGAATAAACCATTTTGAATGACAGAAGCAACGAGAACATTTGTGACGCTCCACCACGAAATGAGTCGCTTAGCACGTAACCCACTAATCTGCTGGGAGCCATTAAAGACAGGTGGGGTGAGGTTGTCGATTTTGAGATTTTGATGAATTATAAAACTATAGTACTCATTCTACCTTGTAGTAAAACACCGAGGCATAATTTTGGTTTCTTTTGTCTTTAAACGTATTTTGAAAATAGCCAAGCCCTTATTCTGACCACCTACTAGGATGCTAAACTTGACAATTTCTCATTTTGTCATTTACTGCAGTTTATCATTTCACTTTTCAATAACTTTTGATAATATTGTTCGATTTTCAATCTGTTTTTTTGCATTGTATAGCCATTTTGTTGAAAATTAACAACATGTCAATAACTAAGACTGACTTCCTGTGCAATGCGACTCCTTATGTGGTGGAGTGTCACAACTTTTTTATTTTTTATAAAACATACAGTTGTCCATGCAAGTGCTGTAGAAGATTCTAGGCTTCTGGAAAATGGGAGGTTGTGAGCCGGTTCCATCGGTAGCTGTGATGATGTCTGGGAACAGAAGGAAGACATGTAATAGTACAAGAACGGTTCAAAAAGGTTTCTTTCTTCACCAAGGACTGAGCATGGTGCAATGTGTGTGAGTGAACAAGTCACACAGAGACAGACAGACAGAGACAGAGACAGATACAGAAACACAGAGAGCGAGAGAGAACACTGAACACTGAAATGATTTATTGTACTTTAGCCTTTGCCACAATACAATTCAAAGGAAAGAAAAATAATGAAGTAAACGAAACATAACTTCAGTAGTCTTCGGTAATACGTTACGATAATTATACACCTTGACATGTACCGAAACTTGTCTTTGCCCTGTGGCCACAATACAATTCAAAATAGA
>CM060331.1:20773664-20776164 GCA_030674155.1 Stramonita haemastoma | reverse complement strand
ATAGACAGATAGACAGACAGAGAGACAGACAGACAGACAGAGACAAATAAATAGACCAAGAGACAGCACGGTTACCTTGCTGTGCTGTGACAGTAGGCAGGTCTCTAAGCGAGACCAACAGCAGGACCAGAAGAAGCCCACAGGAACGAACGACGGACATCACTGAATGCATCATCAATGTCTATCCCAACACAACAGCCACTGCCTGTTTTATACACTTTCTCCCTAGCTTTTTACAACAGGTGGCGACAACATTAATGGCAATACTTTTGTTGCCTCTGAAGTGGGTGAAGAAGTAAACAATTAGATAATGATATCCACAAGTTTTTTTTTGTTTTTTTTTTTATTTAAACACTGTCAGGTGTCGATCTTCTCTACTCAATATCAATTTTTTCTCACTGTTTTTTTTTTTTTTTTTAGATGTTTTAGTGTGGGTGTGTCAATTATAAAATGTAGCTATCTTGTTTCTTTTTTTTTTTTAAGAATTATGATTCGTATCATTATGCTTGTCAGTAGTGTAGTAATTGCTCTTCATGGGATGATTTAAGGGTTTTGATTTGAATTTACTAGCACTAGAGCAACAATTTGCCTGAAGGCAATGGCAAACCCTTCAGATAATTATTGCTCTAGCCGCCGCTGTAGTCTAGTGGTTAGGGCGTTGGACTCGTAATCTAAAGGTTGCGGGTTCGATCCCAGCTTTCGGCTATGGCGTTGTGCCCTTGGAAAATGGCACTTTACGGCTATTTTCTCACCCCATCCAGGTGTAAAACGGGTACCAACCTTGTGTTGGGGGTTAACCCTGCGATAGACTGGCGTCCTATCCAGGGGGGAGTCTACGACTCTCAGTCGCTTAACGCCACAAAACCGGGATAAGCACCGGCCTGATGAGCCTTAGGCTCGGGACAGACTTTAACTTTAACTAAGGTATTGCTCTAAATCCTATTAACCATCGCAATCCCCTATACCTTTGTCTAGTAGATCGTTTGAGGCCTCCCCTCAGAGCCCAGTCCATCTCTGATGCTGTCTTCTCATTTTTTAAATATTTCTAAATATTTATTTATGATTTATTTTAGTTTATTGTTTTATATCGAGGATAATGGGATACGCACTCATGTGCTTTCTTTTCATCCAGTCCCTGTGTGTATGCAGTTGTGAAAATATTGTCATCTTTCCCACCGGCACACAATGGCCTACACTTACGAAAAGCGGAACAGGATTTAACGTTGCGCAAGATGTTCTGCGTGCGTTCGCACACGGGGCCTCGGTTTTAAAGTCTCATCCGAAAGACTTTTGGGGAGAGCGGAGTCAGCACTGATGTTAACTCCAGGGGAAAAATCCCCACCAACGGGAATCGAACTCGGGTCGTCCAATTGCCAGCGCAATGTTCTGACCACTAGGCTATCCATCGTCTCATCTGTCTGCCTCTTCATCTCCATCCTTTACTGTTCCATTTAGGGCAGTCTTGGCCAGTCCGAGTATTCATGGGACTTTAGTTTGTGCCTTTTTTTAACGGATAGGGAGCGTTTCATACGGCCCAGGGAATTACAGCTGTGGTTTTCACTGACATGTTAGTTAGGCTGTGTAATCTACTCCTGTCCCTGTCTCTATCTCTCTTTACTCTCTGTTTTCCCCGCTCTGTCTCTCTGTCCTCCCTGTCTCTCTCTCTCTCTCTGTCTCTCTCTCTCTGTCTCTGTCTCTCTCTCTCTCGCTCTCTCTCTCTCTCTCTCTCCTCTCTCTCTCTCTCTCTCTCTCTCTCTCTCTCTCTCTCTCTCTCTCTTCTCTCTTCTCTGGGGGGGGGGGGGGGGGGCGGATAGCCTAGTGGTCAGAACATTGCGCTGGAATTTGACGACCCGGGTTCGAGTCCGGTCGAGGAGATTTTTCTCCTGGAGTTAGCATCAGTGCTGACTCCACTCTCCCCCAAAGTCCTTCGGATGAGACTTTAAACCGAGGTCCCGTGTGCGACGCACGCAGAACATCTTCTGCACACGTTAAATCCTGTTTCCGCTTTTCGTAAGTGTAGGCCATCGTGTGCCGGTGTGAACAGATGACATTTACAAAATGCATATACACGGGGACTGGATGTGAAAAAGCACAAATTGCTTATTCCATTATACTCGATATAAAACATAACTCAAATCAAATCAAATCGAATCTCTCTCTCATTCATACACTCACTTTCACTGTTATCCATCTTACTCACCGTGTCTGTCTTTGTGTCTGTTTTCACTATCTGTTTCGGTCTATATTTCTGCTTTTGTCTGTCTGTATGCCTGTGTATTGGTTTGTCTGTTTGTTTGTATGTCTGTGTCTCTCTCTGTGTCTACCTGTCTGTCTGTCTCTCTTTCTATCTCTCTCTCTCTCTGGCTGGTTATCTCCCTCTCTCTTCTCTCCCGCTCTGTATCTCTCTGCCTCACTCTCTGTCTGTCTGTCTCCGTTCTGTCTCTATCTTCGTCTGTTCTTGTCTCTTCTGTCTCTGTCTCTGTCTCTGTCTCTGTCCTGT
>CM060331.1:20763664-20768664 GCA_030674155.1 Stramonita haemastoma | reverse complement strand
TTCTGTCTCTGTCTCTCTCTCTCTCAATCTCTTTCTCTCCTTCTCTTCCTGTCTCTCTATATGTCAGTCTGTCTGTCTGAGTGTTTATTGTTGCTACAATTTTAAGTCTGTTTACTCAAAGTGATATTTGACCATGGGAAGGGGAGGGAAGGTCCAATTGTTTTGATGGATGTGTGCAGTAAAGTGTGTGTCTATTTCTTAATAATGTATACAGAAACACAGAATAGGGCTAAACAATGATAACATCAGGTAACTACATAACAATTGCTAGTATGACCTATAACTATAAGAAATGTCCTAAAGGACTATTCATTAATGATCTTGTTATACGAAACGCCAAATCAAGATTTAAAAAAAATCTTATCCAATAATTTTTCCGTAAAAGAGGGTAAGAATGGTTTTAGACTCTTACATTCAAAAATTATATGACTGCTTGTGATTTTCTCACCACACAAACATTTTATAGTTTTGCTATATTCAGTAATGAACGCATTCAGTTTTATCCGTAAAAACAAAGAACTAGCCTTTCTTGCTGTGATTAAACTTGTATGGATCTCAGAGTGATCAGTATGCCTTACCTCAGGACAATGAATATAGACCTTTTTGATGAGTGCTTCTTTGGATAATGAGCTTTATTGGCCCTGCTCCACGATGCCTCTTCTAGTAGGTGATAGCCATCTTGTAAAGATAATGGAACGTGCAGTTCTACAGAATCCTCTCCATGTTTTGCACCTCTCTTTGCAGCTCTGTCAGCCCTCTCATTTGGTAAGAATCCCACATGAGAAGGTACCCAACAGAAAGTTGAGTATGTCCATGTGCACATTTGTTTTTCTGCATGCTTAATTGTCTGTCAGTGTGTGGTCTGTGATCTGGGCTATCCTGATGAGATTTCCAGGTTTTGATTCTGAAACTGATACTACAGCTTCAACAAACCTAAGTTTTAGACGTTCTAAATTTTATTTTGTCTATGACAATGTCAGTGCGGGTGTGATTGGATTTATATATCATGAACTGACAATCTTCTGCACTGATCCGCATGCCAAAGGCTAAACAGGATTAATTAAGGGAATTTACAAAGTTGATCAGCTTTTGCTCTTATCCAGCTACACTGTCAATTTTGTGGGTACGTTTCTAATTTTCATTTGCTACTGTAAGTAAAAAGTAAAGATAAAGGAGTTCCAGAGCCTATTTGGTCGTAGGGGAGCAAGGCGTCAGAGGCCTAAGCTTCTCCAAGGACCAGCATGTTGAGCGCGGCGCCCATCTCCTCGCCCTCGCTGCTTTACCTTCCTTGACCCTAAAGAGAGCAGATACCCATTTACAGCTGGGTGAACTGGGGGAATTGCACTGAAGTCAAGGCGCGCAAAAATGGTCACCCATCCAATTGGTAACCATGCTAGACACTGCTTAACTTTGGCTGGGGAAAGCGAGCGGTCTGACCACTGAGCCGTCCTGTCCCCTGTGTCTCTCTAGGCATCCACACAGTCATGTCTGACAAGCTACCGAGACCTGAGAGCTGAATCATAACTTTTTATTTTATTTTATTCATTTTATACCACTTTATGTCACAGCGGATTTCTTTGCGTGAAATTCGGGCTGCTCTCCCCGGGGAGAGTGCGTCGCCACAAGTGGAGCGCCTACCCATTTTTTTCCCTTCAGGGATGGTGTCTAAACATGACACCTGTGTGTATGCTAGTTCTTTTTATAATTTACAATCTATGAGATTGTGGTCCTCATTTTCAATGAACTGATGCGAATGGAAGATAATATGTAATAGTGAGTGTGTGTGTGTGTAGTGTGGTGTTTGTGTGGGGTGTTGTGTGTGTGTGAGTGTGTAGTGGTGAGGGTGTGTGGAGTGTGAGATGAGAGAGGTGGGGTGGTAGAGAAGAACATGTTTGACTGCCTGTCTGCCTGTCTGCTGTCTGTCTGTCTGTCTGTCTGTCTGTCTGTCTGTCTGTCTGTCTGTCTGTCTGTCTGTCTGTCTGTCTGTCTTTTGTCTGTATGTCTGTATGTATGTTGTATGTTATGTATGTATGTATGTATGTTGTATGTATGTATGTATGTATGTGTGTATGTGTGTATGTATGATGTGTGATGTGTGTATGATGTAGTGTATGTATGTATGTATGTACGTGTGTATGTATGTAGTTGTAGTATGTAGTATGTAGTGTTCTATTCGTTGGTTATATATATGTCCGTATCTACAGGTGATTTAGCAATGGTATATTAGTTAAGTAATGCACTGAAGGGTATGTATGGAAGGTGTAAATGATAAGATATGATGGATGTATGTATGAATTTATAATGTTATGTAGTATGTATGTATGCATGTATGCATGATGCATGTCATGCATGTATGCATGTATGTATGTATGTATGTATGTATGTATGTATGTATGTATGTATGTATGTATGTATGTATGATGTATGTATGTAGTATGTACGTATGTATCGTATGTAGTATGTAGTTGTACATGTAGTATGTATATGTAGTATGATATGTATGTATGTATGTATGTATGTATGTATGTATGTATGTATGATGACGTGCTCATGTATGTTTGTATGTATGTATGTATGTATGTATGTATGTATGTATGTATGTATGTTGTTGCTGTCTGTCTGTCTGTCTGTCTGTCTGTCTGTCTGTCTGTCATGTCTGTATGTATGTATGTATGTATGTATGTATGTATGTATGTATGTAGTATGTACGTAGTAGTAGTAGTAGTGTAGTAGTAGTGTAGTGTAGTGTGGTATGTGTGTAGTAGTGGTATGGTAGGTATGTATGTAGGTAGGTAGGTAGGTATGTAGGTAGGTAGGTAGGTAGGTGTAGGTAGGTAGGAGTAGGTAGGTAGGGTTTTTTTGGTTTTTTCAGTAGATTTTTCATAATCATGATTTAATGATAGAAAGCACGACACCAATATCCAATGACGACAAGCAACATCAATATTGCAAATAATAATTAGAAATAAATTTTATTTACCTGATGAAGGGTTCTTAAATGCTGAGATCAAAAACAATTTATTACTAAAACTTTAAACAGAACAAAGAACTAAACACTGTAAAAAAGTATATAATTATAATATAATAATATAATATAATAGTATATAAATATAACAAAACATATAATAATAATATAAATGTATAACAAATTAATAAGCAACACAATACATTGATAACTATCAACCAATGTATTATAAGACAGTGCATGAATGTTTGGAAAGAAAAAGAAAAGAAAAAGTGAAGAAGAATGCACACACAAAGAGGCACGCGCGCGTGCACGCATGCGAGTCTGCTATAAGGTAAACACATACGCATATACCTAATAGTATAATGGTGATGGTGGAGAAAAAGAGGCAGATCTTTCAGTCTGCTACGCACGTTCACTTGACAACTTCGACATGAAATTGAGAAAATGAAATTGGGCTTTGTCAGCATGATGTATAGCTGCATTGCATGGCCAGGCCCAGCTCCTCATTGTACGTGAGGAAAGCACGTTTTCCTAGCTATCAATAACCAAAACGTTTTGCTTATGCACCAACAGGGGGTCTATAGCATTAATGCACCTATTTACAATATGAAAAGGGGCAGGATCACCTCCGCGGTTAAGCGTTGAAATCATGTATATTCTGATGGCCTTGGACCCGTGTTTTGAGCCACGTTCGAGGCGATTATTTCCTTTGAATTTTATTTTATTTTATTTTATTTTTAATTTTAAACCACTTTATTCACAGCAGATTTCTCTGCATAAAATTCGGGCTGCTCTTCCTTCGGGAGAGAGAGACGCATCGCCACAAGTGCAGCGCCACCCATTTTTTTTTCTTTCTTTTTCCTGTCTGCAGCTGTACTTGTTTGGCTATCAGAGTGGCTTTTTATCTAGACAATTTTTGCCAGGGACAACCCTCATGTTGCCGTGAGTTTTTTTTTACGTGCGCTAAATAATAATGTGTAACACACAGGACCTCAGTTTATCGTCTCATCCAAAACCCTAGCACCAGACCATCACTCATGTTTAATGGATGGGGGAAAAGTTTGGGGTCCAAACTGGATTCCAACCACCGCACACTCCGACCTGGACGTTTTGCTTTCTAGGCAGGTGCATTACCTCTACACCACCAATGTACAAGTTCCAACTCCGCTCCCTTCTCAAAGAAAGCTTGCAGCAAACAGATACACAAATCAAAGTTTTCGTTGCCAGGTTGCCCCAATGCAAAGCAGAACTTCTTTTTTTTTCCAAAAAACTATGTTTAAAAGTCTTTCTTTCCACAAAAACGGGTATTCTCTTCTTTCTTCCACAAAAAAGAGGTAAACTCTTTCTTCCACAAAAACCAGATAATGCTTTTCTTTCACAAAAAACAGTAAACCTTTCTTCCAAAAAAACAGGTAAACTCTTTCTTCCACAAAAAGCAGGTAAGCTCTTTCTTCCACAAAAAACAGGTAAACTCTTTCTTCCACAAAAACGAAACTCTTTCTTCCACAAAAAACAGGTAAACTCTTTCTTTCCAAAGTCTCTTTCTTCACAAAAAGCAGGTAAACTCTTTCTTTCACATTAAAATTGAAAAAACTCTTTTTCCAAAAAAACAGCAAACCCTTTCCTTCACAATCCTATTTTCACAGAAAAGTACTTTATTATTTATTTTTTTATTGAGCAGATTTTATATACATGTCTAAAAAAGTAAATTTCGGCTAATTACACTATTTACATCTTCAATAGTTCATATTTTACAAACAGTTTACCACCAAAAAACACCAACATCCTGCACATGTTATCCACGCCTGTCAAAAAGTGCACATCCCATTCATGTTAATAACAGCTCTTCAAAAATATACGTTTTACATTTATCCACACCTGTCAAATTTTTTATATTTTTCTCATGTTATGAACATCTGCTCTGGTGTGAGGTGCAATACAATATCTTTCTCTCTCTCCCCCTCTCTCCCCCTCTCCCCCCCTCCCTCTTTCCATCTCCCTCCCTGCCTCCCCACCTCCTCTTCTCCCAGCG
>CM060331.1:20748664-20758664 GCA_030674155.1 Stramonita haemastoma | reverse complement strand
CACAACAACACACACACACACACACACACACACACACACACACACACATCCCCCCACACACACGCACACACACACACACATAAACCCACACATAACACACACACACACATAAACCCACACATAACACACACACACACACAACACACACACACACACACACACACACACACACACACACACAAACACAACACAACACACACAACACAACACAACAAACACAACACAACACAACACAAAACAACACACACACACACACACACACACACACACACACACACACACACACACACAACACACACACACACACACACACACACACACACACACCAAATACACTACGGTATGAAACGATCTTGAGCTGTATCTTTCCAGAGTAAACATAATTATGTGTAGTGACTCTGCAAACAAACACCTGTCATAAAGACCTGACGTGGCATAGCTAATAGCTGCTGTAAATAGGGTCTCCTAGTCAAACACAGTGGAGAGGCATTGTTATCAGTACTAGCATAGTGGGAGGATATGGCATACTTTATGGGAATTACTTAAAAGAATCAACTTCATCTGCGCCCTGTTTTCTCACGATATCTATGATAGAGTTTGCCTCTAAAAAGAAAAAAAAAACAACAACAGAAAAACCCAGTTCATGTTGATTTATATGATGACTGGTGTTTGGGTTTTTATTTGGTTTATTTTTTTCGGAGAGTGAGGGGGGGGGGGCGCTATATTCCTGGATATGGTTGAAAACATTTGCGTTTGTGGATGTATGTGTAGACATATCCGCAAGATGTTCAGTTAAGAGGATGAGAAAGTTAGCCTAGCCGACTACGTATAGTTCTTACACATCAAACACAAACCAGCTGTTTGTCAGGTCAAAGCTTTGGATCAACGGTGTAGCAAGTCTATCAACAGTGGCGCAGCCACGTTTCATCAGTCTGGCCCGTCTTGTATTTCTTTTAAAAGATAAAGGTATTCCCATAACCTATGTGGTCACAGGGAAGCGAGGCATCAGAGACCTCAGCTTTTCTAGGAGCCAGCATATTGAGAGCGGCGCTCATCTCCTATACCTCGCTGCTTTACCTTCCCTGACCCTAAAGAGGGCAGGTACTCATTTACAGCTGGGTGAACTGGAGGACTGTACTGAAACCGAGGCGCGCAAATGATCACCCATCCACTTGGTAGCCACTCTCGCTGCTGTTTAACCATAGCTTGGGTAAAGCGAGTGATCTGACCGCTGAGCTATCCCGTCCGCGGTATTTCTTTCAGCCTACAACAAAACGTCAGAGGATAATCAATATGTGAAAAGCTCAAGTTGAAACCTATATTTTATGAAGATTCCTTGAAGTACTGGATTTTACAGTTAAGAGAGATTACCACTGCTTGTGTTAAACATTTGCATTTATTTTGAAAACAAAATAGCTCCAAAAGCAAACAAAAAATCCTCCACAAAACTCGGAAAGAGTAATTCATTGTTTGTCAAACCCTTCAGCTTCTACTTAAAGTGATGGAAAGATAATATCCATATGTGGAATGAAACACCAGTCATCTAAGCTAACCCAGGTGATTGTGGAAACTAGTTTTGTGGTTTTATGATAACAGGGGTCCTGCCTCTACTTGAAATGATTTTGTGTCAGTAGTGTAGTCACAGTAAGCATAAAAAGATTCTCTGTCTCTCTGTCTCTCTGTTTCTGTCTGTGTGACGTGTTTAGTCTGTCTGCCTCTCTCTCTCTCTCTCTCTCTCTCTCTCTCTTCTCTCTCTCTCTCTCTCTCTCTCTCTTCTCTCTCTCTCTCTCTCTCTCCTCTCTCTCTCTCCTCTCCCCTCTCTCTCTCTCTCTGTCTCTTGCTTAAGCTTTTACATACTTATTCGGTTTTTTCATAAATAATCTAAATGTACAGACACACACAGCCTGTCACCAGGCCATAGAAATTCCATACATTATCCATTGCTTCGAATGAGCTGGGCCACATTTTTCGCTCGATCAATTTACACAGCAGGTCTATTTTTAATTTTATTTAAAGTTTTAGTGACGTTCCACCACATAATGAGTCGCATTGCCCTAAAGGTTATATTTTAGTTATTCAAATGTAATAATTTGCAATATAATGGCTGTTCAATAAAGGAAATACGTAGAAGATTAAAAACTAGACAATTCTATGAACAGTTATGACAGGTTCAATTGAAAGACTACAGGATGTGAGAAAATGACAGGTTTAGCAACATAAAAAAGTGACCAGAATGAGATGAGGGTTTGGATGTTTATAAAAGGAAAACGAAAAAAAACCTATGCCTTCATACTTCAATACCAGGTAGGAGAATGGCTTTACTTTTATAATCAATCAGAAGCCCTAAATAGACAACCTGTCCCCCGCCTGCCTAAAATGGCTCCTAGCAAAAAAGTGGCCTCAGTTTGTGGTGGAGCGTCACTGATATGATGGTAGTCAGAATCATTTTCTTTTTTAATTTCCATGTAGTACATTGAATAAGCATTGATTTGCTATTTTTCATCAAGCCGTCTCTATTTGAAAAAAAATAATTCAATATTATCTAACTGACATGATTACGGCAATCTTAAAGATAATATATACTTATAAGAAAAAAGAAAAGCAAAATAGATAAATAAAGAAGCAAAAAAAAAAACCGCACTCAAAAGTCACACACACACACACACACACACACACACACACACACACACACGTGCACGCATTTCTTTTTTTTTTTTTTAGAATTACAAAAAAAATGATAAAAAACCATAAAATGTCAAACAATAATTATACCAGGTTACAATATCACCAATACTATTGTTCTTAGTGGTGTTTCTTCACGTTTCCCAGGATAAAGATTGCTGGTCAGGGATCACCCATGATGTGTACACTACACAGTAGGAATCCCCCCTTGATATGAAACCTATCTTGCGCAAGACGCGTCAGAAGCAATAAAAGACTATAACGACACACACACATATATATATATATATATATATATATATATATATATATATATATATATGTAACAGAGTGCAGATATTTGATCTGCCGCGACTCTGTACAACTTCTCGGGAACGACAGCATAGTCAGACAGTGGGAATGTGGCCTCTAAAAAGAGGCTGTATATATACTACATTTTACCGCTATGGGCTAAGTGCATGCAGAGGACGGCTTTCAACCACCCCCAACGATACAGAACGTCGCACAATTCACAGGTGTGGACCAAAACGTTAGATCCACGACGCTGCGATTGGCAGTTCCGATCGCAAGGGAAGTAATCTAATTACCGCCCTGCCACACACACACACACACACACACACACACACACACACACACACACACACACACACACACACACACACACATATATATATATATATATATATATATATATATATATATATATATATATATATATATATATATATATATATATATATAATAAATAAAAGTTTATAAGCAGCCATATTCCGACGCCTGAGATTGCTTAGTTTTAATGGAATTCATGGGGCGGAATAAGCTCAGTGGTCAGAACGCTTGCTCCCCCCATACAAGCTAAGATTAAGCAGCGTTCAGCGTTGGTGCCTTTTGGATTTGTGACCCCTCTTGTGCTTCGGCTTCAGTACAGTGCCCCAGTTACCCCAGTTGTAAAAATATACAACTTTAAGGGACAAGGAAACAAAAAGCAGTGATGGAACAGAAATTGATGCAGCCCTCAATATGTTGCCCCCACCTGGAGAAGCTAAGGTCCTTGTCGAATTCCTCTCCAACAACCGTATAGGCTTATGGGAACATTATTTTTCATTATTTGCATTTACCTTTAACAGGAAATTATGCTAAGAGCGTGTCACGGTTGAGGACAATCTTTATTCTCACGTTTTGCAGAGTAACGTCAATTTAAAGTAGGGCATTGAGTATAAGGGTGACTGACACAACCTCTAGCTAGGAGGGTCAATCATAATTATTATAGTAGAAGTTTAGATGCACGGACATTTCCCGACGACTTAAAAGACTTGATGGTGTCGCATGCATTATTCATCATTTTAGATCAACTTGAGTGACGCTTTTTTTTGCTCGGCTCGGCCCAGTTGTGCATCACCATCATCATCATCATCATCATCATCATAACTTTTAGAGCAGAAATTCAGTCATCATTTGATCTGGTTAATGTGATGCATAATTTATTTCCCTATTTTATTTTTTTTCCCCTTTCTTCCGTTCTTCTTCTACTTCTCTCTGATTTTTTTGGTGCTTTTCCTTTATTCTCTCTCTCTCTCTCTCTCTCTCTCTCTCCTCTCTTCTCTCTCTCTCTCTCTCTCTCTCTCTCTCTCTCTCTCTCTCTCTCTCTCTCTCTCTCTCTCTCTCTCTCTCTCTCTCTCTCCTCTCTCTCTTCTCTCTCTCAGTCTCTCTCTCTGTATCTCTTCCTGTCTCTCTCGTATGTATGCAGTTTTGTAAATATTGTCATCTGTCCCTACCAGTACACAATGGCCTACTTTTACGAAAAGTGGAACAGGATTTAACGTGTGCGCAAGTGTTTTGCCGGCGTTCGCACACCGGGTCTTGGTTTATATTCTCATCCGAAGGACTTGTGAGGAGAAATGTGAAGCATTAATGTTAACTCAAATGGACAAATCTCCTCGAACGGGAATCGATCCCTGGTCGTCAAATTGCGAGCGCAGTGTTCTGACCACTAGGCTATGTCATCCCGTGGATCAGTGGTCTTGAAGAAATTCGCCTGCCTAGAAAGTGAAAAGTCCGGGTCGGTGTGTGCGGTGGTTCAAATCCCGTTTGGGCCCAAAACTTTCCCCAATCCATTCGACCATGAAAGGTGGTCTGGGTGCTAGTGTTTCGGACGAGATGATAAACCGAGGTCCGGTGTGTTACATGTCATTATCTAGTGCACGTTAAAGAACCCACTGCAACAAGAGCGTTGTCTCTGTCAAAATCATATAGAAAAAAAAGCCACTCTGGAAGGGAAACAAAACCAGTTGCTAACAGGAAAAAGAAAACAAACAAACAAACAAACAATGGATGGCACTGTACTTATAGCGACGCGCTCTCCCGAAGGAGACCAGCCCGGATTTCACGCAAAGATATCTGCTGTGACATAAAAAGGGGATTTTTTTTTTGGGGGGGGTCATTTCTTGGCTAGATCTTCAAGGTTTACCTATGGTGGGATGTTGCGTATGGGATCGTTTTTACCCAACGTACAGACCAATAACTATGTGAAAGAAGAAATCAAAAGCGTGTGGGCCCCCAAGAGCCTTTGCTCTCCACCATAAAGAGGAGAAAGCTGATGTGGTTTGGTCACACCACAAGACACAACACCCTAGCAAAAAACCATCCTGCAAGGAACAGTCGAGGGCAAGAGAAGAAGAGGCCGCCAAAAGAAATCATGGGTTGACAACATCAAAGACTGGACCGCCCAACCCCTGCAACACCTCCTACTAGCCACACAGGATCGTGAAGCATGGAAAAAGATCTCTGTTGCGTCTTCTCTCATGTCCCCCCTACGTCCTTTGGGACATGGGACTGAGTGAGTGAGTGAGTGAGTGAAAGGCAGCAGCATTCCGACTTCGGGGATGGTGTGTATTTACGACACCTGTGTCTGCACTTTTTACTTGTAATGTTGCCAACTCGTCGGAAGTGCAAAATTGTTGTTGGTTTTTTTTGACGTATGCAAATTGTTGTGCGTGCATTGGTGCACAGGTTCTCAATTTATAGCTTCATATGAAAGAACAATATCACAGTATGTCAATCACGATGATGATGACGGATGACGATAGATGATGATGATGATGATGATGATGATGATGATGATGATGATGATGATGATGATGATGATGATGATGAGACAACACACACACACACACACACACACACACTCAAGCACGCGCACGCACGCATATACGCACACGCACGTGCGTACGCACACGCACATAAACACACACATGCACCCACAAACAAACACCCTCCCCCCCCCCCCCCCCCCACCACACACACAAAGGATAAGGGAGACAAGGGCTAAGGTCTTAACTGAGGGCGTTATTGTCATTCCTTCCCTTGTTTCTCTCTCTCTCTCTCTCTCTCTCTCTCTCTCTCTCTCTCTCTCTCTCTCTCTCTCTCTCTCTCTCTCTCTCTCTCTCTCTCTCTCTCTCTCTCTCTCTCTCTCTCTCTCTCCTCTCTCTCTCTCCCATACTTTTTTCCACCACCCCTCTTCTCTCTCTGTATCTGTCTCTCGCTGTCTGTCTGTCTGTCTGTCTGTCTGTCTCTCTGTCTCTCTGTCTCTCTCTTCTCTATCTCTTTCTCCCCCTCTCTCCCCTCCCCACCCCCCCCAGATGGCAGCGTGAAAAGAGACAACCATTTTTACCAGCTTCAAGCAAAGCCATCAATACAATAGGAAAGACAACACCCGATATTGTGTCGCGGCAAAAGAGCGTGGCATCAGTTTATGGAAGACACAGCGGTCTATAGAAAGCCAGGTAGCTGAAAGTTGGAGTGAAGTGCCAGGCATCTGTAGGCAAAGTCTGGAACCGATCAATAACTGGCATGAAACACGTGCACTATCGCTTGCATTTGAGAATTTTTGTCTTCCTTTTTTTTTTTTAGTAAGAAAGGATGAGAGAAGGGGATAAAAGCGAGTAAGACAGTTTGGGGATATAGGAGAACGTGATAAACAGTGATATGTACAATTCTTGATAAGATATTGTAGATCTGGCCCAGGCATAAAACATGTGGTCAGTTATGATATGAACTAAATGCAAATGCCCTCCTTAAAATGTGACGCTCCACAACATATATTTCGCATTGTACCAGAGGTCAGGCTTTTTTTAGTTATTGGCATGTTATTAATCTACAATAAAATGGCTATAATGTAACAAACAAGATTGGAATTTGGACAATTCTGTCAAAAATTGTTACAACTTGAAATGATAGACTGCAGGAAATGACAAAAGAGTAACTGACATGTTTAGCATTCTATAATGTGATCAGAAAGAAGGCTTGGATATTTTAAAAACACGTTTAAAGGCAAAACAAAACACAAATATGGCTTGATATTTCACTACAATGTAGAGTAAGTTGGTACCTGCACTTGTCTTTCCTCATACTTTTTCCTCAATAATACAATGTAGAGTAAAGGCTAAAGTTTTATCAATCAAATATCAAAATTGCCAACTTGACCCCACCTGCCTTTAATGGCTCCTAGTGGGAAAAAAATGGGTCAGATGCTAAGCAACTCATTAGTGGTGAAGTGTCACAAATGTTGGTATGTTGACACAATGCTATGCTGACTCTGGCTTCAGCCATGACCACCTTTATCTCTGCAGCCTGGCTTCTCTTTTGCACATACTATAACTAAACACACAGTCAGTCATTAGCAGCCCGTCATCGTTAAAAAACAACAACAACAACAAAGAGCTGAAATCAGACTGGGATCAGGGTTGGGTCGTGGTTAGGGTATTGTGTTCTGGGTCAGGTTTGGTTAGTGGTTAGAGTGTTATCCTCGCAATCTGAAGGCTCTCCAACCTTCTTTGTCCACAAATCTGTAGCAACGAACGTTGGGACACAAACTCACCACAGCCACAGAAATGGATGAGGAAACCAACACTGAGGTAACGATAGACCAACAGGGGCAACTGAATCAGATACAAGTACATGGTGGTCAGTGGTGATGAGGCTGATGCAATAATGTTGCAGGAGAAGTGCAGTTGCTTTGAGACTAGGAGAGCAGAGCTGCACTATGCCTTGCCTATCATGATATTTCCTGGAATCCATCGGGTTCAAGAGATACAGATACATGCAGCACTGGTTGGGTAGTGTAAGTATCACTCTCCAAATGGCATCCGTATAGTGGATGAAGCTATACTGTGTGCGCCCAGTCCTCGCTATGAGCTCATAGCAAACACTAATGATAAGATCCAGTAGGAATCTGAACAATCTTTTTGAGCCTTATAGGGATTAGAACCTACAACCGTTTCACTCTGCAACCTAAGGCATTAGCCACCTTGCCATCGCTGCTGGTAAAAAGGCAAAATCAATGAGCCACAGACACGAAAGATTAACTCAATAACATGTCCCACTCTTCGCATTATCAACTCCTCGATACAACGCAGATATCTCTTGCGACTCGATATCCTCATTCTCTTTCTATGTCTTCATACAATGATAGTTATTTACAGGAAAATGAGTGAGCCAGAGAAGATATCAGCAACATATGGAAGCGGTTTGTGAAAGCGTCAATGGTCTACTACTACTGTGGTTTTTACTCACAGAAAATTGATTTTGTTCCTCAAGAATTTGTGTGAAATTTGAAATGAAACCAGTTTCTAAGAAGGATGCTAAAGGGATGAGGTTCATGATGAGAAATGTGGAGGCGACGCAAAAAGGAAGACAACAGAAAAAATTGTGAATGTGATCTTTCCTAAGAATAAAAAACAAGTGGTTTGGTCTCGTCAAGGTTTGTACTAGCAACCTGCTTGTTGTACTTGTGTGTGTGTTATATCCGAACATATGCGTACACACATATATGCATATGTATACTACTAGCAAAAGAGTACACACACGTAAAACACCGCGCGCGCACACCACGCACACACAAACACACACACACACACAAACATACACACACACATACACACACACACGCACGCACGCACACACACACACGCACCACACACACACACACACACGCACACAACCACGCACACACACACACAACACACACACTCACTCACACTCACACACTGACTTGCTGGTTTAGTGTATGCATCAGTAGTATACTGTGGTGATTTTCTATAGGAGTTTGACGCATTATTATGTTGCTGCAAAGGTGAGGAAAAGGTAAAGCATATACAGTTGTGTGTGTTGTGTGTGCATGTGTGTGCGTCTGTGTGTGTGTGTGCACGCGTGCATCTTTCTGTCTGTCTGTCTATCTGTCTGTGTGTGTGTGTGTGTGTGTGTGTGTGTGTGTGTGTGTGTGTTGTTGTGTGTGTGTGTGTGTAAGGTGTGGTAGGTGTGTAAGTAGTGCGAGTGTCTGTCTTTTGTCTGTCTGTCATCTGGCTGTGTCTGTCTTTCGATATTGAGTGTGTGTGCATGCATGTCTGTGTGTTTGTCTGTGTGTGTGTGTTTGTAAGTTTGTGTGTGTAGTGTGCATATGTGTGCGATTTTTGTGTGTGTGTTTGTGTGTTTGTGTCTGTGTGTGTATGTGTTGTGTGTGTTCCACGTGCGTTCATGTACACGTTCTGCATGCGTATGCACTCATTTGTGTGATTTAAATGCATAATGAATGCGACCTTGCATACTTGAGTATGTCTAGTAAGCAAGTACAACTAGACTCAGCGTGGACCTCAAATTTCTGTCTTTCCTGCTATCCTTCTATGCTCTCTTTCTTTCCTTCAGTCTTTGAAAGCCAGAAACTACAGCAAAAAGAACAGAAAAGTGAACGCACTTCTTTTCTTATCAAATGGTGCTAGTTTCAACCCACGCGGATTCATGTCACTATGAGAATAAGAAAAATTGACCACCAAACAAAAAAAAATAGTGACAGTGGTTCGTCACTGATATCATTCAGGTACATAGCGTCTGTTTTGTGCATTGTGTAAAAGAATAATGTGATTTTAGAGTAGTGGACGGGCTTACTACTTTTTCTTTTAAATGTTAACGTCTTATAAAGTGTTTTGTTTAAGTTGCCGGGTGTGAATGGGCCTTGGATGCCAGAACATAAATAACTCACTATACGCTCACACAAAGACACACAAACACACATTTACACAAAGACACACACGCACACAAATACATACACATATACACACACACGCACACACACATACACCTACAAGCACAAACACACACACATACAAACACACAAACAGTTACACACACACACACACATACACACACACACACACACAAACGCACACACACATACACACACACACATACATACACGCACACACACACATACACACAAACACACACACATACATACACGAACACACACACACACACACACACACAC
>CM060331.1:20721164-20738664 GCA_030674155.1 Stramonita haemastoma | reverse complement strand
TTGTGTTTAGTATCATCCTCAAAGTTTGAATGAAGCTTCCAATGATGATGGCCAAAAATGGTCGCTTACGCAAAGTGTCACCATTGCGAACATTGAAACCCTGTTCAGGGAACGGGAAAAACAAACCAGCAAGAAAGTTCATTATATCTCCCCTCCACCCTCTCCACACTTTATTACAGCGAATATTCGGGAAACCAGTGAAGTAGTGGAAAGGAGAATTTCCCAATCTTCTTCCTCCCCCACAACCGCACAAGGATACATTCTCACAAGCAAACACACACACACACACATACACACACGCACGTACACGCGCATGTACACACACACACGCACGCATACACACAGACTATTTGTCTCATCCATTTCTCTCTTTATATCTCCCTCCCTCACTCTTTCTCTCGCTCTCTATCTCTTTCCCCCTTCTCTCTACCACACACGCGGTGACACCGCAGAGAACCCACGCACAAGTGCATGTACACACACACACACACACAACACACAACACACACACACACACACACAATGTATACGTACACACCACACACACACACACACACACTAAACACACACACACACACACACACACACACACACACACACACACACAACACAACACACACACACACAACACATGCACAAATAATACGTACACGTATACACACATACACTGACACAGACACAGAGGCGCACTTGCGCGCCGCACACACACACACACACACACACACACACACCACACACACACACACACACACACACACACACACACACACACACACACACACATGGACTCTCAGAGCCTCGCCATTTCCAATAGGACAAAATTACAGATGATATTAGAATAATGTGTAATAGATGAACAAATCGAATAGACCAGTATAGACAGGAACATGTTTAAAAAAATGGATATAACTCTTTTTGTATGAAAGCTTGCAGAAAATGCCGCTTTTTTGTTGGAATCTGCTGGCCTTTTTCTTTGCATACGTTCCTCTAAGTATATTCTTTCTTTTTCATCAGAACAAATGGGTCTCTGTTAGACCAAGGATGAATTGCGGAATCGAAAGAAGAAGACCATTAGTCTCTGTCAAAATGACACCAAAATAGCTCTATGCTTTACTCAATCTCATTTTGGTAATCAAATATGTCTTGTTTTGTTTAGTTTTGAGCATGAATGATCTCGCACATTAACGAAGAAAAATAAACCACGAATGAATAAGTGAATGACAAAAATTAATGGTTATGCGAATAATAAAAAAAAGAACTAAATGAATAAAGGAACTATTCTGTTTTTTCAGCGCTGCTATTACCCCAGAAAGAGGCCTTGATAGTGGTTGATGTCAGCGAACTACTCAGGTTTACATTTAGAGTAGTTATGATGCTATTTCATTCAATTTTGTCTTTTTTTTAGAGAATGGGGTGAGCACTCATATGCCTCTTTACATTCGGTCTCCGTGTACTTGCAGTTTTTGTACATTTCGTCATCTGATCCCACCGACACAAATGGTGTTCTCTATAGAAATGCAGGGAAAAAAAACTTTTAACTTGTATGCAAGACGTTTCATGTGTATTTGCACATGGGAAGTTGGTTTGTAGTCTCAACTGAAGGACATTTAGGGGAGTGGAGTCAGTACTGATGTTAACTTGAAATGTTAGATTGAGATTAAATCCATTTATGACACCCTCTCTTAGCAGTACAACGTATGTTTTAGATCAACAAAAATTCTCTAAAATCGAAGTATGCCTGCTTAAATGACCACGTGATTGAAAAAAAAAGCTCTACCTACCTTCAAATTTTTCATCTAGTGAGTACTTAGTATCTCACATTGATTCTAAAACGTGATGGCGAAGGAAGACTACATACACTTGGAGATACCTATTATACGTAATGCGATGTGTAACGCCTAATAACAAAAACAACAGCAACAGCAAAAACAAAAATGACATACAGACAGAGAGACACGAGGAGACAATGATACAGAAACAGATACAGACACGTAGAGAGGCAAAAAAATATACATTTCAACAATAGATTTGGACCAAAGAACTGAAAAAAAAACAGAATTCTAAATAACACGGTCTTGTGTTTATTCCTTGTCCAACGAACTTAAAAACCTATCCATGAACTTTAACAATTTTAGCTTGAAAGAGAGAAATACAGAAGAGAGCAGAGAGGAAGAAAAAAAAAAGGAAAGAAAAAAGAAAAGTTGGGACGAAAACACTGTAATAACTTCTAATGAGAGTCATTTTGTCTTGTCAAGAATTGTCGGGGACCATCTTCTGTGATCTGCAAGAAATTGCATTTGAAATCTACATGTTCCTAGGCTATAACAGTTTTCTTTGTCTTATTAAAAAAAACAACAACCCATAAGTAAAGACATCAAAAAGAATGGTGTGTGTGTATACGCGTGCTTACGTGTGTGTGTGTGTGTGTGTGTGTGTGTGTGTGTGTGTGTGTGTGTGTGTGTGTGTGTGTGTGTGTGTGTGTGTGTGTGTGTGTATGCGAGTGTGTACATGCATGCGCACTCGCGTGCGTATGTCTCTGACAGAGACAGAAACACGCGTATAGACATGCGGGGACATAAACAGAGTCACAAAGACACACAGAGAGACAGAAAGAGAGAAAGATAGTTACAGAGACATACAGATAAAAAAAACCCAAACAAACAGACAGACAGACTGAAAAGTATTAGTACTCTTCATTACTACGATAACCATATTAATGGAGACGGGATGGCTCAGTGGTCAGAGCACTGGCTTTCCCATGCTAAGTTTAAGCAGCATCGAGCGTGATTACCAGTTGGATGGGTGACCGTTTGCACGTCTTAGTTCTAGTATAGCCCCCCATTTCACGCAGCTTTAAATGGGTACCTTCCTTCCTTAGGGTTAGGGAAGGTAAAGCAGCGAGAGAGAGGAGATGGGAGCCACCCTCAATATGCTGGCCCCTAGATAAGCTGAGGTCTCTGACGCCATGCTCTCCTACGACCACTTATGTTAAAGGACACCTTTGTCACAAACTTAATTTTTAATCCCATTATTATTGTTAGCTGTTTAGGGAGCTGGGAGCGTGGTAGCATGGTAGTTAGGGTAATGAAGTTGTGAACTGCCGGTAATATAGAGCATAGGTTCGAGTCTGTTAGCGTGTTCGCTCGAGAATTTTTTTTTCCATCTTAAAAATCAGCCTTGGTATTGATTGCACTTCTGCGAAAGTCGAAATGGCAATAGATTAGATAGATAGATAGATAGATAGATAGATAGATAGATAGATAGATAGATAGATAGATAGATAGATAGATAGATAGATAGATAGATAGATAGATAGATAGATAGATAGATAGATAGATAGATAGATAGATAGATATGTCATTATATCAATGTTTTGCAGAAGTTTCCAGTGACATACATCTCACGCGCATGCTATAAATTATCCCTACATTGTGAACAAGCAGAATGTTGTGGTTGTTTGTGTGGGTGGCCATAAGATATCTAGTATGCATTATGTTATACGGAGGGAATTGGACTCCTTGAGGCTCAAATACCCTTAAGAATCATTGCCTAAAATCATTTGGCGTATGTTACACGCCACAAAAAGAAAGGTAAATTGTGATTTTACCAAAATGTCCATACATCCCCCACATAAAGAATACTTTAAGGAATCTGGTTTTGTTTTAATCACAATTTATGTGCAATTCATGTGGCTTTTCTCACAATGCGGTGCCTGCCCTTGGTTTACTTTTATGATTGACCAGTAATACTGGTAATCTATGTCGATACAAGGACTGACAGCAGAATTGTTTTTATACTCCAGTTTTGTTTGTATGTAGTTGGTCAGTTTAATGCGAACATTAAGGTTTTATGAGGTGACAGACCCGATTTTATTATGGTCCGTGTAGTCGGTGGGGCTATGGATAACATGATTGGATTGGATTAGGGTAAAATAAAATGCATACTTTTTTTTTTACTGTCCCAACAAGTGTCACTGTTGTTTGTTATGCCAACACAAACACAATATCACGCGGATTCTGCTTAGACCAAACCACCCAGAACACTTCCCCAACAATGCCGCGAGGATTTAAGGGAGACAAGTTAAAAATGCCTAGTCAGAATGTCTCTTTTGTCGAGTTGTTTCCCTTCAGCCAGAGATTGTTAAAATTACAGTGTGAGGGAGTTAAAGAAAAAGAGAAAAATTGAATTGAATGGATTAGGATGACAATGAGGTAAAATTGTTAACAAATCTGCATTGTCTAACATATAAAACTGTTATTGTTTCTGCCTACTGAGGAAAGAGAGTGTGGGCTGGAGTGAGTATTCCCCACAAATTTGCTATTATGTTGTGACATAATTTATTGTGTTATATTACATCCTTCGAATAAGACTATAAACCATGGCCGCGTGAGCAAATGCACGCAGAACATAAATATTGTGCACACGTTAAAACCCTGTTCCGCCTTTTGGAAGATCAGGCCACTGTGTGCCGATGGGAGTGGATGGCAATAAAACAAAAACCAGCATGCGCACGTGTGTGTGTGTGTGTGTGTGTGTGTGTGTGTGTGTGTGTGTGTGTGTGTGTGTGTGTGTGTGTGTGTTTGTTTTGTTTTGTTTTGTTTTGTTTTGTTTTGTTTAATGTCCTTCACTACTTGGTGATATAGATACACCCGCATTCAAACCATTACCTCTCTCTCTCTCTCTCTCTCTCTCTCTCTCTCTCTCTCTCTCCTCTCTCCTCTTCTCTCTCTCTCTCTCTCTCTCTCTCTCTCTCTCTCTCTCTCTCTCTCTCTCTCTCTTCATATATATATATATATATATATATATATATATATATATTATATATATATATATATATATATATATATATATATATATATATAGCTACAGTAGAGGTCTTACTGGAGAAGAATATATAACCTCAGCCACTGGTGTTATGAACTGCTGAGAGTCATATAAAACTTCTTGAACAGTGGCATATCTTTTTTTTAATATCTAGTCCTCTCCTTCTAAATAGATCAATAAGAATTGGGCAATCAAATAATAAATGGTGGATTGAAAGAGGTTGAGAACAGCAACATGACACATTTGTAGAAAATTTGGTATTCCATGCATTTAACCTCAGTTTATACAGTAACATTTCTAGTTTACGAGAACAAGAAATATGTTCAAAATGTGATGTTTTCATTTTGGAATGCGTTCTATTCATCAATTTAGCACTAACTTCATACTACAACAGTACAAGATAGGAATCAAACGTTTTAATGCTACAATCAGAGGCACCTTGTTTTGCTAAAGAATCGACAATTGTGTGTGTGTGTGTGTGTGTGTGTGTGTGTGTGTGTGTGTGTGTGTGTGTGTGTGTGTGTGTGTGTGTGTGTGTGTGTGTGTTTGTTTGTGTGTGTGTGTGTGTGTGTGTGTGTGTGTGTGTGTGTGTGTGTGTGTGTGTGTGTGTGCTTAGACACCATCCCTGTGGAAAAATCGGGGTGTTGGAGTCTCCAGGATGGTTTGGGGTAAAGTTGGCAACGTTCTTGCGGCTCCTGCGACGGAACTGGAACTATGCGACATTACGTATCAGCGTTTACCTTTTCAATGGACCATTCCAGCAATGTGGAGAAGGCAGGGGAGGGTTGACGTCTGCCGCATGGGTAACAGCTTGCCTTCCATACTTACTTACCCATACTTTGCACTCTGTAGTCTAGAGCGCGACTCCATAGTCTTCCAAGACTGACGGATGCATACTACTGTTATATTAAATTACATTCCTTTACCGCTCAGTGAAGTGCAGTGTAATGCAATGTAGTGAAGTGTGGGGTAATGTAGTATAGTGCAGTCTAATGCAGTCTGGGGTAATGTAGTATAGTGTGGTCTTATGCAGTGTGAAGTAATGTAGTATGGTGCAGTGTGCTGTAATTAAATGTAGAGTACTGTAGTGTAGTGTAGTGTAGTGTAGTGTAGTGTAGTGTAGTGTAGTGTAGTGCAGTGCAGTGCAGTGTAGTGTAGTGTAGTGTAGTGTAGTGTAGTGTAGTGTAGTGTAGTGTAGTGTAGTGTAGTGTAGTGTAGTGTAGTGTACTGTACTGTACTGTACTGTACTGTACTGTAGTGCAGTGCAGTGCAGTGTAGTGCAGTGCAGTGTAGTGTAGTGCAGTGTAGTGCAGTGTAGTGTAGTTTAATGTAGCGTAGTGTAGCGTAGTGTAGCGTAGTGTAGTGTAGTGTAGTGTAGTGTAGTGTAGTGTAGTGTAGTGTAGTGAAGTGTAGTGTAGTGTAGTGTAGTGTAGTGCATTTTGTTGTTTTATATGTTACCTTATTCTTCGGTTTCGAAGATAATAAAATATGCATCTATGTACTTCTTCATATCCAGTCTACTTGTTTAAGCAGTTTTGTACATTTTGTCATTCGTTCCCACCGGCATGCAATGGCCTACGCTTTCGAAAAGTGGAACAAGTCACAACGTGTTCACAAGATGTTGTGTAGTGTGATTTAATGTAGTGGTTTAGAACAGAAAAGAAGTGGTGCAGAGTTGAATGAAGTTTAGTGTAGTGTATTGAGGTATATTGTATTTTTTTTTTATTAATACTTGTGTATTGAGGATGTGTAGCATTGTACCATTTTCTGATTTGTTGTGTTGTGGTGTGTTATTTCATGTCTATCAAAGTGTCGTTGGTGTAGAGTCCGGGTCGGAGTGTGCGGTGGTTTGAACCCCGCATTGGCCCAAAACTTTTCCCCCACCCTTTAGACCCTGAGTGGTGGTCTGGGTGCTAATCTTTTGGATGAGACGATAAACCGAGGTACCGTGTGTTACACAAAGTTATTTAGCACTCGTAAAAGAACCCATGGCAAGGAAACAAAATACAGGTGCAGACAGGAAAATTGGTAGGTGGTGCTGCTCTTGAGGCGACGGGCTCTCTACGGGGAGAACAGCTCGAATTCCACGCTTAGAAATCTGAGAAATCTGTGGTACAAAATAAATAATAAAACAGACAAAGATTGTTGTATTATAAAAAAGTCTGTCCCGAGCTGAAGGCTCATCAGGCCGGTGCTTAGCCCGGTTTCTGTGGCGTTAAGCGACTGAGAGTCATAGACTCCCCCCTGGATAGGATGCCAGTCTATCGCAGGGTTAACCCCCAACACAAGGTTGGTACCCCTTTTACACCTGGGTGGGGTGAGAAAATAGCCGTAAAGTGCCTTTTCCATGGGCACAACGCCATAGCCGAAAGCTGGGATCGAACCTGCAACCTTTAGATTACGAGTCCAACGCCCTAACCACTAGACTACAGCGGCGGCTTTGTATTATACTGTCGTGTTTTGTTGTGTTGTATTACAGTGCATTGCATTTGTGGCAGGGCGGTAATTAGATTACTTCCCTTGCGATCGGAACTGCCAACGTGGGTGTAACGTTTGGATCCACACCTGTGAATTGTGCTATGTTCTGTATCGTTGGGGGGTGGTCGAAAGCCATCCTCTGCATGCACTTTGCCCGTAGCGGTAAAATGTAGTATTTATGCAGCCTCTTTTTAGAGGCCACATTCCCACTGTCTGACCGTGCTGTCGTCGCCGAGAAGTTGTACAGAGTCGCGGCAGATCAAATATCTGCACTCTGTTACAAAGTGGCGTCGCCGACAGGATGAAAAGAACTTGGGACTACTGATCTGAGCGTCAAATACGCTGGTCAGTACCCACTGTGCCTCGGGACACGGCACAAAGTCAGCGGTGGTGGATGTGGCAGGGCGGTAATTAGATTACTTCCCTTGCGATCGGAACTGCCAACGTGGGTGTAACGTTTGGATCCACACCTGTGAATTGTGCTATGTTCTGTATCGTTGGGGGGTGGTCGAAAGCCATCCTCTGCATGCACTTTGCCCGTAGCGGTAAAATGTAGTATTTATGCAGCTTCTTTTTAGAGGCCACATTCCCACTGTCTGACCGTGCTGTCGTTGCCGAGAAGTTGTACAGAGTCGCGGCAGATCAAATATCTGCACTCTGTTACACATTAAGTTGGATTATTTTGAATCGCAGCGCAATGCAATGTAATGTTTTGTAGTGTAGTGCGTTGTGTTGCATTGCATTATTGTGTCATGTTGTACTCTATTGCATTGTATTGTATTGTGGTGTGTTGCATTATATTATGTTGTGTTACACTGTATTGCGATGTGTTACATTGTATTGTCTTGTACTATAGTATGTTGTATTGTATTTTGTTGTAGTGCATTACATTTTATTTCGTTTTGTTATATTGCATTGTACTGTTGTTGTTGTTGTTCTTGTTGTTATTGTCTTCAATTTTCTGTCTGTTCACTTGAAGAAACAACAACAACACTACAGTGCAATATAACAAAAGGCAATAAAATCTAATGCGTATCAACAAAACTGTGTTCGTCTGTGAGTATGTTGTGTTGAAATAAATGGTGCTGCCTTGCATTACACTGTTCTGTATCGCATTGTAGTGTGACACATTTTACTGTTTGTATTCTATCGTATTGTCTGATGTAGATTTATATTGTACTGTATCGCACCCATGGTCTTGAGTGGAACAATTTGCTACATAAAGCAGAGGACAGTGAGGAGTGGAGGAAGCTGTTTGCAAAATCTTCAGTGGTGAACCCATGGTCTACCAGCTTAAGGTATAGGTGTATGAATTACTGTATTGAGTTATATTGTCATGTTTTGCTATGTACTTCATTGCATAGTAGGGAATAGAATAACTCAGTAGTCAGAGCACTCGATTTCCACAAGCTAGGGTTAAGCAGCATCGAGTGTGGACATCAGTTGGGTGGGTGACCGTTTGTGCGCCTTGACTTCAGTTCATCCAGCTGGAAATAAGCGTATGCCCTATTTAGGGTCAGGGATGGTAAAGCAGTGAGGAAGAGGAGATGGGTACCGCCCTCAATATGCTGGCTCTTAGAGAAGCTGAGATCTCTGATGTCTTGCTTCCCTACAACCACATAATTATGTTACGGGGACATTGCGTGGCAATGCATTGTCCTGTACGACATTATGTTGTCTTGTCCTGTTTGTCAGTGCAGACCCACCTACCTGATAATCATCCTCACAGCTTTTGGAGAGGAGAACTGTGGACCTTTGTTCAGCACTAACCATTTTTTTCCATGGTTGTTCCCGCTTGCACTGATGTTATGTTTTGTAAGCAAGTGACTTTATTGGCAGGATCTTGCCTAACACAAATATCTTGTTGTTGTGGGTTCTTTTACGTGTGTTAAGTGAAGGATATTAATTTGTAAGGTTTTGATATAAAATCAGAGTTAACAGGAGTAATGTATTTGAATCTCTAGCTACCGGATTAGTTTTATATTTTAGATCTCTTTTTGGGATTGTGTTTGTTTTCTTTTGTTGCTTAGAATTGAACGTGTATAGAATATGTATTGCACATTACACGTAGACCATAGTTTAGAAACATATGTATTGCGCATTACATTAAGATCTAGTTCATGAAATATTTTTAGCACATTACACTTAGAACCTAGATTATAAAATACGCCTTGCAAATTATACTGAGTCCCTAGATTATGAAATATGTATTGCACATTACACTTAGAATAATATAAGATAGGTACTGCACATTACATTTAAACCTTAGTTTATAAAATACATGTTACACATTGCACTTAGAGCCTAGTTTATAAAAAGCATGTTGCGCCTAACACTGTTACCCTAGTTTATAAGATCAACAGTGCCCATTACACTTATACCCTAGTTTATCCGATACATATAACACATTACACTGAGACAACAGTTTATTAGTTGGCTTTGACCTCAGCAATACATTTAACCTTTCTGACTGGATTTCTATCATTAGAAATCTTCTTTCCAAGAAAGATACGTTATTTGGCACTTTTCCCTTATCTTTGAAAATTTAGTGCGCCGTAGTGAAGTGTCCACGTGGCATTTCTATCAATATTCTGGAGGAGGTGGGGATGGAGGCGAGGGGGTAATAGCCTAGCGGTTAGAACGTAGAGCAAGGCGATTTAACGGCTCAGGGTCCAGCCCAGATCAATCCACCACCTATTTAATCTGTTCATAAGGATTTTTCAACTGAAGTTGACATCAACATTGACACCACTCCCACGAATGTCCTTCGAATGAGACTATAAGCTGACGTCCTGTGTGCGAACGCACGCAGGAATTTTTTTTTTAAACTGCACGCAGGAAATTTTGCGCCCATGATAAATTCCGTTCTGCCTTTAGGAAGAGTAGGCCTCTAGTGCCGGTAAGAACGGATAATAAAAACCCACTATGTAATATTACATCAACATGCATGTGGTTAGAGTGATGCGCTCGTCATCTGCTGACCCGGATTTGTATCTTATTCAAGATGACTTTTTCTCTACAGTTTGCACAGTCCCGACTCCACTCCCACCAAAAGCCCTTCGGATGAATCAATAAACCGAGGTTCCGTGATGCAAACGTACGCAGAACATCTTGAGCACATGTTGAAGCCCGTTCAACTTTTCGGAAGAGTAGGCCATTATGTGCCAGATGGAACGGATTACAAAAAAAAACCGACGACACTTCATACACCCGAGGACTCGATGTAAGAAAAATACACATGAGTGCTTATTCCATTAACCCAAATATAAAAGAGATAAGTTGTTTTATTTTTTAATGCCCACTAGTGCGGTTTTATAACTATCATCCGTGAGGTCAGATAGAACAGTAATCTCCAGTATCAGCAGAACCGGTCGCATACGTTAAAATTTTTACATCGATGGACATCAAAGCCACAATCAAGGAACGAAAAGAAAATGTTGATTGTTGTTAAACTCCAAATCTCTGTAAGTGGTTTCGTTTTCATTCTGCAAGTTTTGGCACCGACCGGCTTGACAGTTTGCTTTGATTTTGAATTGTTTTTCGTCTGTGTCTTTGTTTGTTGGTTGGTTGGTTGTTTGGTTGTTGTGTGTGTGTGTGTGTGTGTGTGTGTGTGTGTGTGTGTGTGGTGTGTGTGTGTGTGTGTGTGTGTGTGTGAGAGTGTGTGTGTGTGTAGAGAGAGAGAGAGAGAGAGAGAGAGAGAGAGAGAGAGAGAGAGAGAGAGAGAGAGAGAGAGAGAGAGAGAGAGAGAGAGAGAGAGAAGACAGACAGACAGACAGACAGACAGACAGACAGACAGACAGACAGACAGACAGACAGAAGACAGAGACAGACAGAGACAGAGACAGACAGACAGACAGACAGACAGACAGACAGACAGTCAAAGACAGACAGACAGAGATGGAGAGAGAGAGAGTCAGACAGAGCACACACCACACGCAGGCATGGGTGTTTGCATTCACACTAGCGCGCGACACACACACACACACACACAACACACACACACACACACACACACACACACACACACACACACACACCACCCCCCCCACACACACACACACACTTACACACACACACACACACACACACACACACACACACACACACACACACACACACACACACACCACACACGACCCCCCCCACACAACACACACTTACACACACACACACACACACACACACACACACACACACACACACACACACCACACACACCACTCCCCCCCCCCCCCACCCCCCACACACAAAGTCAATCCAACCACCTGGCAAACAACAAAACAACACAAGAAAAAAGAAAAACAAGAAAGACACGTGCTCTTTGCTTTTATTATTCTTATTGCTGTACAGTTGCCAAGTTGGGAAAGATACCATTTTCCATCCTTATCCGACAACACTCCAGTGCTTGAGTGCACAACAGTTGAAGAAAACGGACATCATGGGGGGAAGGGGGAGGGGGGAGGTGGGGGGATGGGGGGGGAGGGTGGAGGGCGAGTAAAGGTATGAGGGGAGTTTGTGAGGTTGGATCGTGGGTGGAGGGGGTGGGGGGTGGGATTAGGGATTGGGAAACGTAGATGGATCAAGGTATGGAAGTTGAGGTGGTGATGGTGATGAAGAAAGAAAGAAATGATAAGAAGGTATAAAAGATTAGAAAGAAAGAAAGAAAGAGAAGAAAAGAAAGAAAGAAAGAAAGAAGAAAGAAAAGAAGAAAGAAAGAAAGAAAGAAGAAGAAAGAAAGAAGAAGAAAGAAAGAAGAAGAAAGGAAAGAAAGAAAGAAAGAAAAAAGAAAGAAAGAAGAAGAAGAGAAAGAAAGAGAAAGAAAGAAGAAAGAAAGAAAAGAAAAGAACAAAAATGTATATAGCAAAAGAACAAAAAAACAGAAGAAAGAAAAAAAAGAAAAAAAGAAGAATACAGAACAATATGATATCACATGAAACAATAAATAATAAGCACTCTACTTGCTCAAATTGTCTGGTGTTCTTAGGCGTGTGTGTGTGTGTGTGTGTGTGTGTGTGTGTGTGTGTGTGTGGTGTGTGTGTGTGTGTGGTGTGTGTGTGTGTGTGTGTGTGTGGTGTGTGTGCACGTGTGTGTGTATGTTGGAAACCCAAACCAAAACAAATACAAATTAAGAAAACAAAACAGAAAGATAAGACATAATCTTATTTACTGATACATCTATTTATATTACACATGCTGTTCTTTCTGGTAAGCATTTTCAAACAGATTTACAACATTTTCGTCGTCTTTGTTAAGTTAATCATTGATTCACATATTTCAATTTAAACAAATACGGCTGGCTGTCTAATCAATCGTTTTCTTTGACTCAGCACATAATTTTGTTTTTTTTTTTCAATGCAAAATAAAGAAAAATGGTCCACAAAAAGGACTTACACAGCCGGACTTTTACCAAGGCATCTGCCTTCATATTCTAAAGTGTATGAATGTGTACCTGACGATTCAGGGAGCCCACAGAGCAAGAAAGAGCAAAACAAACAGAATACCCCATAGAAACTGAATCAGTACACGAGGTTTACCTGTTGAAGCCAAGGTGGAAACTATTTATACATGAATAACACTTCATTTAATCCCTACTTCATTGAAACAAAACGATGAGCAAGCATATCAAAGCAGATGATTTATAGTCTTTCATGTTTCAAGTGGCAAAAACAAAACGACCTCCAGAAAAGCATTCAGCATTTTTCTTATATATATATATATATATATATATATATATATATATATATATATATATATATATATATATATATATATATATATATATATATGAACTAATTGAAAATATGCGATGGCATTGCAGTTATAAAAGCAAAAACAAACTCAACGCAAACAGTCGAAGAAACAATGTAGAGGGTAGAGTTGAGGGATATACAGCCTTAAAATTTGATATATATATATATATATATATATATATATATTATATATATATATATATATATATATATATATATACATACATACATAATACTAATATATATAGGAAGAGAGAGAGAGAGAGAGAGAGAGAGAGAGAGAGAGAGAGAGAGAGAGAGAGAGAGAGGAGAGAGAGAGAGAGAGAGAGAGAGAGAGAGAGAGAGAGAGAGAGAGAGAGAGAGAGCGCTAATGCTATTTCTACTAATTATAGATTAGTAACATAAATAAACATAGTGTTAAATGGCTCAAAAACAAATAACTAACCTTACAGTCTAAAATCCCCATAGAGGCGAAAAGAAAACAACAGCACTAAAGGCTTCATATGCATGAGAGCATTAAAACTTTATGGTTTATAGTATACTTTCATTGCTTTGTTTTGGGTTTTTGTTTCTTGTAGCTAAGCCTTTCTACAAAATATAACATGTGCTTCATTTTGTTCTTGAATGTTTTCATTTTATGTTGCCTGCATAATTATACGATTGAATCTGTACTTGTGAAAAGAAATTGATACATTTCTGATAAGTGCAAACCAAATGCTTTTTGATTTTTTTTTCTTCATCAGACTCGACAACGAATACCAAAGTATTCTATTGCGTTTTTACATTCATAAATGTAGTTATGTCCAACATTTTTGTGGAACAATGTGGCATAAAGATATAAACAGACAGCGTCAGTATGTGTCATCTTTGGCAGTACCAAATGTAGTATTTTCATGTATATGTATATGTCTATGTCTATGTCTATATATATATATATATATATATATAATATATATATATATATATATATATATATATAATATATATATATCCCAAAGTAGATACAATTGCTTTTATTATCATATATTTGAATATACACACATACATCAGGTATAAACTATAAAACTTACATGGAAAGACTGAGTTGATTTTTTTTAATGTATAATAGCCATAAAATATATCTTTATTCCACAAAACTATTAACTGTCTTTGTAGTACATTTTGCAGTTATTTAAAAAAAGAAGTTAAAACTAAATATGTACTTTAACTTTAAACAAAAGTTTTTAGTTCTTATAAGAAAAAATGGAAAAGAAATATTTTAATGCATAAACAAATGGATCAACAAATAAAATATTCCAAATGTGGTGTAGGTAATATTGTGGAAACACATCTGGTACTCATCAATGGATTGTATTTGAATGGCTGCTGTCGAATATTCTTCTTTTCACAATCAATGTTTCAAAATTACCTTGGTCTGAACTGCTGGCTGAAACCATTTTGAGTTGAAAATCACAATTTAGAATAAGAAATGTTCCAGGTAAAGTCAGATTAGAAAACAATCTTCTGTTTATGATGTTGTCTACACCTCTCCGTATTCTTACTGTCGGTAATGATATTCTTTTTTATAAACAACCATTACAATCCGGCAATAAATCGAATGATGGCATAGTTCAGGGATTGGAAGGTACAACTGTAAATTCTATGCGGTGTATGAAAATGGAGAAAAAGACATAACTACTACAGTTTCCTTCTTGTATGTCTTTGTGGATGTTGTGAAAGTCATGGTATCCCTGGTGTTATGTTCATAATGTCTGATAACTTTTTTTTATTATAAAAAAATCACAGAAAGCGACGTGTTACTCTTCATTTTCCATCACTTCAGCTTCCTGGTCTGCCTCCTCTACTGATCTTTTCTGAAGACTGCTGCTTGCTGCTGAGTCAACGGAACGCTTGCTGAGGGAAGAAAGTCCTCCATGTTGAAGAGAATCCAATACTTCTTTCTCGACATCCTCGTCCTTGCTCAAGACTTCATCTGAGTTTTCCATGTCGTCGTCTTTGTCTGAAAAGGAACCCAGTTCATTGTGTCCCTGCTTAGAGTCAAAGGATCGCTTGGCAAAAGAGCTTAGCCCACTGTTTCCAGAGATAGAGTCAAAGGGGCGTTTAGCAAAGGCGCTCAGTCGACTGTTTCCACTGATTGAATCAAAGGGGCGCTTGGCAAAAGAACTCAGTCCGCTGTTTCCACTGATTGAATCAAAGGGGCGCTTGGCAAAAGAACTTAGTCCGCTGTTTCCACTGATTGAATCAAAGGGACGTTTAGCAAAAGAGCTTAGTCCGCTGTTTCCACTGATTGAATCAAAGGGGCGCTTGGCAAAAGAACTTAGTCCGCTGTTTCCACTGATTGAATCAAAGGGACGTTTGGCAAAAGAACTCAGTCCGCTGTTTCCACTGATTGAATCAAAGGGCGTTTGGCAAAGAACTTAGTCCGCTGTTTCCGGAAATTGAATCAAAGGGGCGTTTGCAAAAGAACTCAGTCCGCTGTTTCCGAAATTGAATCAAAGGGCGTTTTGGCAAAGAACTTAGTCCGCTGTTTCCACTGATTGAATCAAAAGGACGTTTGGCAAAGAACTCAGTCCCTGTTTCCGGAAATTGAATCAAAGGGGCGTTTTGCAAAGGACTAGTCCACTGTTTCCACTGATTGGAATCAAAGGGGCGTTTTGCAAAGGAGCTCAGTCGCTGTTTCCGTTGATGGAATCGAAAGAGCGTTTTGCAAAGGCGCTCAATCGACTATTTCCGTTGATTGAATCAAAAGGGCGTTTGGCAAAAGAGCTCAAACCGCTGTTTCCACTGATTGAATCAAAAGGACGTTTCGCAAATGAACTTAGTCCACTGTTTCCACTGATTGAATCAAAAGGACGTTTGGCAAAAGAACTTAGTCCGCTGTTTCCACTGATTGAATCAAAGGGGCGTTGGCAAAAGAACTTAGTCCGCTGTTTCCACTGATTGAATCAAAAGGCGTTTGCAAAGGAGCTCAGTCGGCTGTTTCCGTTGATGGAATCGAAAGAGCGTTTTGCAAAGGCGCTCAGTCGACTGTTTCCGTTGATGGAGTCGAAAGGACGTTTTGCAAAAGAGCTCAAACCGCTGTTTCCGCTGATTGAATCAAAAGGACGTTTTGCAAAGGAACTTAGTCCACTGTTTCCACTGATTGAATCAAAGGGGCGTTTGGCAAAGGAGCTAAGTCCGCTGTTTCCACTGATTGAATCAAACGGACGTTTTGGCAAAGGAGCTAAGTCCGCTGTTTCCACTGATTGAATCAAAAGGACGTTTTGCAAAGGAACTTAGTCCGCTGTTTCCACTGATTGAATCAAACGGACGTTTGGCAAAGGAGCTAAGTCCGCTGTTTCCACTGATTGAATCAAACGGACGTTTGGCAAAGGAGCTCAGTCGACTGTTTCCGTTGATGGAGTCGAAAGATCGTTTCTTCATATTGTCGTTTTCACTGGTCTCCACCACCTGCACACAAAAAAGGATACAACTGTAAAGGCATGCTTTTAGAGAACCGTTGATTGTATGCTCAAGCCAATCATGACATGATGCAATCTTAACCCGAACGATTACAGTAGAAAATGACAACAACAGCAATTAGGATGGCACTTAAAACACGGACAAATATCCACATTTTTTACATTCAAACTGATTAAACTCAGCACAAAGATTAAACAACAATTTGCCTGTTGGAAAAAAAAAATGTGCTTGCCAGATTTTTTATTTCAAGAAAGCATACGATCAGGTCTGGAAAAAAACCCAGTTACTGTGCAAATTGAAATCTATTGGCTTGTCTAGAAATGTATTTTACCATTAAAAAAAATTATCTCTGAAAGATGATTGCAGGGTAAAGTTGGAAAGTCCTATTATACCTTACGATTTCCAACAATGAGTATTCCACAGGGATCAGTCATAGCACCACTTCTGTCCAATATTCTTCTTTATGAGCTTCCATAGTCTCTCTCTCTCTCTCTCTCCTCTCTCTCTCTCTCTCTCTCTCTCCTCTCTCCTCTCTCTCTCTCTCTCCTCTCCTCTCTCTCTCTCTCTCTCTCTCTCTCTCTCTCTCACACAAGACATACACACACACGCACGCACGCACACACACACATTCGTACATAATAAATATAATAGTCGACTATCTTACAATTGGGTAAGCATAAATGTTTGTGTAATTATATCAGCAACAACAACGACGACAACAACAACACAACAACAACAACAACAACAACAACAACAACAACAACAACAACAATGACAACATCAACAACTAAAGCAGCGAAAAAACGCACCAGTTTTCCGGTTTTTGTTTTGTTTTAGTAAACGTGTGATCAATGCCAAAGTTTCATCTTTTTATTGTGTATGTTAGTTGTAGTAAATGATTGCTTAAACTTGTGATCAAGGACAAAATTTCATCTTTTATATTGTGTCTCTTGGTTGTAGTAAATGATTGCTTAAACTTGTGATCA
>CM060331.1:20703664-20716164 GCA_030674155.1 Stramonita haemastoma | reverse complement strand
GGATAGAGGGTGGGTTTGTTCATGTCGTCCATGCCACAACATTTTGCTCACCTATTTTCGAAAATGTATATTTTATTTATATGGGTAAGATGTGCGTAGGTCCGCACTCATAACTCTGGTTTGCTGCTTTATTCATAACAGGCTGTTGGGGTAGTAAAGTTAGCACCAATGTTCATTCCGCCCTCCACCTTTCCATAAAAGAATCCCAGGAAGATAATGCAATGAATAATCAGCCTGTGGCCTCGGTCAACATTGGATCACGAGCATAAGGTTCTTACCTCTTGGCTCCTTTTCCCTTTCTCTGGGACTGAAAGTGGATTAAACAAGAAAAAAGTAAACGAAAATACGTATACACAGCCATACTCCCAATCTAGTAGATTTTTCCCCTAAACGAAAAATGAATTGTTATGCTATTAGCTTGTAATGGATGAAGATAGTGTATGTATTATATTGGAAAGTATAGAAATACACAAATGTGACGCTCCACCACATGATGAGACGCATTGCACAGAGGTCAATTTTTAAGTATTGACATGTTATAACACTGCAATAAAATGGCTTATACAATACAAAAAACAGATGAAAATCGGACAATTCTAGGAAAAGTTATTGCAAGTTGAAATGTTTAACTGCAGGAAATGACAAAATGAGAAATTGACAAGTTGAGCATCCTAATAGGTGGTCAGAATGACCCCTTGGTTTTTTTTAAAAACACGTTTAAAGGTAAAAGGAAACAAAATTATGATTTGATTTTTCACTATAAGGTAGAATAATGGCTATACTTTCATAATCTATCAAAATCTCAAAATTGCCAACTTGACCCCACCCGCCTTTAATGGCTCCTAGCGGAAAAGTGGGTTATGTGCTAAGCGACTCATTTTGTGGTGGAGCGCCACAAATACATTTTTAACACTTTGCTTATATCGATAAAAACAAAGCTATGGGCTTGGGGTCAAGATAAAACAACAAAGCGTTGGTTACAAGCAGACATTGTGTATTAAAATATAGCCATTTTGTCGTTGCCTTTGTAGACATCCGTCAGCCTCGCAGACTATGGAGTTGCGCTCTGGGTTCTAGACCACAAAGCCTGGGAATGTAAGTATGGAGGGCAAGTTGCTACACATGCAGCAGACCTCCCCTCCCCTCCACGTAGATGGAATGGTCCATTGGAAAGGCAATCGCCGATACGAATGGTTCCAGTGCTGTCGCAGGAGCCACCAGAACGTTGCCATTATACGCTTAAAGCCTGAAACCGTCTTGGGGACTCCCACTCCCTGATTTTTCAGGAATGGTGTCTTAACACGACACCTGTGTGCAGGGTTTTTTTATTTTGTATTTTGTTGTGATCTGCCACTACCGGCCTACTCTTTCGATTACGTATGGTTTCACCATGTCTCTTATAATATATGGTGGCAAAGATTCAAAATGCAAGTTATGTGTGATCCTTAGGATACTATAGTTTAGGAGGAAGCTCAACAACGACAACAACTTCAGCAGTGGTTGCAACAACACAAAAATAAAATACCACATCTAGAGCAAAACAATGTATATCTCACAGCCTTGATTGCATAAGTTTTGCTCTCAACCTATTCTCTAAAATACGTTACAGCGTCTGTGCATTGGCGAATACCAAACACTGAATGCTATAGTGCTTGTCAAAAGAAACATACTGTGCATCAGCCATGTTATTTCTTAAAAGGGGTTGCATTGTTTATGTTAAATCACGCTAATAGATTTTCCTTAAAAACCTCGTTTTGTTGTACGGGCTTTTGCACTGCGAGTCGTGGAATCTACACAAACTTTCTCATTCTGGCTTGTTCTTTTTTATGGCGTGTCCTAGTTTCTGGAACGAGTACATTTCTTCCCCTACAATGGATTTCAGTTGTAGACAGTTGACAGAATGAGTAGAGAAAAACGAAAAAATAATCAACTGTAGCCAGAGACTTTATGGCCGTAATTTCTACTAAAATTCTTTAGGTAAAGAAATAATGAATACAACTTTGTTGATCTCTCTCTCTCTCTCTCTCTCTCTTCTCTCTCTCTCTCTCTCTCTCTCTCTCTCTCTCTCTCTCTCTCTCTCTCTCTCTCTCTCCTCTCTCTCTCTCACGTTAAATCCTGTTCCGCTTTTCGTAAGAGTAGGCCATCGTGTGCCGTGGAACAGATGACAATATTTACAAAACTGCATACACACGGGGACCGGATGAAAAAAAGCACATGATTGCTTATTCTGTTATCCTCGATATAAAGAATCTCTCTCTCTCTCTCTCTCTCTCTCTCTCTCTCTCTCTCTCTCTCTCTCTCCTCTCTCTCTCTCTCCTCTCTCTCTCTCTCTCTCTCTCTCTCTCCTCTCCCAATTGTTTTATTTTCCTGCATGCTTGTTGATTGCATCTTGTTTCTTTCATTTGTGTTTTATCTCTTTCCCGGATCCCTCTGTCACTAACGCTTTTTTTGGGTGGTGTCTATCTTGCCTTTGAAAATATACTGCTGTTTTGATTTCCTAATAGGTATTTAACCTTTTTTAATCACCACTGAGGTAAGAGGTAAAGTAGCTCAAAGGTCATCATTATCTGTACTCCAATTTTGCCTACTTTTTTTAAGATGAATTTTTTTAGTAGTATCGTTTCACGCTTTGTTCTTGTGTGTACACTAATGCCAGCAAAAACAATTCGTAGATTTCCTGTTTATTGATGAAGGAATCGATATCTAGTTTGGGGTTTACCTGAAAACAAAGTAATATTTCTTGTGTCTGTGATTTTCTGGGTGTTTTTTTTTTTAGGCTGGGTGTTGTTTGTGCTGTTGTTTTTTCATGCTTCGTGGGGTTTTATTTGTTTTAATTTGGTTGGGTTGTTTACCTGCAGAAATGCGTTCTGTTGTTTTGTGTTTGAGATTTTTAGTTTCTAAAGACTTTGTCTACGCCCTTTAAACAGACGTTTCCAGTTAATTGTTATGTGTTTTAAACATGCAGTTAAGTTAGTGTCATTCAGAAGGGATGATTGACAAATAGTTAGTCAGGATATGTCGCACTCTATACAAAGAGGATTGTTGATTTTATTTGACAAAATAGAACTCAATACACTGCTGCTTTTCTTTAAAGTAAAAGCACTGTGTTTGTGTGTATTTGTGTGTGCGCGCATGCATGCGCGCGCGTATATGCGTGTGTGCCTGTGTGCATGTGTGTGTGAGTGTGTGAAATTCATACGCTCTTTCACATCTTCTGATTGTGTACTGATTACATAGAACTAGCTTACAAGATATCCAGCCCACTGACTAAGAGAGAAAATTGGAAGAGTATAAAGAAACAGAACATGAGTCACAGACTGAAAAAGCGCTCAAACACACACACACACACACACACACACACACACACACACACACACACACACACGCACACGCACACACGCACGCACGCACGCACACACACACACGCACACACGCACACAACGCACGCACTCACGCACGCACGCACACACGCACACACACACACACACCACACACGCGCGCGCGCGCACACACACATGCACATATTCATACACATATATACACAGTATCGCAACTTGTGAAAAGACGTTAAATGAATTTGAACACACACACACACACACACACACACACACACACACACACACACACACACACACACACCACCATACTCTCTCTCTCTCTCTCTCTCTCTCTCTTCTCTCTCTCTCTCTCTCCTCTCTCTTCTCTCTCTCTCTCTCTCTCTCTCTCTCTTTGTCTGTCTACTGTCTGTCTGTCTGTCTCATTGTCTCTCTCTTTCTTCTCTCTCTCTCTGTCTCTCTCTATCTCTCTCTCTCCCTCCCTCTTTCCTCTCTCTGTCTCTCCTCCCCTCTTCTCCCTTTCTCTGTCTCTCTTCTGTCTCTCTGTCTCGTCTCTCTGTCTGTCTCTCTCTCTCTCTACTCTCTCTCTCTCTCTCTCTCTCTCTCTCTTCTCTCTCCTTCACTCTCTCTCCTTCATCTCTCTCTCTCATCTTCTCATCTCTTCTCTCTCTCTCTCTCCCCCTCTCTCTGTGTCAGGCAAGCCATTGACAACATCTGGCGTCTTCTTCAAACCAGCCGTAAACTGGAGGACATTGCAAACTTATTGCGCTCCTTCAACGGCACACTAAGCGTGGAAATAGAGTAAACCAATTTTCAAAGGCAAATTGCTCCTTCTAAGCTTGAAGAAAAGAGAAGACAGTGCAGAAAGAAAGAAGAAGTTTTCTTAAAGTCTGAAAACATTTCCCAAGAACCTGGCATCTGTTGGATTTTTTTTTTTATATTTTTTTTTATATTAAACTACAGGGACAAAAAATAAGGGAGAGTAATATAATGTTGGCCAAAAAGTTTTCTCCCCTGTTTGAGACAAGGGATGCTTTGAATCTGCATGTAAAATGGTAGCATTAGTACTGGAAGTTTCTGTAATCGGTGTCCTTAATACCTGTTGAGAGAATCAAGTCAGCGACATAGACTCCTTTGAAATCTCGAAACCATGTTGCCTTCGTGGCGAGGTATTAGAAACAGGGATAAATCCCAAAACCTTGCATCCAGTGTGTGCTTTCATTCTCACAATGATTCCCAGACAGGTGGGGTGAGAGAGACGAAGTAAATGATTTTTTGCGATTGGGGGGGGGGGGGGAGGGGGGGAGGGGAGGGGTGGTGGCTTCCAGGGTGCTAAGAATGGGAACGTCTCACAGCCTTTATATTGAATTACAGATTCGGCATGGTGGTTGCCTGTTTGTTAATATTGTAGTTAACACAGTTAGCATTCTCTCTCTCTCTCTCTCTCTCTCTCTCTCTTCTCTCTCTCTCTCTCTCCTCTCTCTCTCTCTCTCTCTCTCTCTCTTCTGGTAGCAAGTGTAAGGGAATTGTTGTGCAATTCAGGGTTTAATATTGTTTGGCTACAACAAGGTGTTGGTGATATTCAGGGATTCCTTAGTGCATTCAAGCAAAGATTAATTGATATGTTTATTCAGGAGTGGTCAGGTGTCATGAGAGAGAGTAATAGGTATGCAACATATAGATCTTTTAAGACTGTTTTTGAAAAAGAAATTGTATCTTCAAAGTATTGATATTTATTGTTTCAGAGTTGCACTGTCACAGGCCAGAATGAATATTCTTCCTTTAAATAATAATCTCAACCGATACAGCAACAACAATCAAGATAAAAACTGTTCTTTGTGCAAAAACGTTATTGAAGATGAATACCATCTAATATATATTTGTCCATTATATACAGATTTACGAACCAGTTACCTGAAAGATCTTCTTCATGTGCCTATGCCTTTTCTTCTTCAGGCAAGTAGTAGATGTCGTTCAGTGCAGCTAGCAACATTTTTATTCCGTGCTATTCGAAGAAGACAGACAGTGGCAGAACTTATGTAAAGTAAATAGATCTAGATCTAATAGTGAAAAAGATGCGTTGTATCAAGTGTGTACCGTTGCTTTATGATGAGACTTTGAACAAATTCGTTATATGCACATACATCCACTCCCCCATCTCCCACTTCGTTTTGAATTGTGGCCCAAGGCTGATGTTCAATAAAAACATTTTCATTCATTCCTTTTCTCTCTCTCTCTCTCTCTCTCTCTCTCTCTCTCTCTCTCTCTCTCTCTCTCTCTCTCTCTCTCTCTCTCTCTCTCTCTCTCTCTCTCTCTCTCTCTTCTGGCTGTTCCAGAACTGGACACGAATGAGGAAAATAGGATCGAGAAGACAATAGATGGGTTCAACGCAGGTGTAGTAAATGATTACGTCTCTACCATGACCAACAAAACAGTGCAACGACGATTAAGAGACAGAGACCGAAATAAGTTATTCAGAAAAGTTATACTTCATACCACGGAAAACGGCGATCTCTTACTCTGTGAGTCAGATGACATAGTGTTAGAATTTTCCTGCAAGGCACATACAGAGAGTGAGAATGACTGTGTATTCTGGTATGTCAAGCATGACAGAAAGAACATGCTGACAGAAGAGGTGACGAAACTGGAAAACCTACGGAGGGGAAGGCGTGCTGGCAGAACTGCATACCCCGACACACAGGCACGTGCTCTGCGCAAACTACAGGTGCTCCGTGACCTCATCTGGTTCTACCTGGGGTGATGACGGCTGTGTACCGTGGACTAGTGTGCTGTTTGATGTGTACATATGAAATGACAGTCACTGACAAATTTTGTCAATTCCGATATAAAAAAGAAAAACTGTTCGGTATGGTTTCCATGTCAAACATTTCGCGTCGTGTTCGATTTGATCTTTCGCGATGCATGCTTGATGAGCTTGTACAGCTTTAAAGCAATAAAATGTGTCAGTGTCAGTGTCAGTGTCAGTGTCAGTGTCTCTCTCTCTCTCTCTCTCTCTCTCTCTCTCTCTCTCTCTCTCTCTCTCTCTCTCTCTCTCTCTCTCTCTCTCTCTCTCTCTCTCTCTCTCTGTAAAAAAGCACACGAGTGCTTATCTATTATCCTCGAATAAAATAATTTTGCCTTGCTTTGCCTTGCCTTGCCTTGCCTTGCCTTGCCTTGCCTCTCTTACCTCTCTCTCTCTGTCTCTGTTCTCTCTCTCCTCTCTCCCTGTCTCTGTCTCTCTTTCCCTCTCTCCATGTATCTCTCAGCCTTAGTCGAGGCCCTTTTCCCTGTCATTTTCTTTCTCCTCAGTAGAAAAAGGACAGGCCTACAAAGTAAATGTACTAGTAGACCTGTCCCTAATGCAGACTCCATTAAACCTTAACATCCCCATGAATATGAGCAATGGATTGGTTTCCATTTAGCAAGCAATTTGCTCCATTTTGCTGTTATCCAGGACCCTTTTTTTGTTGTTTTTGCACATTCACACACTTGGTCATTACAGCTGTGGACGTGATAGAGGTGATAGTGATGGTAACAACAATGGTAGTAGCAGTATAGTAGTGCACACTCTTTTTCCATACGCGTGTGGAATTTATTTATCCATCAGTATTCCTTCCATGGCTTAGCCAAGACTTGTGTCTCCAGTTTCTGAATGTTCATCGCTCTACTCTTTTTCTCCCCCTAGCATCTGCTTTGGGGAGGGTGTAATTGCCCTTCAGGGATAATTACAGTGTTTTTGACTTGATTTGACTTGAATTGACTTTTGACGCAAATCTTGTATTCTTGACCTACCCTTATTTCTTTTGGATATTGAGAAACTGAGACATCTAAAGACTGTTTCAGGCAGTTTTCTTTGCTGGAAATTTATTTCATTTATTTATACTATCTAGCTTTTTATTTTGAGGAATATATAATCAGCCCTTATGTGTTCTTTTTTACATTCACTCCCCGTGTGTTTGCACTTTAGTCAATTGTGTTATCCCCTCCCACTGAAACCAATGACCTTCTCTTCCGAAAATCGGAACGTGTGTGTAAAGATGTTATGCGTGCGTTCGCACACGCAACCTCGGTTCATAGTCTCATCCGAACGACTTTTAGGGGGATTAGAGTCGGCACTGGTGATAGCTGTAGAGGAAAAAAAAAACCTTATGCGGGAGATTCGAACTCGGGTTAGCAGATGATGAGCGCAACGTACATCACACTAACCACCAGGCTATCAGCCTGACAGAGCCTGTCTCCCTTCAGGCAGCAGGGAACATCTGAAGCACATTCCTCCTTTTCTTTCTTTTTTTCTACTAAGGCTCCGAGGCCCCACAACTGTGACCATTTTGTGAATGGTGTCGTGTTTCGCTCCCGATTAAGACTGCCATGCCACATTCCAACTTCGGGGATGATGTTTAGATACCACACCTGTCGGGGAGTGGAAGCAGCCAGGTACTGGTGTCAAGTTAAGCGGGAACAATTCCTCACACAGGTGCTTTGGATGTAGCTCAAGCACGGACTGATCAGGTCACGAGCTGAATGCAGTAAGGATCAGGCTATTCTCGCCCCCTTCCTCACCTCTGGGATATATTATTGTGTCGTCCATACCACTAACCTCAGCTTGCCAATATTCGAAATACAGACGGCGAGATGTCGCTTTTCGGTAAGCTGTGAACTCTTTACTGGGCCTCGGCTTAAAGTCTTATCCATACTTCAAGGGAATGGAGTCAGTGCCAATATTCTGCCTACGACCATGTCTGGATAAGACATCGAGGCCCCGTGTGATAAGGCACATAAAAAATATATATCACAATACGTTTAAAACTCGTTCCGTGTTCAAAAGAAAGCTTTGACCTGGTAGGAGTGGTTTTTTTTAAAGCCATGTATTTAGGCACCTTCCTTAAAGTCGGAACGCAGCTATTTTGATGGGGATTGAAAACTGTTGAAAACGCAAAACCTCACCATTGATGAACCTGGGAACTCTAGCTGAGGAACGACAAACAAACTATCCAGGAGGGATAACCCTCAAAGGGATATTAACCTCAGTGGACACACATACAGCACCCTCATTAAATTTAGAGTCATCCAGGAGGACATTGTACATACATCCATTCGTCTGCTGCTTCCACCTGGTTTGTATTGCAAAGCAAAACTATAGCATCAGAAAATGCTTCGACAATAAGACTCTAAGAGGATACTGTAGGGGATTAAAGATTTATACAGATAACAATTTTTGTGCAACAGTTTTTTTTCAGAAGTATTCACATTTTCCCCTCTAAAGGCAAGTAACCTAGTTCCACAAGACCTCTGTTTTCTTCATAAAATTGCTTCCACGTCTGTAGTTTGGAACGGGTTATGTTTTTAGATGGACTCTCTTAAGCCTTAGTTTCCTGTCTCTCTGAAAGGAAAAGGTTTGGAGGCTAGGTCAACGACCTATGTTACCTAGTGTAGATGACGAAAGTTATGTGTGCGTCTTATCCAAAAATCTAAGATGAGGCATGTTATCGACTTAAAACGCAATGTACGCAGTGTAGAAATGACAATGGTGCAATAGCAGAGCAGAAAAGGCAAAGACTGAAAAAACACACACACAAAAAGAAAACAACAACAAAACTTTCTGAGAGTTCAACTACTTTTCTCTTGCTCTATACCAGTTGACTAATGTCTCCTTTTAATGTTGTCTACCAGAATCTTCTCGCTGATGACTGCTTCTTTCTTTTCCAGCAGAATTTTTTTAAGGAAAGAAATCATGAGGACGTACCAATCGTCTTGTCTTATCCGGTTAATCTGTACCAATCAGCATTGTTACTGCACAGTTCGTGTTTTACAGCGTTTTACCTACACTGCTGTGATATGTTTTGTTTTTGTATCAAACCCTATTTTTTGTCTTTGATCGTATCTATCGCTTGTGGCAGTCTTTCTCTACTTTGCCCACCCTTCCCTGTCATATATCTGGGACACAGTTTCCTTCCCACGCTGTTTCTAACCTTGACTTATTTCTGCTTAGCCAAATAGTCCTTTGATCTGACTTTCAGAACCACGCTGCAAGATCAGCAAGCGCTGTACTTAAAACAGTCACATACGTACACTTTTCATCCAGTGTGCAATTTCAATCTCCAAGTGATTCCCAGGTGGATGAGTGAGTGAGTCAGAGTGCACATTCTGGTGAGCCCCAGAGTGTTAAGCAGGAAAACAACAACAATGACAGAACCACATCTTCATTCAAACACCAGGACTCATGTAAAGTCAAAAGGAACTGAACGATACTACTCAGGCCTTGCTTTAACACCCTGGGGGACGTCTGTACATTATGAACTATGATTGTGGCATGGGATTTTCAGGATGTGCACATGCTAAGCCTGCAGGAGGACCATCTGCCCTCTGTGTTCCTCCTCCAGTCTCCATTATGGCCTGACAATGTTAATGGCAGAAGGACCTGGTTTCTCTGACTACTAAAGTTACCGATATTTTTTCTTCGAAGTTTCTGATGCCATGTTCTTTTATAAATGTTTTCGTAAACGGTCTTCTGTTTAATATAAGCTCCACTGAGGTGTCCGTTACTTTAAAATGTGCTGTGAGATCTAGAAGTTTATATTTTTCATGGTATTTGTTCTGGATTTAAACTTGTAGTGTAGCCTATGATCCCTTCGTTCTACGCTGTTTTCAACAACAAAAAATTGGACATTTTTTTATTAACATTTTTATTTGCAACGTTTACGACCATTGTAACTCATACAAAACCTTAAACTGACATCATTTAACAATTTTCGACACTTTTGAAGCAACACTATTGTTTTAAATCGGAGGAAGACAGGATAACCCATTGGATCATTTAAGCACAATAATTAATTGATTTCTTGAATGAAGACTGCATTTACATCATTTTATCAGGCGCCCATTGAAGGACTTGTATCCTATCATCAAATAAAACGAAACTTATATCTGACATTTATTTCATGATCTCTGTTTTACAGTCCAAATATTTTGGATAGCTTTTCTATATACACTAGTCACTCTCGAGTGTTTTTTACTTTTCATAGCTTGTTATGATTTTTTTCTCTCTGCTTTTTGGGTTTTTTCTTTTTATACAAAAGGTTTATTTTCTTGTCTTTCCAGAGGAAACTAACAAAACGATAATCATTTGCAAAGCCGAGTTCATTTCGGTGTGTCAGATCTAAACATCGCAACCAAAAAAAACGCTAAAGAAACAAACAAACAAAAAAACATTCGCTATAAAACACGAGAAAGGCAAAACAAGAAGCAACAAAAAACATAAGCATTGACCAGCAGGGTAGGCACCTCATTATCTCGTCATTATGTCTATAGGTATACGGGGATTTCTCCTAAAACACCTACCGTAAAAAAGAAAAATAGAAGCAAAAAAAGCAGACGTGAATGCACGCTCAAGCAAGTTCACCATTTTGTTGTTTTTTGCTGTTGTTTTTTTGTGCAAACAGGAGATCGCAACTTTCATGGTAAACAGAGTCATACAGATACATACAGAGAGAGTGCTAGACAGACAAATGCACGCATACATAAAAGCACACACACACACACACACACACACACACACACACACACAAACGCACACGCACACGCACACGCACACACACGCACACGCACACACAAAGATACAGACTATGAACAGAATTACAAAGAGAGGGAGGTAAATACTATGCAGAGAGAGAGAGAGAGAGAGAGAGAGAGAGAGAGAGAGAGAGAGAGAGAGAGAGAGAGAGAGAGAGAGAGAGAGAGAGAGAGAGAGAGAGAGAAGAGAGAGAGAGAGAGAGAGAATGTGTGTGTGTGTTTGTGTGTGTGTCTGTGTGTGTGAGAGAGACAGTCAGACAGACAAAAACGGGAGAGAGACACACGGAGAGAGACAGACAGACAGATACATACATAGACAAGACTAGACAGACGGAGACAGAAAGAAAGGGGTAACCAAAAACTACAAGAACAAACAAAAACCGCTACAACCCAAATACACAACACACCATAGCACATCACAAAGCATCCAGCACATGCACACACCATATCACAACAACATAACACAACGTAAAAACAAGACACCTCAATATCTTTTACGCAGCTCTCATACACATTGTTACACACAATTAATACCCCCCCCCCTTCCAAGAATTAAAACAAATCAGAGCCAACCAACCAAGCAGGCTACCAAGCAGCCAACCAACTAAACAAAAAGACCGAGAAAAATCCGAACCAGAAAAACAAAAACTGAAAAAAAAAGAGAAAAAAATATATCTAGAAAGTATTGACCTCGCCGGGGATAGATCTCCTGAAAATCCGTGTAATCCTGCCTTCTTCAATGATATGCAAAAAATCAATTGAACGTATACGATCTTTGTTTTTTTTGTGTATTCCTGTGCTCTGCAGCTTCAAGGTTAATCCATAGTGAGATTTTGTACAAAGTTAATCATACAACCGTCTTTACTCCCATTGAGGCAGCCTGTTCCAACTTCGGGGTTGGTGTCGAAATACGACTCCTATGTAAATGCATTGTTTTTGGATTTGTTTTGTCATCCGTTTTACTAGAACAAATCAAGTGGAACGTGCGTGTATGTGCGTGTGTGTGCGTGTGTGTGTGTGTGTGTGTGTGCGTGTGTGTGAGTGCGTAAGTGTGTGTGTGTGTGTGTGTGTGTGTGTGTGTGTGTGTGTGTGTATGTGTGTGTGTGTCAGAATGCATGCAAGAATGTGTGTGTGTGTGTGTGTCTGTGTCTGTGTGTGTCTGTGTGTGTCTGTGTTATAATGCACGCAAGAATGTGTATGTGTGTGTATGTGTGTGTGTGTGTATGTGTGTGTGTGTGTGTGTGTGTGTGTGTGTGTGTGTGTGTTAGAATGCACGCAAGAATGTGTGTGTGTGTGTGTATGTGTGTTTTGTGTGTGTGTGTGTGTGTGTGTGTGTGTGTGTGTGTGTGTGTGTGTGTGTGTGTGTGTGGTGCGAGAGAGAGAGAGAGAGAGTATGCTAGCAGAGGGGGCAGCGATTTATAGTCTCATTCAAAGGACTTTTGGGGAAGGGAAGTCAGTACTGATGTGAATTCCAGTGAAAAGGCGCCTCACTGATGGCTGGATCCCGCAGAAGATGATATCGCTTAATAGTCCTATTCAATTCCACAGCAACAGAACATGCTTTTAAAGTTGATTTATAGACTGTTTCCTATCGAG
>CM060331.1:20673664-20696164 GCA_030674155.1 Stramonita haemastoma | reverse complement strand
AGACAAAGAGAGAGTGAGAGAGGGAGGGAGAGACAGAGACAGAGACAGGGACGGAGACAGAATTGATTTTTTGTGAGAACTGATCTGGAGAAGAACAACAACAACAAAAAGAAAAAGAAAAAAAAAAAAAGATTAAGCATAGAAAAAAACAAAGAAAGAAGAAAAAAAGAACACTTTTTTCCCAACACTAAAAGATAAAGGGCGAACTCGAGTCCAATAACATTGACACAAACAGCGAAATCCATGTTCATTAATCATATTAAATAAAATCTGGATTACAGTGTTTGACAAATGTGGGGGTAAACTATTAATATGGAATCTCAGAAAACCAGACGATGAGATGAATGTTCCAGATTTCGTGTTTCTGAAAATTTGTGCTGAGTCCTGGATTCTGTATGGAGGGAGAATATTGTAGATTTGCTGATACTTGCGTAACGAGAGTTTCTTATCTCTTATTCTATTGTGCATCCATCTAGTTGGCTTAGCGTAGTGTGGGAATGATCCATTTATCTTTTCGCATTGTTTGCTTGTTCGTTTCACTTTTTTTTAAATATTTCGATTTATCTCGTTGCTTCTGTGTGTGTGTGTGTGTGTGTGAGTGTGTGTGTGTGTGTGTGTGAGTGTGTGTGTGTGTGTGTGTGTGTGTGTGTGTGTGTGTGTGTGTGTGTGTGTGTGTGTGTGTGTGTGAGTGTGTGTGTGTCTGTGTGTGCATGTGTGAACATGTGTGTCCGTGTGTACGAACTTGCGTGTGTGTGTGTGTATGTGTGTGTGTGTGTGTGTGTGTGTGTGTGTGTGTGTGTGTGTGTGTGTGTGTGTGTGTGTGTGTGTGTGTGTGTGTGTGGTGTGTGTGTGTGTGCGCGCGCGTGTGTGTGTGTGTAGTTCACTAAGTACTTATTTAGTTTGAATTTAATTTCTCATGTGATAAGATGGAAAGAAATACATGGCTTAAGGAAACAAAGAACAAAGGATAGAAAGAAAAAAAAGCGGAAAGAAAACTGAGAACAGATCACAAAAAGAAAAAAAAAGACTAAAGAAAGGCAAAAGAAAGAAAGAAAGAAAAAAAGAAAGAAAGAAAGAAAGAAAGAAAGAAAGAAGAAGAAAGAAAGAAAGAAAGAAAGAAAGAAAGAAAGAAGAAAAAAGAAAGAAAGGAAGGAAAAAAGTGAAAGAAAGAAAGAAAGAAAGAAAGAAAGAAAGAAAGTAAAATAAGAAAAACGAATGGTTGTCTCGTTTATACGCTGCTCAACATATCACTACAAAGCATTTCAAGATTTCATGAAATATCCAAGTTTTCTCACATGATATTATATAATATATATATTATATATTATATATATATATATATATATTATATATATATATATATATATATATATATATATATATATATATATATATATATACAATACACATAATATATATATTTGATAAATCGTTAGACTAGCCACCAGGTTTTCAGTCATAGATTTAATATTAAGCTTAGCTGACAGCAGTTTCGATAGACTCTCTCTCTCTCTCTGTCTGTTCTCTCTTGCTGTCTCTCTGTCTCTGTCTCTCTCTGACTCTGTCTCTCTCTCCACCTTTTTAGAATTCTTGTTTGTGTCTTTCCCCATATTCATTTGTTTCAAGCATACATGTGTTTTCAGAGTTTGTTACCAAACTGTAGCATTCTGTCGCCTTCTGCGAAATATTATTTGCAATTCCAAAAAAGTGTTAGTGTAAGGACATGAGAAATGCGAAAATGATATGACAAACAAATAACCAAATAAACGAATAAAAGATGTTTCTTTTCCAAACCTATGCATATGATACACTTTAATATAAAACTTGTATTGTTCGTATATCACAATATATTGACAGCAAAGGAAAAAAAGATCACACGGGCTTTTCTTGTTTTGTGTCTAAAGTTTTCTTTAAGAAAGATAGACAAGGAAAAAAAAACGAAAGGAAAAGAGCTAAGCGTTGGATTTTTTTGAATAATTATACGTAAAAGTTTGCAATGTTTGTACTTACTCTTTCTTTGTTGTCATCCACACTTTTGTCTTTATTTCTTCATCGCTCTCCTGATCTGCCTGTCTATCTCTGTCTCTTTTCAAGTGTCTGTCTCTCTTTTAATCTCTGTCTTTTTCTTCTTGTCTGAGCTCTCTCTGTCTCTGCCGTCTGACTGTCTTGTCTGTCAGTCTGTTTGTCTATCTGTTCCTCTATTCCTTTCTTCCTCGTATTTGGTGCGTTGTGTGTTGTGTGTGTGTGTTGTGTGTGTGTGTGTGTGTGTGTGTGGTGTGTGTGTGTGTGTGTGTGTGTGGGGGCGTGTGTGTGTGTGTGTTTGTGTGTAAGCGTCTGTTTCTGTGCGTGAGCTTCAGTTTGTGTGTGGTGCGTGCGTGAGTGTGTATGTATACTTGCGTTTGCGCACACACGCACGCACGCACGCATGCGTGCTGAATCCTAATAAGCTTATCTTGCAAAAAATGCGTACAAAGATTATACTACAAACACATACTTAAGGAACCCGCGGAGTAAAATTCCTTGCAAGTTTAAACCAGGCTTTAGTTGTTTAATGTCTTGTCAGGATTGCAAGAAAGATTTTGCTGGCTGGCTATCACGCTTAGTCTGAATATTTGATAGGAATTTCTCTAGCTCTGCAACTCTAAAGTCATGGTTAGAGCAGAGGAGATTTGGGGACTGATATTTTTAGTCTCAATCCTACTACCTTATCTTCCGCTATACTGGTGGTGTTTGTGTTGAAGTGTTGTAAAGACTGATTTTGCGGGTTACAGGCATTTTCTCTCTTTTACTTCTGTTTCTCTGTTTTGCTAAAATTAATAATAGATTTGTCTCTGTCGGTCTCTCTTTTTCTGCCTGTGAATTTTACTAAACCATACATGTATGTATGTATGTATGTATGTATGATGGATGGATGGATGGATGGTGATGGATGGATGGATGGATGGATGGAATGGATGGATGGATGGATGGATGGATGAATTGATGAACTGATGAATGGATTGATTAGTGGATGCATGTATCTATCGATTGATTTACCCCTAGCTATATGTCTGTCTCTTGTCCTCTCTACATCTATCTACTGATCGCTATATTTATCTGTCAAGATCTATTTTATGCACACATCAGTTTGTAGAATGCATTTTCTAAATTATTTCTTTCCGTTGTTGTAATTTTCTTTTCTTTTCATTGTTTATCATCCCATTTTGCATTTTTTTTGTTCTTTTCTGTTCTGTCTTTTTTTTCTTTTCACATCTGTCTTGTTCTTGTTTATCTCTAGTGGTATTGGTTATATTTTAGTAACTTAGAATTTTTATCTATCCGTGCTACAAAAGAACTTTAAAGGAATCACACACAAAATCCAAGTCAAGAACAAGGCTTAGTTGACTAAAAAAAAAAAAGCTCATAACTTATCCTATCATAGAAGGTATTTGTAAAGAAAAAAAACAACATATCAATGGCGATGTCCTTGTCACTGCGTGATGACCAATAATCCAAACCTTAGTTTATTAAAGGGCTTTTACTTGCATACAGCCAGTCAAATAAGCTCAGATTCGTGCAACACTCTTGTGATCGCGCGGGCCTAATGCAGTTTCTTCGTAGAACAGTGCTAGTTTGGGGGTAGCCTGAGGCAGCTGAGTGGGATGACTTGCGACCACATTCCCTAAATCTGATAATTTCCCTGGGACAAATATGCAATCTCAAACAATTCAACCATGCAGCCATGGAAGCGTGTGGATAAAAGCTATCTTTTCTGTTACCCTATCTTCGTTTCTGCCGTGTCTTGTGCCCAAGACTGTCTGAGTCCTGTGTGGACACTTTAATACTGACCAGTGCCCTGCTTCGCCACCTTCCTCCACCCCTGGCTTTCACACAGGGGTCCAATAGAAACCCTGTCTTTCACGAGACGAGAGGTGCAGGAATCAGGACCGGAAGAAAAAGGGGCTTAATTCTTGTGGCTCAGTGGATGGTAGACAACTCTCACGCTATCATGGTTATTGTTTTTTTATGAATAATGTATTATGGCTGAAGGCGTTAGTGAGTCTAGATGGGTTAGGGTGGTAGGTGTGATATGGATACGTGTTATATATATATATATATATATATATATATATATCATGCGTGTTTATGTGTGTAAGTATGTGTGTGACAGAGACAGAGACAGAGAAAGACGGAGAGAGAAAATAACACACACAGACACGCACATACACATACACACTTGCACGCGCACACACGCACGCGGGTGTAGGAAGGAAGGGGGGTGAGACAAGCACACATACAGACACACCGAAAGGACCACGTAGAGAGACTGATACAAACGGGGAATAAACACACAATCAGAAAGCGAAAATACTTCTGAGCTTTTTCCTTTTTATGACAGGTCAAGTAAAACTTCAACCAAAGCTCTCTGAACCCCATAGGAGATACTTCACAATCAAGGGGTCCCCGACTAGACAGTACTGTTATCTTGCCCCACGACACACACTGGGCCCAGTGATCAAGAATCACTCTCACCACAGGAGAGGTGCAGAAAGCTAAACCGAAAAAAAAGAAAAGGGGGCTTACATCTTACGGTCCAGTCACTGGCAGACAGGGAGCTCTCATGCCATTGTTGGTTATTCTCTTGGAAATATCGCATGTCTGATGGATTAAAAAAAAAGGTTAGGAAAGTATGGGATAATGGTGATGGAGGGTGTGACTAGGGATAAGCTGGCTTAAGAAAGTTTCGTTCTTATCCTTTTTTTCTTCACACTTGTTTGATTATTGCAAGTGTTTTGGGCCATCGGTATAATCAGAAGTTTAGTAGACTGAAGATCGTTTGTTCTTTGTTTTTTTAAACCATAGTGTAAGTGTTGTTGCGTGTAGACAGGATCAATGCATTCTCTTCAGTAGTATTTTAACTTAAAGGAAAAGATGAACAAGTTGAATGGATTTACGTTGAAAATGAAGCGTGGCATCTGACGTGTGAAAGATTATAGTCTGCTGAAGAGCACGCACAGATTAGAAAATCGCATGTTGTCTGTCATCTTCTACGCTGTCTTCTTTAGGTAACTTAAGTGCATGTCTGTATTTACTATGAAGTTACAATTGTGGTATTCGTTGTTCATAAAAGTTTATACTGGTTTGTTTTAATTAATATGGGAATTAACTTTTAAAATTGTGTTCAAGTGCTTAATAAGGCAGGGATTTATGTCATCAAAATGAAAACTATCTTAAGAAACGAGTTGAATAAAATTACTGTTGTAAAAATAACAGTTCAAATAATAAACGGCATGAAACGTGATTTTCAACCAGACACAAACATTTTTTTTTTTTAATAAAACACACAAAAAAACCCATCATTCAAACATTATGTTCAAACACAGTGCGTTTCTCTAAAGAATGAAACACAAGCTACAAACGTAGATAGAATCAGCAGAAAGAAGACAAAGACAAACGTCAAAGAATCTTTATCTCTCTGAAAAATGACTGCTCCAACACTGATCCCCCTCTTCATAGCACCCACTCCAAAACCCTCTCCACAAGACCCAGACAGGGGATTGATTCCCGCTGAGTGACGGCTTTACCCAGGATCCCAGACAAAGAGGAACAAAGCCGCCAACCTTACACTGCAGAGATGAGAGATGGCAGAGAACACAGCAGAGACTAGCAGGTTACGTCTCAGCCCTGGAGACTCCGGAGATCTGGCCACTTGTCACCGGCCAATGAGCATGCGCGTCACAAAAGGAACAGGAAGTAGTACAGGGATGCTGGGATTAGATGAACTTGAGGGAGCTGATAATAATTATCTTGTCAATATTTTTCTTGCAGTGTGGACAGTGACTGGTAGTGTGGATATTTTTTGTATGCATTTTGGATGCTAGAAAGTGTACTGTGTATGCATGCATGATTATGTGTCTATGTCTACATCAGCATAATATCCAAGCATGCATTCACGTAGGCACATATGTATACATACCCATGCACACATTACGCACTTGCATTTGCAAACAGACGCGCACACTCATTCACTCACACACGCACACACACACACACACTCACGCACGCAGGCACGCACGCAGGCACGCACGCACGCGCACACACACACACACACACACACACACAACCACACCACACACCCACACCCACACACACACCCACACACACACACACAGGTAGACAGACAAGCGGACACATTGATGTGGACATACAGACTTAGAATGTGGGAATGCCAAATCTACCTATGTCTTTAACATGATTCATATCTCTCACTACGCTTAGTCAAACAATCTTGACTGTCGTGTATCTAAGTTTCGACTCAAGTAATCCCACTACGTACACGCAAGCTACAACCCCTACCTCCCCCCAAAAAAAATCCATAGACAATGCCATCAAAATTACTGTCTTATACCAAAAGCTATTGGCAGACTTAATCTGATCACATTGATGAATCCAGTAAGAATCAGTTACAGGCCGAATCAACAACCAAGAGGCTGAAAACGAAGTTAGATTGACCAGGGAAAGGTAAAGCAACAAAAGCAAACATACTTCAACTGTAGTTTTTGTCGACATGATTCAACTGTAGGGTTATTTGTACTTCATTTTCATTGACCAAGACATTGTGTGGGTCTACTCTTGCTTTTGATAACGATAAAGAAAACAAGTTGTTGATAATTAATGCCCGTTTTCGTGATGTTCAGACAACTGTTGTTATTCATGTATGGAAGAACATTACATCTATGAAAATTTCTGATTAATTTAGTAATATTTTTTCTCTACAGTGACGGAGAGGGTTTTAATACACATCCTCAGGATAAACTGTAAGTTCTGTAAGACTGTCAATAGACACGGGAGGAATAATTTGCGGTTTGATTGTTGTCGAGTATCTCACCAAACAGGCAGCATTAATACAGACTTAAATAATGTTCTTCTCTTTTGGTGAAGGACACAAAGGGATATATTATGAGCTTATCGTAAATAAAAACAGTTTACTTTTTTCTCTTTTAGTGAAGGTCAGAGGCTGCTATGATATGAGTTTTTCGTATATAAAGACAGTTTAGTTTTCTCCTCATATAGTGAAGGTCACAGGGTGTTATAGTATAAACCTACCACAAATAAAGACAGTTTACTTTACTTCTTCTTTAGTGAAGGTCACAGGCTGCTATAGTATGAACTTATCGTAAATAAAGATAGTTTTTTCTATTAGATTTTGAAGTATGACGGTATGTTGACTTAAAGAAAACCTTGGCATTTTTTAAATTATCAACAACTGACAAAGCATTTTGCCTGAGACAAACAAACAGGGTGAACATCCTAGACACAGAGATAGAGATAGATAGATAGATAGATAGATAGATAGATAGATAGATAGATAGAGAGAGAGAGAGAGAGAGAGAGAGAGAGAGAAGAGAGAGAGAGAGAGAGAGAGAGAGAGAGAGAGAGAGAGAGAGAGAGAGAGAGAGAGAGAGAGAGAGAGAGAGAGAGAGAGGAAATCGAAAAAAAACACAAATAAGAAATACTATAAACTCAGCACAGTCATGTGGGATTTCATCATGTGATGATGGCAGGATTGGTCGTACTCAAAGAATAAAATAATGTTATTATTTTCACGTCGAGTGTATTTCCAATCACCGTCTAGTATTGATATGTAACAAAATCCAAAAAGGAGTACAGAATCAATAAAAGTCTCACAATTCAAAACCTGATTCTACAACAATTCAGTCACACCATTAAACAAGGACAGAAAATCATTAATTCAGTCTGGAAGCAAATGAGCTGGTTAGTAATCATAACGTTTCCCTGTCCACCCACAGTTTTGATTTTTTTATCGTCACTCTGGTTTTGAGATGACAAGACAAAAAACTTTTAATAAATTAAATCAGAAACATATATTTATTGTTTCTCCAAATTTGGTATTTACAGTTTGTTTTAGAAGACTCTACTCATGTTGTTTTAAAGTATCCCTTATTCTGTTTCGGCTATTGACATTCCAGGGGGGAAAAAATATCACAAGTCAATTGTGAGTTTATCTCTGACATCAGCAACAAAAATCGTAATTAATTAACATACTGGACAAGATCAAACGGTTAAAAGACTTTAAATTCTTCTCTTGTTTTGGTGCAGATTGTATCCACTCTGACTTTAGGAATGAAATCTACAATAGAGCTGGAGAACTTTTAACAGCAAGGATAACAAAAACAACAATTACAACAGGAATCAAACACCTCTCTCTCTCTGAGACAGACAGACAGACAGATACAGAGACAAAAGACAGACAGACAGAAACACAGACAACAGGGAGACGGACAGACGGACAATCACAAAGACAGAAACATTGACATATGGACAGACAGAGGAATATACGGAGACAGAGACAGAGAGAATAGCAATACGTTCGCTCTATATGATGAGGAAGTAAACCCAGAAGGAAAATTACAACAACTAACACACACACACACACACACACACACACACACACACACACACACACACACGACACACACAGAAGAAAAAAAATAAAGTGACAGCGGAAGAAAGAAAACTTCTGTCTCGGTGCGGTCTCGCGAGATCTCATCCCATGATTCTGGCCAATGAGTGCAGAGGTCAGGGAGGTCACTGTGAGGGACAGGCACCTGAATTCGTTGATGAGGGTAGCTGATGTTGTTTTGAATAGTGTATGACAGGAAGGCGGGCATTATTGCTTTTTCGGGGAGGGGGTGGGGGGACAGGGGGCCGAGGGGGAGAGGTGGGGGAGGTGAGATTAGAGGTGTGTGTGTGTGTGGGGGGGGGGGGAGTGTTGTGTGTGTGCGTGTGTGTATGCGTGCGCGCGCGCGCGCGCGCGGTTTGTGTGTGTGTGTGTGTGTGTGTGTTGTGTGTGTGTGTGTAAGTGAGAGCCTGGGTGCTTTTTGGGAGAAGAGTTGAGATTAGTCGGTGTGTGTGTGTGTGTGTGTGTGTGTGTGTGTGTGTGTGTGTGTGTGTGTGTGTGTTGTGTGTGTGTGTGTGTGTGTGTGTGTGTGTGTGTGTTTATGTCGTTTATTGTTGTTGTTGTTGTTGTTGTTGTTGTTGTGTGTGTGTGTGCCTTGGCGCTTTTGGGGGAAGAATTGAGATTAGTGTATGTGAGCGTGCGCGCGCGCGTGTATGTATGTGTATGTATTTGTGTGTGTGTATCTTTGTGTATGGATGCATTTATCTGTATATGTCAGCCTGTCTGCCTGCCTGTACGTCTCTTTCCAAGTATGTCCGTGTGTGTTATATGAGAGACATTACATCCTTCATTTTCTCTGAAAACAGCATAAGGAAGAGCATCATCGTCTGGAATTCTGCCAGTTATGAGCTTGATGTATCTACTGTGATGATATGAGAATCCACTTGAGGGACCAGGACTTGTGTTGATAGGCATTCTGCTCCATGAATAGCAATCTGATCCTCCTAAGTGAGGCCATACTGCCATTGTCTGGCGCCACTTATACCTTTCATTGGGTCTCAGGTTATTCTTGCTGGCTGCAAGGATAGATCATTTTCTTAACAAAACTTTTTTAGATAAAATGTGTTTATGTGCACTGAATACGGAATGCACTATATTCTTCTGGTTTTTGCTGTTTAACTAAAAGGCTACCAAAAATCATAAAGAGCAAACTTTAAGTACAATGGAAAGAGTGATGTGACCAAATAAAGATTTTTTTTGTTCACATTATTGGGCTTTTTTTCTTGTTAAATGACGCTACGTTTCTTGAACAGACGATGTTTTTAAAGAAAATGTTCATGATTATGTAATTTTTTTTTTAAGTCCAACTGAATACTATGTTGATGCATTTCCCATTTACACAGGCATACTTATATCAAATTAAAGGACCATCTTTTCCAACTACTCAGTTAGCCACATTCCGACGTCAAAGTTTGTTGTCTAAAAAAAGGCACTTGTTTATATGCGGGCATTGTTTTTATTATTAAGGGTAATATGTTCCTACAGCAGTAAAATGGCATACACTTCCGAACTCATGAGATTTAACGTGTGCACAAGATGATATGTCTGCAATTTGCAAACGCGTCCATCGGTTATGATATCACCAGAAGTGGTAGAGAAATGGTGTCAGTACGGATGTTAACTTCAGGAAAAACGCCCTTAAAAACCACAGGCGACTCTGTGGAGAATCGATCCCAGGTTGTGGGACCAGGAGCACCCTGGTCTAACCACTAAGCCATCCTTACCCCACTGTATGACTATAAGAACTCATCCTTTGGGAACTCAGGCGATAGGCGTGCAGGCATACAGAATGAAAATAAAATGAAACAGCACACAAAAAGAAAGAAACAGGTAATAATGCAAAGCCGAAACGAAAAATAGAACCGTTTTAAGTGGTCACTTCACATATTTTTTGGTGATAATTTTTGCTGTGTATTACCAAGAGTTAAGTGTGTTTGTGTGTGTTTTGTGTGTTTTGTGTGTGTTGTGTGTGTGTGTGTGTGTGTGTGTGTGTGTGTGCGGCTGTGTGTGTGTGTAAGTGTGTGCGTGCGTGCGTACGTGCGTTTTGTGTATGTTTTGTGTGTGTTTATTTATTTTATTTTCAGAATGATGGAATATGCACTTATGTACTTTTTACATCTAGTCCCGTGTGTATGTACTTTTGTTCATTTTGTCATCCATTCTATTTCTGTTGATGTGTGTGTGTGTGCGTGCGTGCGTGCGTGTGTATATGAGTGTGCGTGTGTGTGAGTTGGTGTGTGTGTGAGTGAGTGCGTGCATGCATGCGTACGTGCGTATGTATGTGCGTGTGTGTGTATGTGTGTATGTGTGTGAGTGAGTTTCTGTGTGTGTGTGTCTGTTTATGCGTGCGTGCGTGCGTACGTGCATGAGTGTTCTTTGGCGGGTGCATAAATTTTATATTTACAGTTTGACTTGGGTACTTTTGTGTTGTGTGTGTGGGGGGGGGGGGGGGGGGCGTTGGTTTAAGATTTCTATTGAGATAATAGCTGCTGGCCCGTTTATACTTCTCTTTCTATGTCCCTCCCTACACATAAAGAACGAGGAGAGAGAGAGAGAGAGAGAGAGGAGAGAGAGAGAGAGAGAGAGAGGAGAGAGAGAGAGAGAGAGAGAGAGAGCAGACAGACAGACAGACAGAAGACAGACAGACAGAAGACAGACAGACAGACAGACAGACAGACAGACAGACAGAGACAGAGACACAGACAGACAGACAGACAGACAGACAGACAGACAGACAGAGACAGACAGACAGACAGACAGACAGACAGACAGACAGACAGACAGACAGTCAGCAGACAGAGACAGGCAGACAGACAGACAGAGACAGACAGAGAGAGGGAGACAGAGACACAAGAGAGAGACAGAGACACAGAGAGAGAGAAGAGACAGAGACAGAGACAGACAAAGACAGCAGAGAGACAGAGAGACACAGAAATAGACAGACAGACAAGATAGAGACAGAGAGAGAGAAAGCATCGCACAATAGAGAAACAGAGATAGCGACGTAAGTTTAAAGAAAAAAAGACACAGAGACAGAAACACAACAGTCAAAGCAACGGACAAACTTTATAAAAACACACATTGCGGGGCATGGAAGATAGAGAAAATAATGTTGAAATAATTATGTTGAACACTTGAGTGATGAAACGTGCTACACATAATGAACGCACCGCAAAAATGAATAATAAACTTATAACAACAAAACAAGAGAATAAAAAGGAGACAGAGGAAAAGCATTTTAGGAAGTGACAAAATTTAATTACACAAATGGGTTTTAAGGAACAAAAAATCATTTTGACAGGGGAAAAAGTCCTGCCTCAAATATTTTTCGCAACTAAAAATACACAATACTGAAACGTAATGTAACAAAATGGATGTACAATGCGTGAAATATGCCAAAAGAGTATTCAAATATGAAGAAGAAAACAAACACACGCCAACAAATAATCAACAATAATCAAAACTACATGCAACGAATATAAAACACGTTGAAAAAAATACAGTACATATAAAGAAGAGGAACATTTCTGTTTTGGAAAAGAATAAGACGGATAGAAAAATAGGCATTATTGTTCATCTTTGTCTGCTCTGTTGTACTTTCTTTTTGTCTCTCTCGTCTCCTTCATGTTGCAGTCTATTGTTGTCTGTCTGTGTGTGTCTGTTGTGTTGTTTGCTGTTTGTGTGTGTGTTGTTGTGTGTGTGTGTGTGTGTGTGTGTTGTTGTCTGTCTGTGTGTGTGTCTGTTGTGTCTCTCGGTGTCTCGGTGTCTCTCTATCTCTCTGGCTGTCTTGTCTTCTGTCTGTGTCTCCTGTCTCTCTATGTCTCTGTCTGTTTGTCTCTCTCTGCCTCCTTCTCTCTCCCTCTCCTTCTCTCTCTCGTTTGCTCTTCATTCTTATTATTTTATCTATCTTTTGTATATATTTATATTATTATATATATGAAAGTGTTGCAACATTTTTTGGACGCCATAACAATGTAATAAAATGTATAAAAAAGAAAGAAAAGACACAAGTCAGCTAAAATAATACAAAAAAAACAATCAAAAGATTACATAAGACAATGCAAAAGAACAGCTTGAAAAGAACAATACAAATCAATACTTCCACACACGCAAAAAAACAAAACCCTCTATAAAATTAAAAAAAACTTCTTTGAAACAAAAAAATATCACGCCATTTCAGCAGCATTACATTTTTAATCCCTAGCATATGCAGTGACATGTACAGAACATAAGAAACGTCTATTTAACCACATTTCAAATAGTCCCTTGAAATGGTCTGGTTGAGAAACAAAAGTACAAACTAGTAACACAATCACTTACGGTGAAATTCTAAGCAAGAGGAAGTCAGACCTACATTAGCCGTTTATTTATTACTTACATTATTCGTTTTAGCATAGCCGGTTTTTTTCCTTAACACTCGATAAGACACGGTAAAAACTAAAGTATGATCAAACACGTCACCAAACACAACAAGAAGACTAAAAGTGCCGAAAAAACACAACAAAATTGGCAAAAGAAAATAAACGCAACATAGATAACAATAACAGCAGCAACATCAAAGCATGGAAAGACGAATTTATGCAGATACTTGCAAAACACATAGACACGTACAAAGACACAGAGAGATGCAAACATCGTAGACAAACAGATAAGCAGTATAAAAAGATTGATAGACAAAAAGAAAAACACACGTGTATGCACATATACACACATCGAAACACAGACACAACACACACACACACACACAACACACACACACACACACACACACACACACACAACACACACACACACACACACACACACACACACACACACACACACACTACACACGCACACACACACACACACACACACACACACCACGCACACACACACACACACGCACGCACGCACGCACGCCACCACGCACCGCGCACCGCGACGCGCACACACACACACACACACACACACAAGTAAAAGACATTAGCGGAAAGGGAAAATGTTGACAAAATGTGTGAGGACGCCATAACATTGAATGAAAAATAAAATTAAAAACGAAGGCAAAGAAACAAAATAGCTATAATAATGAAAAAAAAACAATTAAAAGATTACCTAAGAAAATGCAAAAGAGCAGATTGAAAGAACAACAGAAGACATAAAAGAGAAGAGAACAAGCTGAAGTGTTTTTGTTTTCTTCATTCCCTCCGTAACAATGGGTTAGCCGTCTTTTTGGAAGAAAAACAGATAAAAGGTGCTAGAATTCATAGAAAAAAAAAACCAATGGAAACATTTTTATTTTGTCTCCTTCCCTAACAATAGCTTAGCTAGATTTTGAGGAAAAAAAAGTCACATAAAAGATCAAATATTAAAACATGAAAAGACCCGAAATTTCACAGAAAAATCTTAAATCAATGCACATTCTGAATTCATATCAAACAATGAAAAGAAAAACAGAATATACCACAAACATTCATTCGTAAAAAAGTCAATTCGAGGATTGATAGTTCAATCTGAACGCTGAGCTAGGTATACAATATCCAGTTTTGTTGTCTTCAGCATTCAAGATTATCAGCTACTACATTATACAATAAAAAAATGGCTATGTATAAGTAAGGGCAAGTCACAAGATCAAAAGGACTTGCAAAAACAATTCTGCAAGGCACTGTCCAAGGAGGAAGAAAAAGAGGCAGACCAAGGAAGAGATGGAAGGCCAACATCAGCGAATGGACAGGACTAGAACTCGACAAACCCTGAGAAAAACAGATCAGAGAGAGGAATGGGGGAACTGGTTGTCAAGTCTTCATGGGTGCCCCACGGTTGCCAGGCTAAGGGATAGAAAGATAGATATAGATAGATAGATTGCATAGGTATAAACAGATGTCGGCTACAACGCAAGCTTGGTTTGCAATTTCAGTCCTCTTTCGTGTTTCAGTTGGTTTTTTTTTTTTACCTTTCAGCAAATTAATCAGAGTTGGGAAGTCCATTTGCTTGTAGAAAATCCCGACAAAACTATCAAAGCATAAGCCATTTGTTGTGAAATACCGTATGGTTCTTGTGCTAATATTTTTTAATGTCATTCTGCACGCTCTTGTAATGTTTACTAATACTTATTTTCTAAAAAAAATTCTATATACAATAACTTAATCATATATTTTTGAAACCTTTTTCAGGGGGATGGGAAGTATTAAGTATTGTGTCTAGTATGCCTACAACACCACACACACACACACACACACACACCACACACACACAACACACACACACACACACACACACACACACACACACACACATACACACACACCATTCACTCATCATCACCACTCACACACCATCATCACACACAATACTACACACAGACTCACTCATCACTCACTCGCTCACGCAACTCTTGCGACACGTTAACGTCCGCTCGAACCATTCTACATACATATTTAAACTGCATGCACACGGACTAGACTGATTGCTATTCTGTTATCTCAATTAAGATAAATAATGATAACTCACTCACTCACTGACTCACTCATTCACTCACTACCTGACTCACTCACTGACTCACTCACTAACTCACACACGCACTCACTCACTCTCTTTAATCTCTTACCCAGCCCTCATTCTGTCTCTGCTCTGTCCATGTATCTATGTATCTATGTATCTATGTATCTATCTATTTATCTATGTGTATCTATTTATCTATTTATCTATCTATCTATCTATCTATCTATCTATCTATCTATCTATCTATCTATCTATCTATCTATCAGTCTATCTATCTATATATCTATCTATCTGCACTCTTTTCACATTCAAGGGCTGCCTAATATTGAGTTTTTTCTTCCCCGAAAAATCGCCCCATTCAAAACAAGAACTTGATATCAAACTGGAATTGACACCTTGGCCAATGATTTATTTTTGAAGCACAAAAATGCCTGTGTTTCCACTTCTTCTCAGTTTTCCTGTCAGCTTGGAGGGAGCTTTTATTGTTTTACTCTTCATGGTGTTCTTTTGCTTTTCTCGTTTTTTGTGTGTCTCTTCTTTATCGTTGTTTCCTTCCGCCTGTTCCTTTTTTGTCTTTTGTTTTCTCTCTATCTCTGTCTCTGTATCTCTATGTCTTTTGTCCCTGTGTTTCTGCCCCTGTCTGCCTGTCTGTCTGTAATCTCTGTCTGCCTGTCTCTATTCTTCTCTCTCTCATCTCTCTCTCTCTCTCCTCCTCTCTCTCTCTCTCCTCTCCCCTCTCTCTCTCTCTCTCTCTCTCTCCATGGTCCTGTCTTCCCCTCTCTTCTCCCCCATCTTCTTCATGTCTCTCTGTCTCTGTCTGTCTCTTTCTACACACACACGCACACAACACACACATACACACACCACACACACACCACATCACACACACTACACACACACACACACACACACACACACACACACACACACACACACACACACACACAACACATCACATACATACACACTCGTTATTTTTCTCTCTCTTTGTTCTTCTCTATCACTTCGGATAAAACTATAAACTGAGGCCCTGCGTGCGAACGCACGCAGAACATCTTGCCTTGCACACATGTAAAACAAAACATGTCCCTCCTTTCGCAAACGTAGATCATTACGTGCCGGTGGGAATGGATGCCAAAACATAAGAAAACCGCATGCACACAGGAACTGGATGTAAAAAAGCCCTTAAATACTAATTCACATCCTCGAGTTGAAATAAAGCTAATACATCTATATAATTATCTCTCTTACCAATTGTAATTCATTCTTTATAATTATGCCTTTGATGCATTTTCACATGTCCTGCACTACAGGTAGGATTTTTTGGCTGCATCTTTTTCCAATATGACTTTTCTGTAGCGAAAAAGAAGGATCGATGTAAAATACTAAAATAAAATCTCTAAGACCTGGCATTTTGCGCTAAGGCATTATTCTTGGAAAAAAAGAATAAAGAAAATGGCAGCCTGTTCTTTCCCGCTCTCTGTGATTGTCTCAAGTCATCATGTCCATATTCTTCGTGTCCGTGGTGTCCTTTGTGTTTTTGTTTCATTTTTTCTTCGTGTTTTGCCTTCTTTCTGCTTGTCTTGCTTTCTTTCAATCTGTCTTTTTTCTTTCTTTGTTTCTTTCTTTCTTTCTTTCTTTCTTTCTTTCTTTCTTTCGTTCTTTCATTCTTTCTGCCATTTTCCTTCCTTCCTTCTTCCTTTCTTTCTTCCTTCCTTCATTTCTTTCTTTCTCTTTCTTCTGTTCTTTCCCACAGCCCTGATATGGCCTGTGTGGTTGGCGGGGCTAAAAACAGCAAGATTGCATTCTTTTCTTCTGCTTTCTTACTTCTTTTACTTTTCTCTGTTTCTCTCTTTGTCTCTTTGTCTTTCTGTTTCTGTCTCTGATATGTCTCTCTGCCTGGCTCTGTCTCTCTCTTCTGTCTGTTCTTGTCTCTCTGCCTGTCTCTCTTTTTCTGTCTCTCCTACTTCCCCTTCCTTTCTCTTCCTCTCTCTCTCTTATTTCCATTCTCCATCTCTTTTTTTTCCCATTCCCTCCTCCCAAAATATGTTATAATCTATCTAGTCTTATGATCCCACTAAGAGAAAAAAAAATCTCTTAAGGTACGTCTATGCTTTTTGAGTTTTAGATTTGTTTTCGGTCTCTCTTTTTCTTGAGTACATGCCACCCCCCCAAAAAAAGAACAGGGCTGGATGCAAAAATTGGGATCTTTGACAAAGCATTCTTTTCTTGAAGAAAAATCAAGCAGGCAATCAAGCGAACAAAAGCGAGTTCTCTTCTTGTCTCCCTTCCCTATCTTCTTGGGCCGTGTTCACATTTTGTTCTGATTCATCTTGCTCCTCTTGTTGACGTCTTTTCTTTTGCTTCATGTCTTGCTGTCTTCTTTTTTCTTATTCTTTCTGCATTTTTCTTTCGTTGTTGTTTTTCTGGTTTTTTTGTGTTTTGTTTGGTGCTCTCTTTTTTTTCTTTCTAGTCTTCTTCTCGTTCTTTTATGGAGTATTGTTGGGTATTTTTGCATTATTCGTGATTTTTCTTGTTCTTGTTCTTGTTCTTCTTCTTGTTCTTATTGTTCTTCTTGTTCTTGTTGTTCTTGTTCTTGTTCTTCTTGTTCTTCTTTTTTTGTTCTTCTTCTTCTTCTTCTCCTTCTTCTTCTTCTTCTTCTTCTTCTTATTCTTCTTCTTCTTCTTCTTCTTCTTCTTCTTCACCTTCTTCTTCCTCAAACTCTTCAAACTCTTCAAATTCTTCTTCTTGAAATTCTTCTTCTTCTGCAAATTCTTCAAATTCTTTTAATTCTTCTTCAAATTCTTTGTATTCTTCTCTAATTTCTTTGTATTCTTTGTATTTTTTCTTTTTTTTCTCTAAAAATCTCCTTCTCTAGCACTTTTCTCTTGCCCTAACGTTTACACGCCTGTTTAAATTAAACGTTTAATTTTTCCGACCTCAGTTGGAAAACAATAACATGGAATGACTGCTTGATTGATCCCCTTGCTTTGTCGAGTGGTGAGAAAGCAAAGAGGCTGGGACAAACATCACCAGAGAAAAGAGGAGAAGAAGAGAGCAGACACACAGACAGACAGACAAACACACAGACAGGTGAATGAGAGCGAAATCCAAGCCAAGCCCAACAGGTACTCATCCAGAACGGAAAATGAGGAAGCGATGAGGTGATTACACTAGGAGTGAGAAAACAAAAGTTCGTCTGATTCAACGTCTAGGGATTAGGCCAACAGACGTTAGACAAATGACGTGATGAAGGAGAACACAGACAGACACACCACCCTTACTTAGCTTTAGTGAGGGGTGGTGGTGAGGTATGTGGTGGTGGTGGGGGGGGGGGAGGTGGTGCTTTTACCGCTTTAAATCCAGACTGGGACAAATCACCTCTAGGACAGAATGGAACACATCGTTTTGGGACATAAATAAACATGTGTAACTGTGCGACTAAATGGAGCAATTTACGGTGCCACTACAGACGAGGTTACGGTCCCAGCTTGCAGAAAGCTGTGGTAAAATTTTGTTGACTGGGCATGTTTCGGTAATGGGTAACTTATTTATTTATTATTTATTTTATTTATTTATTCTTTTATATCGAGGATAATAGAATAAGTAATCATGTGCTTTTTTTCATCCGGTCCACGTGTGCATGCAGTTTTGTAAATATTGTCATCTGTTCCCACCGGCACACGATGGCCTACTCTTACGAAAAGCGGAACAGGATTTAACGTGTGCGCAAGATGTTCTGCGTGCGTTCGCACACGGGGCCTCGGTTTAAAGTCTCATCCGAAGGACTTTTGGGGAGAGTGGAGTCAGCACTGATGTTAACTCCAGGAAGAAAATTTCCTCGACCGGACTCGAACCCGGGTCTTCAAATTGCCAGCGCAATGTTCTGACCACTAGGCTATCCGCCCCCCTGATGTCAGGGTTAAGTTTTAGGACAGGAGCTTTGGTTATGGGTTACTGATAATTATAAGAGTAAAGGAGACTGTAAAACCGGATTTGATAATGGGTAACTGATATAACAGTACAGGAGATTGTAGAACCGGATTTGATAATGGGTAAGTGATATAACAGTCTAGGAGATTGTAAAACAGGATTTGATAATGGGTAACTGATATAACAGTACAGGAGATTGTAAAACAGGTTTTGATAATGGGTAACTGATATAACAGTACAGGAGATTGTAAAACAGGTTTTGATAATGGGTAACTGATGTAACAGTACAGGAGATTGTAGAACAGGTTTTGGTAATGGGTAACTGATGTAACAGTACAGGAGATTGTAGAACAGGTTTTGGTAATGGGTAGCTGATGTAACAGTACAGGAGATTGTAAAACAGGTTTTGATAATGGGTAACTGATGTAACAGTACAGGAGATTGTAGAACAGGATTTGATAATGGGTAACTGATATAACAGTACAGGAGATTGTAGAACAGGATTTGGTAATAGGTAACTGATGTAACAGTACAGGAGATTGTAAAACAGGATTTGATAATGGGTAACTGGTATAAAGATAAAGGTGGTCATTTACAAGAACAAGAAATAAACTGATTTCAGTTTTTGTTTGTTTCTTTCTTTGATTTTCTGGAGGGAGGGTGGTGGTTTGCACTGTTCTGTCACAACCTTCAAAACTGTCTTTTACATAATAAGAAAGCTTTGCTGTTCCTTTGATTGATTCTGAAGCCATAATTACGTCTGCTGACAGTCTTGTTATGCCCATCTGTTTTCAACATTGGTGAAAGAAAAGAACAGTTGTGTGTATGCGTGTGCTTGTTACTTATTTATTTATTCATTCATTTATTTATTTATTCATTTATGTATTATTTATGTGTTTATTTACATATTTATGTATTTATTCATTAATTCTTTTATATCAAGGATAATGGAATACACACTTATATGCTTGTTTACACCCAGTCCCCGGATGTATGCAGTTTTTTAAATGTTGTCATCTGTTCCCACCGGAAAAAAGTGGCGTACTCTTACGAGAGGCTAAACAGGTTCTTAACGTGTTTGCAAGATGTTCTGCGTGTGTTCGCACATGGGGCTTCGGTTTATACTTAACATGTGTGTGTGTGTGTGTGTGTGTGTGTGTGTGTGTGTGTGTGTGTGTGTGTGTGTGTGTGTGTGTGTGTGTGTGTGTGTGTGCGTGCGTGTGTGTATGTGCGCGAGCGTGCGTGTGTGTGTGTGTTTGTGTTTGTGTGTGTATGTGTGTGTGCGCGTGTGTACTTGCGTGCATGTGTGTATATGTGTGTGTGCGCGTACGTGCATGCGTGCATGTGTGTGTATGTGTGTGTGCGTGTGTATGTGTGTATGTGTGTGTTTCTTCCAGCGGGAACACTATGATTTAGAGGCTAATGAATACAGACAGGACAATGCAGATGACCTTTTGTTTCTGCCCCCTCCCCAACCCCAACCTCCACCCCCCCCCCCCCTTTTGTTACAGCTCCCGAAAGAAGTTCACCTCGGCGTCACAAATTGGCATTTTCCGTGACCCAGGTTCTATCGTTCATCTTTCATTCTGACAGCTTTCCTTCATGCTTGTGCCACCTTCATGAATCCACTTTATTTGATTTACGAATACGCAACATGTGCTGGACAAAAGTAATCTAACAGGGACAAAAACATTCATTAAGGAAACAGACGTTATTAATTATGACATTTTAAAAAATAGATTGATGCAGTTGTTGTGTGAAAATTAAACCATTATTCGTGGGCTGCTGTTTTTAGCATGAGAAGATTCATGGTAAAACATCGTTGGATGAGGAGAAAACCTTGTGGTTAAAGTGTCGTGATCGTTATATGACGATAACTCAGAGCTCTTGAAAAAATTGTCCTTGATGATGATGATCATCATCAACAACAACAACAGCAGCAGCAACAACAACAACAACAACAACACTTGCATTGAAACTCCTAATTACAGATTCAGAATCAGAATCAGAGAATCAGAATCAGAAATTTATTACCATTAAGTCAGAACGAGACTTATTAACACAAAAACAAAAACGTATACATTATCCCTAAAATATGTAGATTCCTACATACGTACATACTGAACAGATACGACTCATATTTATCCTTTTTTTCAAAATTGCCAACATCATGAACCTGACAAGTACCTCAGCAAAGCATATAACATAAGACGGCACTAAGGATGCGACCTTTCATTCGAAAAATCGGGAACCAAGATGCCAACAAATCCACTTTATTTCGTAAAATGTCCAATTTGCATTCAACCATAAAAAGAAAACAAAAACCATGAGAACTCTCCAAAACTACATAAGATATAAAATGGCATATAAGCAAGCGATACCGCATTGTGAACATCCTGTTTCTTTTTCCAGAATCTACAAGGTAAGCAATAATATAAAGTCAATGTAATTGAACATAGATGCCAGGATCTGGTTGCCGGAACAAAGCAGTAAAAGGAAATGTCAGGCAAGGTGTTAACAGAAAAGTGTCAAAACTTTCTTTAAAAAATGAGTTTTATTAAAAAAAAATCGTGCAGGAAACCGAAAAAAAAGTAAAAGAGAGAGGAGTACAGAGAGAGAGAGAGAGAGAGAGAGAGAGAGAGGAGAGAGAGACAGAAGACAGAGAAGAGACAGAGAGGAGAGAGAGAGAGAGAGAGAGAGAGACAGAGAGAGAGAGAGAGAGAGGAGAGAGAGGAGAGGAGAGAAGAGAGAGAGAGAGAGAGAGAGGACAGAGAGAGAGCGAGAGAGGAGAGAGAGACAGGAGGACAGAGAGGAGGAGAGAGAGAGGAGAGAGAGAGAGACAGACAGAGACAGACAGACAGAAGACAGACAGACAGACAGACAGACAGACAGACAGACGAGACAGACAGAGACAGAAGATAGACAGAGACAGATGCAGAGAGTGCGAGACAGACAGACAGACAGACAGACAAACAGATAGAAAAGGAGAGAAAGAGGGAAAAATGGGTGTTCAAGAAACAAAGAAACTCTCTTTTTATGACAAGAAATAAATCCGTCAAAATAGGGTCACTTCGTTTTTCATTCGACACCAAATGATCAGAAATAAAAGACGAAAAAGATATCAAAATAACGTAGATATGTTAAAATTGCTTCCGTTATTATCTTTGGGGGAACAAGTAAGTGTACGACGTAGTATTAGACATAAAAACCGATGAAAACTTTGTAACAAAAAACTTATTTATGCGTTCTGACATTTTTCCTGTTAGTCTTTTAGTAGTGCTACGTTGTTTTTGAAACAAAAATCACATACTGTTACGTAATTAGAGATGAAAAAGCAATCTAAGACAGACATTTATCATACAATTATAAAAGAAAAAAATACGAATGCTAATTTTAAAACCCTTATTAATCCTTTTCCCGTCATCCAAACTATTTCGGGGCATTCATTTTTGATAATTAATATTGATACTGGATTGGCTTGTTGTGACATGTAATGCCGAGCATTCATTTGGATAATTAATATTGATACTGGAATTGGCTTGGTGTTGCCTGGGATGCGAGGCATTCAATTTCGATAATGAATATTGATACTGGATTGTTTTGTTGTGACATGTGGGGCTACTGTT
>CM060331.1:20658664-20668664 GCA_030674155.1 Stramonita haemastoma | reverse complement strand
TTGTTTGCCTGCAGTTTTTCCTTTGGTTTTCTATCTGTTCCATTACTTTGCGTATGTGCAAGATGTTCAGCGTGTTTAAAGTGAGACGGTGGGAGAGACAGACAGATAGACATAGATAGAGAGAGAGACAGAGACAGAGACAGAGACAGAAAAAACAGACAAACATATAGAGAGCAAGTCAGACAAGCAGACAAACAGACGTTCAGAGAGACAAGTGATGGGAAGAGTAGTTAATTACAGATAGTAAAACGTACATTGCTTTTGCCAAGCGAACAAAATGGCCCGACCTATGTCTGGGACTTCTTGACACTGTATGTGTAAGGTAGTCCTTTTCCTTTTTTTTTTCTTCTCTTTTTGTTATTCCCGTTTCTTTGTTTTGCTTCTTTCTTTCATTGTTCTTTTTTCTTTATCTATCTTTGTTTTTACTGTAGTCCTTGCTTTCTTTGTTTTCGACTGTTTTCTTTAGACTTTTTTTCCTTTTTTTTGTTCTCTTTTTTTTTCTTGTTTGCATTATTCTTGTTATTTTTGCTCTTGTTTTTCTTCCTCTTCTTGTCCTTGTTCTTGTTCTTCTTGTTCTTGTTCTTCTTCTTGATCTTGTTTTTATTCTTCTTGTTCTTGTTTTTGTTCCTTTTCTTCTTCTTGTTCTTGATTTTCTTCTTCTTGTTGTTCTTGATTTTCTTTTTCTTTTTTTTCTTCTTGTTCTTCTTCTTGTTCTTGTTCTTCTTCTTCTCTTCTTCTTCTTCTTCTTCTTCTTCTTCTTCTTCTTCTTGTTCTTCTTCTTCTTCTTCTTCTTCTTCTTCTTTTTCTTCTTCTTCCTCTTCCTCTTCTTCTTCTTCTCCTTCTCCTTCTTCTTCTTCTTCTTCTTCTTCTCTTCTTCTTCTTCTTTTGCATACTGCGTAAAAACAAAGGTCAGGGACACGTGTCATTTCTCTCCCTCCAGACTTGACCTTCTTACAGCACCCAAACGAGAGAAAGCAAACTCCACTGATCCATTGATAGCCTGGGTGCAGGTCAGCCTAGTGGTTAGAATAGCCTGCAGTTAATACCATGGTCACTGAGGCTGAAGTTTCAAACTTTTGCTGTGGTGTCCGCCTAAAGGAGGAATTTCCCTAAACGTTTCTAATGAGCACGGCTTCTGTTCCCTAGTGTTTCTTCAAATATGGCTGGAAACTTCAGTCCTGTATGCAAATACTCCGCTGTGGAGATTCCGAGGGGAACTTTTCAGTATTATACCGCATCCTTATCTGGAAATTCTGTGCTAGGAACTCCCTCCTTTCTTTCCCTCTCTTTGTTTCTGCCTTGTATTATTGTAAAAAAAGCCATTATGTGTGCTTAGTCTTTTCCCTTAATAAAAGTTTCAAAGTTGTAAAAGTTCTGATCTTCCTGCTGCTTCCTTTTCTTGTCTTTTTTCTGCTTTGCTGGTCCATTTTCATGCTTTTTTTTTTAACGAGAAATACTTCACATAAATGCTAACAATTTTGTCATCTATTATATTAGTCGGATACGCTGGGTCTGACTTGTCAGGCGCCTAACGGCAGCGCGAAACGTTTTTTACTCACAAGACAGACAATAGCAAGTATTACTGAATATTCCTAAGAATTCTAGGAGACAAAGGAAGAATATGCAGACACTAATATGGTTGGTTTTTTTAAATGAGCATTTGTATATCCTTCCTTCTTCCATTTAATTTAATGTTAACATTCATAAAACTTACGTTGAAACGTACACCAGTTCTGACCTATGGCTATCGGTATGGATAACATGAACATCCTTAATACTTGTACGGGCTCCACCAAGCTCAGCTTGATCAAAACATTAATTTGTTCAGAAGGAGTTTGGTTTGCAAACGAACAGTCATGAATTCTTGTATGTTTAGCACATGGGTGCATGACATAGGCACACACATTTTTTCACATAGTTTTGCACATAAGTGCACACATTTTGCACTCTATAGTATTAACCCTATTTCTAAATTCTTAGCCTTTTGTTACCGAAGTTTATCGCTAAACTTGTAATTCACCACTCTCCGACAAAACAGAGCACATTCCTGATGTCAGCACAAAAATAAAGACTCCACCTTAACATGGCGACGGCTCAAAACAAAACTCGAATCCAGGTCTCTAAATTGCGATGACAACACTCACCACATGGCGATCCATAACGGAGGAAGTAGGTACGTATACTTATCCACTTTTGGAGAACATCATCTATAAAAGGCACCCCATGGAGATCCGAACCTGAGTCTTCAATTATCCCAAGCCTTTAACTTTCATGCTTTGACCACGGGGCCATTTGCCTTCCGTGATACCTTTAGAAAAACTGAAAACGGAATGGAAACTTTCATCCCCCATTCCTAATACCAGCAGCACACTCCCCCTATACTCTGTTATTTATCACCAGTCTGTCTTCCATTTCTCCGCTTCTCCCTTCTTCTAAGTCAATTCCATTCCGGAAGAAAGAAATGAAGTGAAAAGAGAGAGGAACAGTCCATCTTTCTGTGGTCAAGGAAACGGTGTAGCTCTAGATATTAGTTCTCTGGAAAGAAAAGTTTACCCTAGGCGCAAAATTTAGTACGATATTGGTTTGATTTATTTTTGAATCTCTGCTAAAACATGCTCCATTGTACGTCATTATTTCTAATTGCTTAGAAAAAAAACATGTTGGATAATTTTTTCGTCATCATCGCTACAAGTGATCGTGACAGTAGCAGTAAAAGTAGTAAAAGGATGTATAATATTAGTAGTAATAATGATAGTAGTAGTAGTAGTAGTAGTAGTAGTAGTAGTAGTAGTAGTAGTAGTAGTAAGTAGTAGTAGTAGTAGTAGTAGTAGTAGTAGCAGCAGTAGCAGTAGCAGTAGCAGTAGTATCAGTAGTAGTAATAGCATCTATAGTGGTAGCAGCAGTTAAACAAAATAACTGTATCAGAATTCGTTTTGGAATTCAAAGTAACATTCCTTCTAATATTTCCTCTACAACAACAATGGCAACACTCAAATCCGTGTATATCACAAGAAGGAACAATCCCTGAGCAAGGTACCTTCTGGTTGCACGAATCTCAAGAACAAGGATCAGAAAAAATACCCTCTGAGCTATGCGGGTCCTAAGGCTCTAACAGATCCAGCTTTGGTCTGGCCCGCTGAGAGACAGGCCACGTAAGGAGCTAAGAAATAAGTTAAAGCTGGTTTGGAGACAAGAAGATGAAACAGCGAGAAAGCTTTGGTCCAGAATAAGAAACAGGAGACGCGATGTCAGTATGTGTAGAGGTTTAAAGCGGGGACGGGATAGCTTAGTGGTCAGAGCAATGCGCCGGCAATCTGACGACCTGGGTTCGATGCCCGTTTGAGGGGATTTTTTTCCCCTTGGAGTTGACATCAGTGCTGACTCCGCTCTTCCCAAAAGTCCTTCGGATGAGACTATAAACCGAGGCCCCGTGTGCGAACGCATGCAGAACATCTTGCGCACACGTTAAGTCCTGTTCCGCTTTTCGTAAGAGTAGGCTTTTGTGTGCCGGTTGGAACATATTATAATATTTACAAAACTGCATACACACGGGGACGGGATGAAAAAAGCACGTGAGTACTTATCCCATTATCCTCGATAAAAAAAAAACAAGCATATATAATAAATAAAACACTGCCATTACAAAATGTATGGAAGCCCGCGGTTTTTAAGCTTATTCAGATTTCCTTAGTAGCATGATTTGTTTCCTAAGTAGCATTATTTGTTTCAGTACTTGATTTAAACTAACTTGTTGTTGCATGTTCCTTGAAGGAATTTCTAAAACAGTGTTTGTAGCTTTTACTGGTTTTGTTTTTTAGTTAAAAGATCATGAAGTTCCGTGTTTCATCTTCTTGTTTCTAAGCCAGTTGACTCCTTTTTCTTGCTCCTTACGTAAAGAGGAAGACAACAAATAACAGCACAACAACAACAACTACGACAGAAGACATCTAATAGCAAACAAAAAATTTTGTTCTAAAAATCTGTTGTTAATCAAAAATGAAACAAAAGAGAACCATACTGTGATTGAATTATCGACCTGGAAAATTTTAAAAAATCAACATTTTGACACAAAATCAGGACATTTTTTACGTGTGTTTGATAATTCCATGTACAGAAGCTTGTCAGTCAACTACAAAGAAAAACAAAATAGATATGATTGTGCTAGAAATTTCGAATCAATTCTAAATCAGTGTTTCCATCCTCCAAAATATTAGTATATTGTGTTTGTAAACTGTTCAAACGTATTGGAAACATGGTTTGCCATATTTCGTAAAAATCACAATCCATGCTGGAAAAAAGCTTTATTTGCTAGATTTTTCAGTGTACAGTATCATTTAATCGCTATACTATATATATATATATATATATATATATATATATATATATATATATATATATATACATATATATAACATTAAATATATATATGAGTCTGAATATATATATATCATAGATTAATATTATATATGTATCACACATATATACATATGCACACACATATATAAGATTCACCTTCTCTTATAAAACCAAAATACATTTATCTAACACAATGTTCATAATCGAATTCTTTCTGAATCCTGTACTTATATAACCTAACATTAAAAGAAATGTTGTACTATTTTTGGTAACAAGAAAACAATGCATATTCTGTCACAGTTTCCGCAATATCGACAGATGCCTGATACAGAGACTATTTTCTGCAAAAACTGTTTCATTCTCCTCCCTTGACATCTTGTCAACGCTTAAAAATGACCTTCATTATAGACATGCTTTTTCCGGGGAATAAAGTAGGCTATATGTGTGAAAACTGTGGAGAGTGGAGAGATGTACGTAATAGTTCAGCGCGAATTAAAGAAAGATAGAAGAGAGTAGAAGAAAGAAAAGAAGTAAGTGGTCAAAAAGATCAGAGTGTGCTGTTTGATTGTATGAATGTGTAGTGTGATGTAGTGGATAGAGATGCGATGAGAGAGATAGAGGAGAGGGGACATAGATAGATTGATAGATAATAGATAGTAGATAGATAGATAGTGGATAGATAGATAGATAGATAATAGATAGATAGATAGATAGGTGAAATAGTAGGTAGGTAGGTAGGTAGAGATAGAGAGATAGAGAAGAGAGGGGAGAAGATAGATAATAGATAATAATATAGATAGAAGATGATAGATAGAAGAAGATAGATAATAGAAGATAGATAGATAGATAGATAGACGATGAGTAAGATAGAAAGAGAGAGAGAGAGAGAGAGGAGAGAGTGGATGTAGAGAGATGGAGTAGTAGGAGTAGTAGAGAGAGATAGAGAAGGACTGCGACAGAGACAGAGACAGAGACAGAGAAAGACGCGACAGAGACAGAGACAGAGACATAGATACACAGAAGAGCAGATAGACAAACAGAAGACAGATTAAACAGCAAACAAACAGAACAATAGACATACAACACAGAAGCAAAAACTAAAAAAGAAAACCCGGAAACCAAAAAAAAAAAAAAAGCTCCACAAAACTACGGGAACTGATAAGACAGAGAAAAAAAAGTGACCGGGTAAAAAAAAAAAAAAAAAAAGGGCCAAAGGGTGACGAATGACTTCATTTTATTTTAACCAACCCTTTCCTAGATTTCCATCCGTCACCACGCGACGCTGTGGTGGTTCTGCCAATCCATGCAGGACTTTCCTCAGTCTGGGGTGGACAGAGACAAACAGAAAACCAGGAAGGCTCTGGCAGATTCCGTTAGTAGAACGTCTTCCTGATAGAGTACGCCTTATTGGAATCTTTTTTTTTTTTAAGGGAACTTTTACGTAAGTGACGACAGGTTTTGGTTTTTAGAGCAAAACAGCAATTTGAAGCGATTTAGTTATACTTGCTTGCTTTTGTGAACTGAAGTAGTGTTAAAAAAAGTGTGTTAGAGAGAAACTTAACAATCACTGTCAAACAAATTCAAATTTTAAATCTAACTTTCACAAGCTATACATGTTTTTGTGATGACCACACAGCTGTCAGTTTCCCCCACTTTCGGTTACTCTCAGGTGCTTCCATTCATCCCAGCTGATGCTAATTACTCAAAAACTGTTTGCTATGGACTTGGGAAAAGATATCTTCTTTTTTTCTTACTCTTGTTCTTCATTTTGTTCTTTTCTTCTTGTTTAGTTCTCTTGTTCTTGTTCTTTTCTTGTTTTGTTCTTCTTCTTCTTCTTGTCTTCTTTTTTCTTTCCTTTTCTTCTTCCTCTTCTTCCTTCCTTCTTCTTTCTTCTTCTTCTTCTTCTTCTTCTATCTTCTTCTTCTTCTTCTTCTTCTTCTCTTCTTCTTCTTCTTCTTCTTCTTCTTCTATTCTTCTTCTTCTCTTCTTCTTCTTTCTTCTTCCAATTTCTTCTTTTTCTTTGCATTCTTCTTTTTCTTCTTCGTCATTCCTTCTTCTTCTTCTTCTTTCTTCACAATTCTTCTTCTTCAATTCCTTTTTTCTTGCTTCTTCTTCTTTGTGGCAATTCTTCTTCGCAATTTCTCTTCATTCTTCGCAATTCATCTTTGCAACTTTTCTTCTTTGCAATTCTTCTTTGCAACTCTTCTTCCAATTCTTCTTCGTAATATTCTTTTCATCTTCTTCGTAATTCTTCTTCATCTTCTTTGCAATTCTTCTTCCTCGCAATTTTTTTCACCTTCCTCTCAATCCCAAATGGAGCCTTTTCTATGCGTATGTGAATGAACTCTAGGTTACATCATGCAATCGTGTCACCTGACAACTACTGTTCTGTGTTTTTTTTTTCACACAATGAAGAAAATAAAGCTTCAGTACTGACGGCAAAGCCAAGTACCTGACATTAGACCGTCTGTAGAAATAGGCCCAAAGCCAGATGACTAAGCAGTTTTCTCTGGAACCAGCCACCCCTAAATGGATTGGTGCTACTGTTCTCAAGAGTGTGATGAAGCGAAATCTATCTGGAGGGAATCCTGTCTGGTGCTATTGTCTTAGACTCTGTCTGAGATGTTTTCAGTGTGTGTAGTTGTGTGTGTGGGGTGGGTGGGTGGGGTGGGGGGGTTGTAGGTGTGTGTGTGTGTTGTGTGTGTGTGTGTTGTGTGTGTGTGGTGTGTGTGTGTGTGTGTGTGTGTGTGTGTGTGTAGTGTGTGTGTGTGTGTGTGTGTGTGTGTGTGTGTGTGTGTGTAGTGTGGTGTGTGGGTATGTGTGTACTATGCTTGTAGTGTATGTGTGTGATTGTGTGTTATTATGTGTGTGTATGTATGTGTTTGTGTGTGTGTTGTGTGTGTGTATGTGTGTGTGTGTGTGTGTGTGTTGTTGTGTGTGTGTGTGTGTGTTGTGGTGTGTGTTTGTGTGTGTATGTGTGTGTACATAATTCAAGATGCCGGGTTTGACTTTTTTAATCTCTGCTGTCTATCTGTCTATCTGTCTATCTCTCTGTCTTATTTTCTCTCTACTCTTCACCTCTCTGCTGTTTTTCTTTCCCTCTCTCACCTCCCTTTCTATCTCTGTCTGTCTGTCTGTCTGTCTGTCATGTCTGTCTGTCTGTCTGTCTGTCTGTCTGTCTGTCTCTTCTCTCTCTCTCTCTCTCTCTCTCTCTCTCTCTCTCTTCTCTCTCCTTCTCGCTTTATCTCTCTCTCTCTCTCGCTTATCTCTCTCTCTCTCTCTCTCTCTCTCTCTCTCTCTCTCTCTCTCTCTCTCTCTCTCTCTCTCTCTCTCTCTCTCTCTCTCTCTCTCTCTCTCTCTCTCTCTCTCTCTCCTCTCTCTTCTCTCTCTCTCTCTCTCTCTCTGTCTCTCTCTCTCTTTTGCTCTGTTGTGTTGTGTTGTTTAATATCCCTTAATCATTGATTGATTCATTCATTAATTCTCTCTCCATCCTCATCTCCTTACTCTTTTTTGGCCGCTTGAATTAACTCTTAACCTCCCACGGTCTCCTCTCTCAGTCATTCACCTTAGACTTGTCTCTGTCTTCAGTGTCTGTTTTAGCCATAAAGACAGGCTCTCACACACACTTTAAGGTCTCAGACATGTTCATCTTTATCACTATCAGCAGTCCACTCCCTAGCTGTGAACGCTCTACTGGCTGTTCTTTTAACAATGAGCGGGCTAGTCACGACACCTGCTCCACGTTTTGGTGATTGTTGTCGGCCACTTAATGTCTCTTCTCTACTTTGTCTTCTACTAGTCTGTTTTTTTCTGTTTCATGACAAGAAATGTACGAAGTATTTTATATTGTGTGTGTTGTTGTTTTTTCATAGAGAGTGAATTTTCTAGGTTAAAAAAAAAAATTTCTTTGGAAATTCTTCTTGGTATGCAACATCGAGTGTGGTTACAATATGGATGGAAGACGTTATCGTGCTTTCTTAATTTAAACTCTGACGCGGATACACAAGCTGAAAAAAACCAACAAGTCTTCCTTTTTTCTTAATGACCATGAATAGCTTTTATTTCTATTTTGTTCTTTTTATTTCAAAGATAATCGAAAAAGCATTCATATGCTTTTTATTTTTACATCCAGCCTCCGTTGTGTATGCAGTTTTATCATTTTTGTCATCCTTTTCCACTTGCACACAGTTGTCTCCTCTTTAGAGAATAGGAACAGGCTTTAACGTATGTGCGAGATGTTCTGCGATGTATATTAAGCACTCATGTGCTTTTGTTTTGGAGTCCGGTTCCTTTCTGCATGTGGGTTTTCTAAATGCTGTGTATCTGTTCCCACAGGCTCACAATGGCGTAACTCTTCCCAAACGTAGATCAGGTATTAACGCGGAGAAGATTGCGCACTGGATAAACATGTTCATAAACCTTGCCAAAACGTACCTGTTTTGCAGGATCAGTAAGGAAGGATAAAATATAAAGACTTGTGACTTGGATCCATCTAATGATTCACTGCTGAGTCATTTTTGAAGCGAGCTACACAGAACAAAAAAACAACACAATCGGGACAAAAAAAAACCAACTCGTCTCCAAAGAAATGTCAGTAAGGAAGAAAGAGAGAAAAAGAAAAACAAAAACAACAAGAGGAGAGTAGAGCAATGGTGAAGAAAAAGGTCGTGTCAATCTACAAACACTAAAAGAACGTAACTGCTGACAATGTCCTCACATAACATCATGATGATGTCACTGCAATCAAATTCAGAAGGAAACACGTAGATGTGTTTGTACCTATGTTGCTGCTGCTAGACTTAGTAACCTCGGTGCCACGCATGCTTTCGCAGAGCGCACACGTGCGCGCGCACACACATCAATACATACACATACATACTATGCGCACATACACGTGTATGTACACGCACATACAACACACGCTTGTGAGCGATTTTGCACACGCACACACATGCACACACTGCATGTGTGTGTGTGTGTGTGTGTGTGTGTGTGTGTGTGTGTGTGTGTGTGTGTGTGTGTGTGTGTGTGTGCTGTGTGCTGTGTGCTGTGTGTTAGTATGTGCCACAGCATGCGCCATCTCCCAACGAAAAAAAAGTGTACATTACATTCCTCAATCACATAACCACGAAACGATATATATATCAGCCTGAAACAGTTTTTTAACTGAACTTCAGAGTAAACAAAAAGCATAGCAGCAACATTCATCTAACTACCCACCTTCCACGAAATAATGCAACACTGTTTTTCTTTAAAATGAACTAATCCAAAACATAAGAAATGCAACAGTCGATAAATCAAAACAAAAGAAGAAGAAGCAATAAAAGAAACATTAGTTTTGAAGAATTCGAAGAAGAAATTGAGGAATTTGAAGAAGAAGAATTTGAAGAATTTGAAGAAGAATTTGAAGAAGTTGAAGAAGAATTTGAAGAATTTGAAGAAGAAAAAGAAGAATTTGAAGAAGAAGAAGAAAGAATTTGAAGAAGAAGAAGAAGAATGAAGAAGAAGAAGAAGAAGAAGAAGAAGAAGAAGAAGAAGAAGAAGAAGAAGAGAAGAAGAAGAAGAAGAAGAAGAAGAAGAAGAAGAAGAACAACAACAACAACAACAACAACAACAACAACAACAACAACAACATAAACATAAA
>CM060331.1:20641164-20651164 GCA_030674155.1 Stramonita haemastoma | reverse complement strand
TTGTTGATTGAGTTATCGTTTCTTGATTGTTTGTTTGTTTGTTAGTTAATTTGTTTGCCTTTTTTAGAAAGAAGAAATGAGGAAGAAATAAAGACTCACGGATTGGGTCAATCATACAATTTATTGTTGTTCAGCTCTTAGAGGGCACAAAGCATCAAGAAAAAAAAAAGATATAAGGAACAAAAAACTGTGTACAAAAACACCAGCCGGGGGCTATGTCGAGAGAACGAGAGAAAAAAAAAAAGTAGAGCAAAAATGCAGTTATGATGAAGTGAAGTGTCATGTTGATCCTGAATGCATTACAGAAAGCGTCAACACGCTATAAATATATTAATGAGAATGACGTGACTGTTACAAAAGCAAGACGCACATACATAGGTGTATAATTCGCCTGGGCTTTATTTTAGGTGTATATAGTTCAAACTTGAACGCACAAACGTGCATGCAGTCACATACATAAATATATACATGCAAGCATCAACACAAACACACACACACACATACACACACAGACAAACACAGACATACAAACATACATATATACATACACAAACACACGCACACACACATGTATAATTATCTATAACTATTTGTGTATATATATGTATATGTATATGTATATGTATATGTGTATAGATAGATAGATAGATAGATAGATAGATAGATAGATAGATAGATAGATAGATAGATAGATAGATAGATAGATAGATAGATAGATAGATAGATAGATAGATAGATAGATAGATAGATAGATAGATACAGAGTTACACACATACACGTGCGCGCAGAAACATACACGCAGGCATACCACCCCCCACCCCCCACCCGAGTGGAGTCGGCACTGATGTTAACTCCAGGGTTAAAACCCTCTTGAACGAGAATCGAACTCTGGTTAGCAGATCTCAAATGCATCACTCTGACCACCAAGCTATCCCATTCCAGACAGAGAGAGAGAGAGAGAGAGAGAGAGAGAGAAGAGAGAGAGAGAGAGAGAGAGAGAGAGAGAGAGAGAGAGGAGAGAGAGAGAGAGAGAGAGAGAGAGAGAGAGAGAGTGCGTGTGTGTGTGTGTGTGTGTGCGTGCGAGTGCGAGTGCGTGTGCGTGTGCGTGTGCGTGTGCACATGTGTGTGTGCACTCGTCTACATGCGCAAAAAGACAGCCATACAGAATATGTTTACATAATATTGTGCCGATTCCATTCCTCTTGTCTGTCCTTTGAATGAGACTATCTTTCGAGAACGCAAGTGTGAACGCACGCAATCCATCTTCGCACACCACTAAAGTGTAGGTTGATAATACTATTGTACTGTTGGGAAACGATGACAAAATTCACAAAACTGCATGCACTCAGGGACTGATATCAAAAAGTAGCATATGGGTGCTTATTTTATCAACGTCTGAATAAAAGACTAAAGAATTTCGTGTTTTGATGATGCTAACATTGTTGCTTGTGAATAAAGTATAAGTGAAAATGACAACAGATCTGACAGCTCTAACACGAATAAGTATAGATTCAAATAATAAAACAAACCCACTGACAGTAGCTATGGTCAAGTTCCATGAAGACTGCATACTTTTATCGTCATATTTTTCCTCAAAAGTTATCATCTTCATCTTTAGCAGCAGCAGCAGCAGCAGAGCAGCAGCAGCAACAGCCGCAGCAGCATCGTTGTCATACTCGTCGTTATGATCTTTTACATTGCAGCTAGGTGTCAGGGACACAAACAATAATATTCAGCACAAAATAGTTTTATCAAGATCGCTGACACTTATGCACATAGACATCGTGTTGTTTTGTCGTTGTTGTTGTTTTTTTTTATTATAAACAACGCAGTAAGAGATGACGACTCATTCATTAGTTCAATCGTATTCTTCATTGCTGTGAGATTTTTATCAGTGTAACAGAGATCAAGCACAAAAAAAACAAAAACAAAAAAAGAGAGACCAAAAAAACCCCAAGGAAAACAGTATTTACAAAAATATCCAGAGGCGGAGAAAAAGGAAATGCTGACAATAACGATGAGAAAGGTCAGGTCAGATATGCAATTATCCAACGTAGCTGCTATCCAGACTGGGAAAAATGACATCATTCCTATGACAGCAACAAATCAATCTTTAGATGCACACGCACTTACACTGACACTGCGAGTGTTTTGCAAGCACGCACGCACGCACACAAACATACACACACGCGCGCGGGCGCATACACACAAATACACACACACACGCACGCACGCACGCACGCACACAAATACGCACACTACTACTACTACTACTACTACTACTACTACTACTACTTCTACTACTGCTGCTGCTGCTGCTGCTGCTACTACTACTACTACTACTACTACTACTACTACACGACTACGACGACGACGACGACGACGACGACGACGACGACGACGACACGACGACAAGTGATTATATTTCAATGCTGTAATCATATGTTTCTGTTAAAAGTCACCATGATCATTAAGTTTCAACCAGTTTTCCCCCCTCATAACTCATTGAGTTTTCTTCTTTTTGTTCAATGTTTGCTTTCAGTTGTTATGATACATGTCATACTCTCTAATGTTTGTAGCCGATTTGTGTATGACTCGAGTTTTAAAGTGACACCAATATGTAGATTCTAAATTGTTAGGTATACACGGTCATTGACACTGTCATGCTTCCGTCTCTTTATTCGAATCAAAGAAAAACCAACCAACCAACCAAACACAGATCCCAACCAAGGTAAAAGTATATAAATAGAATCCGAAACACACGAACAAACAAACAACCTTATCAGCAAATCAAGAAAACACACAACAAAGCTAAAGAAGTAAATCAGAGAAACACAAGCAATCACTTAGAAATAACCTAGTTTTCATCTAGTCCCGACAAATAGCTTGTATTCTTTATGTGTCTGTTTTCTGTCACCTTTGTCACACAACGCCAAGACCATACCCTGAATAAGTAAATAAATGAATACTTGCATAATAAATAATCGAATAAATAGATTGCCGTTAAATATTCAAAACGTTTTGAATTATCTTAATCACAAAGCGCTTTCAGGAAATAAAAATCAGACAATCTTTATTATTATCAATAAATAAGAAATCATATCTAATTAACTAGTGGTAGTCTGGCCTTCTTTGTAACCTTGAGATGTTATTTTTACGAGAGCAGAAATATAGCCCAATAACGTAAACTCCCTCCGCTGTTTTTGTCGGAACTAGCATTAATCTCCCCTTTATAATTGAGAAAGAAGTCCACTTGTTTTATCTAGAACATGGGTTAAGTTCCGTAGACAGTAAAACAGCAAAGAGCAACTTAAGACGATTTACTAAATACGCTTGCACTATGCCTCAAAAAGAACCCCCCCCCTCCTCTCTCTCTCTCTCTCTCTCTTCTCTAGACCCCCCCCCCCCCCCTCTCTCTCTCTCTCTCTCTCTCTCTCTCTCTCTCTCTGGACTACTTCTCTATAAAGCAAAGCGAGGTTTTAACCTGTTCAAAATAAAGTTTAGTGTGTGTTCTCACACATGACCTCGGTTTATAACCTCATCCGAAGGACATTTGGGGGAAGTGGAGTGGGCCCTGATGTTATCTCCAGAGGAAAAAAAAATCCTCTTGAACAAGATTCGAACCCGGGTCAGCAAATCACGAGCGCATCACTTTTACCACCAGGCTATCCTGTCCCTCATATAACGCACGTGCAGTCACTAGCCCTTACCAGAGGTCATCTTCTTTACCATGCTATAAACCCGGAGAAGGGAAGGACAAACGCACAGCGTTTCGCGTGAGCGGAAATGAAACTGACTCAGCAGCCCCGAGGAGGTAGATCTATCTCTTCCCCCATTGGCTGAAAATCACCCACTCACAAACCCACCATGACAAAATGACTGCAGGGTATGCTTGGGAGTTAGGACTGGAGGAATGGAACTGCCCCCCGCCCCCCTCCCCCCCTCCCTCCAATCCGCTCCCCCCCCCCCCTCCCCTTAATTGAGAGAAAGTTAGACTTGCAGTTTTGGGGGCTGTAAGTTCAAATCCCTGACATCTCAATCCTTTCTTTAAAATAGTAATTGCAAGAGGTTTATTATGATGCTTTTCTTTGGCTTAGTTAACTCAATACACATGTACGGGATAGCTAAGTGTTAAATTGACAGAGAAATAGACAAAGACAGAGAAAGAGAGAGAAAGAACGCAGCGAAGCAGCAGAACATCTTGCGACAAGTAAACCGTCCACTTCGAAGAGTAGCCACGTGTGCCGAGGAGCGGATGACAAAATAAACAAACCCAGCATGCACACAGGTTGTTAGACAGCACCCTGAGAAAAATCAGGGGAGTGAGTGGATCTTTGCGCTGGTGCAAGCATGATCTGTGGCTGTAGGTCAAATGCAAGTCCTTTATTTTTCTTTACAGAGATAACGCTATACAAATCCATGTTTAATTAATTAATTAATTAAGAAAGAGAGAGAAAGAAAGAAAGAGAGAGAGAGAGAGACAGAGACAGAAATACAGAGACAGAGACATACAGACAGACCCAGACACACTCAGAGACAGATACAGAGAGAAAGATAAAATCAAATCAAATCAAAATCAAATCATTTTTTTTCGAGGATAATAACAATCGCCTACTCTTCTGAAAAGCGGAACGGTTCTAATACGAGCTCAAGATGCTAGCAAACGGAGACATAAAAAAAATCCCAAACCCCAAACAACACATCCGCAAACAATCATTCGCTCCTCTTCACTATAAACGTCTGAATAACCTTATGACATTTAACGTTTACAACAGCTGTCTTGCTAATTTCGAAATAAAAAAAAAGCAGAATAAGCCACAACTCTTCTCAGGTGACAAGAATATCAATACAACAAAACAAATTACATGACTCGTGTAATTTTTTTTTTTTAATCTTTCCCGTTTGTTTGTGTTTATTTTGAAATCGTTTCTGCTTCCAATCAAAGGTCAATGGCCTTTTGAATAAGGAGAAGGCAAGGTTGTTGACATCTTTAAGTGCCTCCTAATTGTAAAAAAAAAACAAAAAAAGCACACGCCCAAGCAGAATCAAGCTCTGCATAGCGAAACTATCGGAAAAGCAAACAAACAAAATACACAGCAAACAGACAGACAGAAAGACAGACAGAGGCAAAGACAGAGACAAATATAGCTATTGTAAAGTTACGCAAAACCAAGGCATAGATTGAGTGAGAAACAAGTCAAGTCACATACTAAACAATTGGTTAATCAAAACCACTTTCTCTAACAAAACGATAAAGTAAAGAGTAACTATTTCCGATACTATCATGTACGAAGATGTTACGACTGCATTAAACAGTGTGTAATTGGAGGAGAGAGAGAGAGAGAGGGGGGGGGGGGGAGAAAAGAGAGAGAGACACACACACACACAGACACAGAGACAACAAGACATACAGACAAGCAGACAGACAAAGACCGACAAACAACACAACAGACATACATACAAGACAGAGACAGACAAACAGACAAAGACAGGTAGACCACAGAAAGACAGGCAGACAGAGAAGGAAAAACAGATAGTACAGAGGGAAAAGCACAAAAACAACTGCGGACATCATTTGGAGAGCATGAGAGGAATGGCCAACACTAGGAAGGCACAGCAAGTCTTTTAGTTTTGTGTTAAAAAACCTAAGCTTGCTGCAGTGTGCTTGATTGCACATGTGTCTCTTGTTTGTTTCGTTTTGTTTGTTTTTGTTTGGTGGTTTGTTTGTGCTTTGTTTCTTGTCCCCTAAGATTCATACCTTGCGAACAAAGGACTCTTGGGGGAGGGGTGGGGGGTTGGGGGGCAAGATAACCTGTTAGTCAGTGCAAGGGTTATTCTCTCTTTGTCTGTCTATTTGTCTCTCTGTCTTTTCTTTCTCTCTGTCTCTCTTTCTATCTCTGTGTGTCCCTTTGTCTGTCTGTCTGTCTGTCTGTCTGTCTGTCTGTCTTCTTCTCTGTCTCTCTCTCTCTCTCTCTCTCTCTCTCTTCTCTCTCTCTCTCTCTCTCTCTCTCTCTCTCTCTCTTCTCTCTCTCCTTGTGTGTCCGAGAATGATATACATTGCACATATACTCACAGACAACACAAACACCCCCCCCCCCACACACACAAAAACTAATAAAACATACAACACATAAACACATATACACCATCTCTGTGTATATTAGCGTGTTGTCTGCGTGTGTGTGTGTGTGTGTGTGTGGTTTGTTGTGTGTGTTGTTGTGTATGTGTGTGTGGTGGGTGGGGGTTGGGGTGGGGGGGGGGGGGTGAGAGTATTCGTGCCTGCTGCGTGCTTGCGTGCTGCGTGGTGTTTGTGTGTTTGTGTGTTTGTGTGCGTGTGTGTGTTGTGTGTGTATGCTGTGTTGTGTGTGTGCGTGCGTGGTCTTGTTGTATGTGAGCGTGCTGTGTGTGTGTGTGTGTGTGTGTGTATGTGTGTGTGTGTGTGTGTGCGTGTGTGCTGTGTGTGTGTTGTGTCTGTGTATTTGTAACTTAGCTTTCTTGTGTGTGTTTTTTTCTGACGTGTCCTTAAACTTTACTTTTTTTCATTGCTTTTGTTGCTGTCTGTCCAGTTTTTGCTGTTTTGCTGCTTTTTTCTCTCCTTTGTTCTTCAGGAATGTCTCGCGGCTTTCTTGCCCTGATCTTGTTTTTAACTATTTCCACTCATTCGGTCTTGCTTTGTTCTCTTAGCTACATGGTTTGTACTCGCTTTGCTTCATTAGTTTTGGCTCTGTGTGTGTGTGTGTGCAGTGTGTGTGTGTGTGTGTGTGTGTGTGTGTGTTTGTGTGTGTGTGTGTGTGTGTTGCGTGTGTGTGTGTGTGTGTGTGTGTGTGTGTGTGTGTGTGTGTGTGTGCGTGGTGTGTGTGTGTGTGTGGTGTGTGTTTGTGTGTGTGTGTTTGCATAATTGCGTATGATGCTTTTGTGGGTACGATATGTGTTTGTGTTTCATAGTCAAAATTTCATTTTGTGTGTGTATGTGTGTGTACATTAGTGTGTATGAGTACTCGCCATTCAAACACACGGATATGCGAAGAAACCTTCCATGAATGTAGCACAAAAGCATAGCACAGTAACCAGCGTCACAAAGTTTTTACTGACACCAAACTATTCTGAATAGTCAAAACACACGTAAATGACACTGAACCGATCAAAACCTTTCAATCTCAAGTCGTGTCACAGTAATAAACGTACCGTTCACTCCAACACTGCACTGCGTGTTCGAAAAAAACCAGGAATTCTGAACTTTCCCTGGAGATGAGAATGGTATAACTACATCATGTAACACTCTCTTCAGTAAAATCTGGAAGATGGGGTGAGGGTGGGTTGGTGGAGGGAACAAAATGGAGTAGGACTAGACCTAGTGCCAGAGATTCTTTGCCTTGAGAAAAGGGTTCTCCAAGAAATGAGAACCTGGTGTTATCAGTTTTTTTTTCTGGTTTCGAGTGATCCCAGAGGGGGTGATGCCAAAGAGTGCAGACCGATCCATTCATGATTCACAAGATAGGGTGGAGACATTGTTGTAGCGTGCACTGGAAAGACTGGGAGATGCTATGCGTCTATGTAGTGGTGTTATGAATAAGTTCTTACTACAATTAATACAGTTGCAGACAACGAAAAAGAAAAACAAATAATGGTAGGCGCTGCACTTGTTATGGCGACGCGCTCTCCCCGGTGGGTAAAGCAGCGCGAATTTCACGCAGAGAAATCTGCTGTGGCTTAAAATGGTATGAAATGAAATGAAATGGTTTTGTAATTGTTAGAATACTGTGGAATGTCGTTTATTCAAGAGTAGAAACTCATGGGAGTTAAATTTGTATTGTACCTGCTGCTGTCGCTACTTCTGTTAGGTACATAGTCAATTCTACCACTATTGGTAGAGTTCTGCTGCTGCTTGCTGTGTTGTTGCTGTTACCATCATCACCATCACCGCCACCATCAACTAGCCGTCACCTTTCTGTCCTACGAGAGAGAGAGAGAAGGAGAGAAGAGAGAGAGAGAGAGAAGAGAGAGAGAGAGAGAGAGAGAGAGAGAGAGAGAGAGAGAGAGAAGAGAGAAGGAGAGAGAACAGAGAGAGAGAGAGAGAGAGAGAGAGAATATATATAAAGATTAAGTTAAACTCTTTATTAAGCTGAAGAAAACATGGGGATAGAAATATAGATAGTAGCACAATACCCTATATAAGTTCTCTCTGCTGTATGTCTTGGCACAAAAAGCAAGCCAAAAAGAGTAGATCAGCAGGTGCAAAAAAGGATACTCCTGACTTAACCTATGTTTTTTGTGGCATTAAGATCATAACGCTTTCTTTTTTGTTTTTTGTTTGTTTGTTTTGTTTTTTTTGCAAGGTTCTTACACACACTCACACTTATAAACACACACACACACACACACACACACACACACACACACACACACAACAACAAACAATACACACACACAAAAACACACACATCACACACACACACACACCTACCACCCCGCACACATACACACACACACAACACACACAAACACACACAATCACCATACCTAAAAACAATACCCAAAGATTCCATCTATAGCACTATCACCTACTAGTACTGACACAGTAGTAGTACCTTGGGCAGAGATGTTGTGTCGTGGACACAGTGCCCTCTTGACAGTGTCTGAATATCGCCATTCGGCTGTTCGCCAAGACAAATGATGGCCAGAAATGGCCTTTTTTTACGGTGTGTACGGGAAACACGGCAAAGGGCAACTAGCAAGTCATGCTTCGATCAGCATCTTTTGGCCAGTTCTGCTTTGATTTTGAAAGCAGCACCAGTTGCATCTTGGATGGGTATTTTGTATTATTGTTTTTTTTATCATTTCAGAGATGAAAGAGAAAAGAGGAAACAAGGATGGAGGGACAAGAAAGAGGGATTAGTATATTGTTTTTGAGATCATTTCGGAATGAGAGAGAGAGGAAAGGCGAAAAGGGATGTAGGCAGGGATCAAGAAAGAGGAAGGAGAGAGAGAGAAGAGTGGAGAGAGAGATGGGATTGAGAGAGATGAGGAGAGATGGAGAGAGAGAAGGGGTGGAGAAGACAGACAGACAGAGAAGAGAAGAGACAGAGAGAGACAGAGAGAGAGAGAGAGAGAGAGAGAGAGGTTGAGGGAGAGGGAGGGGAGGAAGTGAGAGAGGAATGACAGTAGAGACAGACAAAGAGATAGAGAAACAAGAAGAATGGAGAAGAGAGACCATAAAGAGAGAGTGGGTGTCTGGGGCATGGAGGGGGGAGGTGTGAGAGTTTCAATGACATAAGACAAAAAGATGTAGAATGATCAACTTCATTAAATGTGAAGAGAGGACTCATAAATCATGCGTCTCGTATTTTTTCTTATCTGTATGTCTGTCTTTGTCTTTGTCCTGTCTGTCTCTTTGTCTTGTCCTTCTGCTCTACTCTGTCTGCTCTCTCTCGTCCTCTATTCTGTCTCTCTCTCTTCCTCTCTTCTCTCTCTCTCTCTCTTCCTCTCTCTCCTCTCTCTCTCTCTCTCTCTTCTCTCTCTTCTCTCTTCAGGTTCCTGAAAACAAGAAAGCAGCCTCTTTCTCTTTCTTCTCTGTATCTCTAACAAAATGATTGTTTATTCCTGTCCATTTCTCTTCTTCTCATCTGCTCATCAGTCCAATTCCTTTCGACTCATTACGTCAATGCCGTCTCGTTCGCTTTTGCTTCCTCTTGCGTATTTGCTTTTCCTTCTTTTTCTCTCCTCCTCCCTCTCCTATCTTCTCTTCTCTCTCTCTGTATCTGTTCTCTGTCTCTTCTTCTGTCTCTCTTCTCTCTCTCTCTCTCTCTCTGTCTCTCCTTCCTGTCTCTCTCTCTCTCTTCTTCTCTGTCTCTCTCTTCTCTCTCTCTCTTCTCTCTCCTCTCTCTCTCTCTCTCTCTCTCTCTCTCCTCCTCTCTCTCTCTCTCTCTCTCTCTTCTCTCTCTCTCTCTCTCTCTCTCTCTCTCTCTCTCTCTCTTCTCTCTCTCTCTCCTTCTCTTTCTCT
>CM060331.1:20628664-20636164 GCA_030674155.1 Stramonita haemastoma | reverse complement strand
TGTGTGTGTGTGTGTGTGTGTGTGTGTGTGGTGCGCGCGCGCGCGCACGCGCGTGTGTGTGTATTGCGCACGTGTGTGTGTGTGTGTGTGTTGTGCGCACGGTGTGTGTTGTCGGTGTGTGTGTGTGTTTGTTGTCTGTGTTTGTTTGTCTGTCTCTCTGTCTGTCTGTCTGTCTGTCTCTGTCTCGTCTGTCTCTGTCTCTCTCTCTCTCTCTCTCTCTCTCTCTCTCTCTCTCTCTCTCTCTCTCTACTCATCTGTCTCTCATGTCTCTGTCTCTTTCTCTTCTCTCTTGTTTTACACTTTTCTCCTTTCATTTGAATTATGAGCACAGCTGTGTTCAAACTAGGAGGAAGATAGTCGTTTGCGCACACGTAAAACAGCAGTTAACTCCCTGGCGAAAAATTTCTTTTGTGCAGAAGACACCGTTCCCATAGAAGTCTATAGAAGGAGATAAAGACTCTACCATAGCATCGATATTCCATTCCGTTCACAATTTAAGAGGCTGAAGAGTTTGGAAAACTGTTCTTTAGCCCGTGTAATATACGCTGGTGCTGCAAAATAGAGGTCGATGGGGGAGGGGGGGGGAGTGATGGAGGCACGAAATCTGCTTAGAAAATATCATGTGTGCCCCTCAAAAAGAGAAGTCTGTGTTTTTGTATGGGGGATCTACAATCCTGTGTCTGTTCTAGGGCTGATTTTGTATTGAACAACGTTAGTGGGATAGGAATGGATATTTTTTTGGGGTGGGGGTGGAGTGGGGGTTGTGTGTGTTGTAGTGTGTGTGTGTGTGTGTGTGTGTGTGTGTGTGTGTGTGTGTGTGTGTGTTGTGTTGTGTGTGTGTGTGTGTGTTGTGTGTGTTGTGTGTGTTGTGTGTGTGTGTGTGTGTGTGTTTTGTGTTTGTGTGTGTTCTGTGTGTTTGTGTGTGTTGTGTGTGTTGTGTGTGTTTTTGTGTGTGTTTGCTTGTGTGTGTTTGTGTGTGTGTGTTTGTGTTTGTATGTGTGTGTTTTACTTCATTTCATGTATTCATTTCCATGTATTGTTTTGTTTCGAGGATAATGGAATAAGCCTGATGTACTTTTTGACAGTCATTCCTCTTGTGTCTGCAGTTTTGTCAAGTTTCTAACCCGTCTCCACCAGCACACAAAGACCTACTCTTTGGAAAGCGGAATGGGTTTAACGCGTGCGCTAGATGTTCTGCATACGTTCGCACAAGGGACCCCGGTTTATTGTCTCATCCGGACTTTCGGGAGGAGTGGAGTCGGCACTGATGTCAACTCCAGAGGAAAAATCCTGCTTGTGTGTGTGTTCGTGCGTACGTGTATATAATTAATGCAAAGCATGCGTGATCTTTTGCAAATGCGTACGCATTTGTCTCGAAATTGTTTATTCTTATGCAATGTTGTGCATTTTGTAAGAGTAAACAGGATCAAGATAAGATATGCATAACCTTGGGGTCTTTAACTTGAGAATATCAACAAATAGTAAAAACAGAAATACCGAATGTGTAAGCCGTACTTAGAGATCAGTAGCTCGCTAAGTTCGAAAGCACTGAATATTTCATTCTACAGACGAGCTGTGAATCACTACTATTTGATACTCTTTATACAAAAACTCAACCTGCCCCTTGAGAAAAGACAAAGCATGTAATGCCTTGCAATGCACGATCCGATTTACCTTACTTTTTCACACAGTTTTTTTTTTAATCTATAAACTTCGCGATACTGTCCTTGCATCTTTTACGTTTCATCCTCTTTTGTAAATCTGGTCTCTTTTTTTATCAAATCAGCTTTCTCATGTTACACTTAATCTTGTTGTGTCTTTTATTTCATTCCGCAATTTGAATTTTGCACAACTATTTCTTCTTGTCAATGCTCTTTGGAGTTAGTTAAATCTATGCGTTTCTTTTTCTCTTTGTTGTTGTTGGGGTTTTGTTGTTCATTTTTTGTAGTTTTGTTTTCATGGGTTTTTTTTTAATCTTTTTGGAAGTTTTTTGTTGCTAACTCACAAAAGTCATATATTATCGTTTTTGCTTCAGGGTAGCATATGATGCCCTCATTTTCACTGACCCCAAATCATTTAGTGCATATGTACGATCAACAAAAACAGACGCTTTCAAAGAACAGTCTGCTCTTCCGATTTCATGTCGAGCAGCCATTAAGCTTCTAACGCGAAGAGACTCTGCATTGCTGATGGGTCATGTTTTGATCCAACATACATAAGAGTATTATCTTAAGCCTCTTACTGTTTGGGCGTAGTTTTGGTGATAACCTATGTGACAGGCTAAATATGAAACAACGTGATTTCATAAATGTGCTTTACTTACCCAGATAACTCAACTAAGAGGCACGTTCATTTCTGATTGATGACATTCGCTGCTTGTGTTTTGCAAACTGTTTTTTATTAGCCCGCCGATTGTTGAAATTTAAATATAAATCCAGACCTAATCTTGAATGTGGTGAATATTTTGGAACTTGCAACTGCCTTTAAAACAAAACATTAAAAGCCATTAGATCTGAGAAAGAGTGTTTGCGGCATACATATCATACATAGTGAGAGGCAAACCCATGCCACTTTTTTTTCAAATCCTCTTAATTTAATGCCACATGGCAGTTCTTTATTTACGTATTGCCTTGTGTAATGTATAAGAGTATTTATTGGAAGCAAGGGAAACTCCAATATGTGTAATTCACCAAGTCATAAAGACGACACTGTCAACTTTGAAATTATAGGGTGAATAAAATTATCATAAATGGCTGAACATCTCCAGTTTCCCCCTCAAGTTCATTGCACGGTGGGTTCCAGTAAGGACTTTGCCGTTTCTCAAAAAAAAGAAGAAAATACAACTTTCTGTCAGTAAAATAATCATTCAAACACACGAACAGCATCATTACAATCCTTTTTTTTTTATTCATAACAGGTAAAGGTGAAATTCCATGACCTCTGTGGTCATCGGGGAGCGAAGCATCAGAGACCTCACTTTCTCTAGGGGTCAGCATACTGAGGGCGGCGCCCATCTCTTCTTCCTTGCTGCTTCAGCTTACCTGACCCTAAAGTGGGCAGGCACTCATTGACAGCTGGTTGGACTTGGGGACTGTACTGAAGCTAAGGGGTGTGAACAGCCACCCATCCAATTGGTAATTACACTCGAGGCTGTTACTCTTAGTATGGGGACAGTGAGTGCTCTGACCACTGATTTATCCCGTCTGCATAAGGCTGGTTTGATTGTAGAGTGCTGGTGGTGGTGGTGGTGGTGGTGGTGGTGGTGGTGGTGGTGGTGATGATGATCATGGCGATGGTAGTTGCTGGTGATGGTGGTGGTGGTAAGAATGTTGATCTTTCTGCTGTTGTTATCACTCTTATTCTCCTTTTTCTATTTTTTTCTACACGTTCTTCATTTTTTCAGTACAAAGATTATCATGTGTCGTCCTCCTTTTCTTCTGTTTCATTTTTTACGGTCAGCTAACTGTGTTTCATGGAGAAAAAAAAAATGTTCCCAATTCTTTTGCTGAAAGAGGATGATCCCTTGAGGAGATCAGTTGAAAACATACTGGTTTGTTTTTCGCTATTCACTTTTTTATTGAAAGTTCGGTAACCCTGTTTCGTCTGCAAATTTTTTCGTTATATTTCTTTTCCAACTTTCTATACTTTTCTTTTTGTTTAGTTACATTTAATCTCTGAACTTGTACGTATTTTCTTTTTGGACTGATTTTGAGGTATCTTAGTCTGCAATTTTCACAGGATTTTTTTTAACACTATGATTGTTTTGCTTAGTGTTATAATAGAGGTGCTTTCAACGATTTTTGGGGGGGGGTTGTTTGTTTATCTTTATGTTTGTCAATTCTCATCCTCTTGTCTTTGTTTCCCCTGTGTTTTGCTCGGCTTGTATTTTAGTGTTTCAATCTGTATTGATTTTTTTTTTCATCTTATGTTGTTGTATTTTTTGTTATTCCTGTGTATTTATCTTGTTTTCCTTGCTTATTTGTTTGTTCGTTTCTGGTTTTTTTTTTCTTCTTCATTTCCTTCAGTCTCTTTGTTCAGACTTTCGTTTTCTCTGTTGTTGTCTGCTTTTGTCAAGTATTTGTTTTTTCTTTCTAAGTTTAAGCATTCTTTTTCTTACATTTTCCTTTATTTAAAGCTCCATTTCATTTTCCACTTTTCTTCTTTTCCATCTTTTATATCTGACTATATACCGAGTTCCTGACTTCAGTGAAAAACGCAAACTAAAGCGGTACGGGCAAGTCACACGAGCATCTGGACTAGCCAAGACTGTCCTATAGGGAACAGTATAAGTAGGGATACGAAGAGACAGACGGAGTAAACGATAAGGAGACAGCATCAAAGAGCGGACTGGCCTTGAGTGGAACTATTTGATACGGAAAGCAGAGGACCGCAGTAAGCGGAGAAAGCTGGTTGTAAAAAGTTCGTAGGTGTCCCCAATGTCCACGGGACTACAGAATATGAGAAAGTGATCTCTCTCTCTTCTCTCTCTCTCTCTCTCTCTCTCTCTCTCTCTCTCTCTCTCTCTCTCTCTCTCTCTCTCTCTCTCTCTCTCTCTCTCTCTCTCTCTCTCTCTCTCCTCTTTCGCACTTCTTTTTGCTATCAATTTGTATCTTTGTTGTTTGTGTGTCTTTCAATCTTTTCTTCTCTTTCTTGTCTTTCTCTTTTTCTTTCTCTTTATCATTTTCCTTGTCTTTGTTTGCGTGCACTATCTCCTATTATCTTCATTCTCATCCGCGTCAAGTCATCTTTTTGTCCCTACCTTTTTTCTTTTCCTTTCTCTGTCATATGTTCTCAGTCTTAGAAAGTCCATTCTACGTTGCCGAATTTTTGGAATGCCATTTAGTATTTAATTATGCAGCGTAAAGCTTCTGATAAGTCCACGCTGACTCATAATAAAAAAAAACATTATTTATCAAATAGTTAAAGAGAGAGAGACACACAGAGACACGAAACACAGAGAGACGGACAGATAAAGACAGAGACAGACGAGACAGAGACAGAGAGAAGAGAGTAGAGAGAGAGAGAAACACAGCGAGAGAGAGAGAGAGGAGAGGGAGAGAGAGAGAGAGGGCTAGAGAGAGAGGAGAGAGAGAGAGAGAGAGAGAGAGAGAGAGAGAGAGAGGGAGAGAGAGAGAGATAGAGAGATAGAGAGAGAGAGAGAGAGAGAGAGAGAGAGAGAGGGAGAGAGAGAGAGAGAGAGAGAGAGAGAGAGAGACACACACACAGACACACAGACACACAGACACACAGACACACAGACACACAGACACAGACACAGACAGACAGAGACAGAGAGAGATAGACAGAGACAGATAGACAGACTGAGACAGAGACAGAGACAGACACAGAAAATGAAGAAACCAACTAAGGAAAAAAAAACCAAAAAACAAGATGCATTGCACGGATAAGTCACCCTGACACAAAGGTCGCAAGGCCAAGTGCCGAAACTAGCCAATAAAGAGGCAGGTCAGGTAGTCACATGATTAAGACTCTATCGAACCGAGAGATTAAAGCGTCGAGGAAGACGTACAAAAAAAGGAAAAAGAAATTAAGATCGAAACAAATGCCAGAATAATGGTGGTGGCTAAGAGAGATTTGTTGGATGTGCTCCATCTTTTTTTTTGTCCTTCTTTTTTATTCTATTGTGGCTGTCCCTATGTTTCTACATCTCTGTGATTTTTATCTCTGTCTGTCTTTATCTGTCTTTCTCTGTCTTTCCGTCTTTCTGCCTGCCTGCCTGCCTGTCTGCCTCCTACCTATCTCTGTCCGGGGACTGGACGTAAAACGCATATTAGTGTTTATTCCTCATGTTTGATATAAAATTGTTTGATTTGAATTGATTTGAATTGATTTGATTTGATTTCATTCGATTTGATTTGAATTTATTTGAGTTGAAATGAGTTGTCCTTGTTTCTGCCTGTCTCTGTCTATATATCTGTATTCCCGTCTTTCTGTTTGTCTCTTAGTCTGTTCCTATCAACCACCGTAATAACAATATTATCACTAACATCTTTCTGTCTGTCTCTCTCTCTCTGTCATTCTGTGTGCATGTATGTGCGTGTGTGTTTGTGTGTGTGTGTGTGTGTGTGTGTGTGGTGCGTGTTGTGTGTGTGTGTGTGTGTGTGTGTGTGTGTGTGTGTGTGTGTGCATGTGTGTGTGCATGTGTGTGTGCGTACGCGTGTGTATTTGTGTGTATGCTTGTATAATTACGTCACTATTCAAACATTTCCCTACGAATGTTAGAAAACAAAAAAGCGAACTGATACCCAAACAAAAATTCACTTTTTTTTCGAAAATGCCCTTCAATTCTATCGTTCACCCTCTTCCAACACAACATCATCACCACAATAACTACCCAGTCCTTCCCTCATCTACTGTCCAACCAGAACTGCCATCACTGACTTACTAGCACCACCACTAACACACCACCAGCACCACCACTACCACTTTTACTACCATCGTTAATAACAACAGTTATAACACCAGTAGTACCAACACATATACAAAAAATGCGTCAGCAGAGCAGCACTGGGCATTTCTGAAAGTTGACGTCAGAGAGTAACTGATGGACTGTGTGTGTGTGTGTACGTGGAGTGGGGCCAGGTTGAATAATTCATCTGTGTGTACTTAGAGCTAGGGTGCAGTCTGGTTCCTTACTCCTAACACAAATACAGACACACACAGACACACAGACACACACAGATACACAGACACGTAGAGGCACGTATACACACATACACACACAGTTAATACACATATACACACGCACACACACAAACAAACACACACAATGGCATACTGAAGAACACACTCAGACTCACTCACACGCGCGCTTCACACACACACCACACACACGCATGCACGCACGCACACACGCACGCACATACACATAATTATACACACATACGTACACACACACTTTATACACTCACAAACACACACACACACACACACACACACACACACACACACACAACAATACACACACACAAATACACACACACAAACACACACACACACACACACACACACACACACACACACACACACACACACACACACACACACACACACACACACACACACACACACACTTTATACACACACTTTATACACACACAGACTTTTATCTTTCCTTCCTAACCTACCTCTCACCAACTCAGTCTATTCCTAGCTAGTCTATGCTTATTTTGTGATACTGACAGACTAAAGCCAATGGAAGCTAGAAGTGGAGTATTGCCACCTTGCTGTCTAGATCCACATGAGGGAGGAGGCAACACTGCACAGATGGGGAAGCTTAGGGTAGATTGTGGCAGACGGTAATGATTATAAGGGATATTCATTTCTCCTTTTTTACATTTGTTCCTTTCTTTTCCCCACTTTTTCCCCTTGTTTGGCTTATATGCGTTTTTGTTTTTTTCAAAATTCATTCATGTCTATGTTTACTTGTCTGTGTTGTGTTGCTAGATGTCTGTATTTGTATGTTTCTATTTGTCTTTC
>CM060331.1:20608664-20623664 GCA_030674155.1 Stramonita haemastoma | reverse complement strand
GATTTTTTTTTTTGAGAATACATTACCCGTAACTCCCAGAAGAGTCATGTGACAGAGTGCAGCCCTTTTTAGGCAGTGTTTCGTAAGCAGGTTGACTCAGTTAAAGTTCATCCCTCTTCAGATTATTGTCAAGGATTTGTTTACGATTAAAAAAAAACCGATCCCTTTTCTTTTCTTTGCATTAACACCCACTCCTGTGGACGCAGTGACAGCATTGTTAAGAGCTGGCTCGTATCTCAAAGTAAGGACGGGATAGCCTAGTGGTCAGAACATTGCGCTCGCAATTTGACAAGCCGCGTTTGATTCCGGTCGAGGGGATTTTTCCTCAGAAGTTAATATCAGTGCTGACTCCACTGCCCCAAAAGTCTTTCGGAAGAGACTATAAAGCGAGACCCCGTGTGCGAACGCACGCAGAACATCTTGCGCACACGTTTAATCATGTACCGTTTTCCGTAAGAGTAGGCCATTGTGTGCCGGTGGGAACAGATGACAAGATTTACAAAATTGCATTCACACGGAAACTGAATGTAAAAAAGCATTTGAGTGCTTGTTCCATTAACCTCGACATAAAAAAATATATAAAAAAGTAATTTACATTTAATGAAAGTACCAGTTGGCTCAGAGATCATTCTTTCTTTTCTTCAGTGCATGTCTCTAAATTGTATTCAGGTTTTACACAGTACTACCACAACAACAATGTGGTTTCCAACTATTGTTCTTCATGAAACATTATTATTAGCACTGCAACGGTAACTGTGTAACTGCACACTCCATTCACAAGGTAGATAAACAATCACTGACTTCAAGCACGCTCTTCAGCACTCTTCCTTTCCTGTTATATCTACAGTATTTTTCTTATAATTTGATTGTTTCACCTACACACCAGTAGGTAAAGGTAAAAGGTAAAGGTGTCCCATAACATACGTGGTCGTAAGGAAACGAGGCGTCGGAGACCTCAGCACCTCTAGGCGCCAGCATATTGAGGGCGACGCCTATCTCCTCTCCCTTGCTGCTTTACCCTCCCTGACCCTAAAGAGGGAAGGTACACATTAACATCTGGGTGAACTGGGGGACTGTACAGAAACCATGGCGCACAAACGATCACCATCCAATTGGTAGCCACGCTCGACGCTGCTTAACCGTAGCTTTGTTAAAGCCAGTGTTCTGACCACTGAACTATCCCGTCCCCACAAAAAACAGTTCGTTTACAAACTTTCTATTCATAGATCTATTCATTCAACTGTCTGTCTGTCTGTCTGTCTGTTTGTATGTCTATCTTTCTGTATTGCAGTGGATTTATCTATTAATCATGAAATAAGTTAGGTCATATTTTCAATGAAGCAGCATCATTTCTCCAAACCGATGTCACTGTGTTTGAAAACTGTTGCAAAAAGTCAACAGTTTTAGCTTCTGGTAAAAAAGAAATCGCTCATCTATATAATCATATTTATCTTTATGATTGGTTAATAAGTAACACGATTAATTAATCGTAGCCATTCATCCATACAACTTCTTCTCCCAGCCTTTTTTTCAATCTATAAAAAAGTTATAATTGATTCTCGAGTCTCTTATAGAGATGTGTGCAACAGACTTGCAAAAAATTTTTCACCGTTCCTACTGTTATTGTTGATGTTGTTCTTGTCACTGTTATTGTTGTTGTTCTTGTAGTTGTTGTTGTTGCCGCTGGGATGATGTTGCTGAGTGTGCAGTTGCTGTTACCGCTGATGCTATTGCTGTTATGGCTCAAGGTGTTGCTCAAGCTGCCGCTACTGTTCATTCTGTTCACGTAATTGATTCTAATGAGGCAAGAGCCACAATTACCAGCAAATTAACAAAACTTGTGAGGAAACGTGAGAGACACAGAAAAAAAAAGATTGCGTCAATGATTTATTCTTATCCTTCAGGCAATGCCGTAGAAAATAATGGCGGAGGCTGCTTCAATCAATATTCCTCGCATCAATACACCACAAAATATCATTGGATTGGAAAACCAAAGAATCGATCGATAGAGAATTCTGTTTTAATGAGGTGATGGAGTAGGGGGTGGGGGGTGGGGTGGGAGAGAGGGAGAGAGGAGAGAGAGAGAGAGAGAGAGAGAGAGAGAGAGAGAGAGAGAGAGAGAGAGAGAGGAGAGACGAGACAGAGAGAGACAGAGACAGAGACAGAGACAGAGACAGACAGAAGACAAGAAGACAGAAGAGACAGGACAGAGACAGACAGACAGACAGACACAGACAGAGACAGAGAACAAGAGACAGAAGAAGAGACAGAGAGAGGACAGAGGACAGAGACAGAGAGACATGAGAGACAGAGAGGAAGAGCAGAGAGAGACAGAGAGACAAGAGAGACAGAGAGACAGAGACAGAGAAGGAGAACAGAGAGACGAGACAGAGCAGAGAGACAGAGACAGAGACACAGATGACAGAGAGACAGAGACAGAGACAGAGAGAAGCACAGCAGACACAAAACAGAGGGACGACAGAGAGAAAGAGAGAAACACAGACACATAAATAGAGACAGACAGAGAAAGAGCAGACAGAATGACAGAGAGAGAACAAGATGAGAGACAGGAGACAGAGACAGAGCAGAAGACAGACAGAATAGACAGACAGAGACAAGACAGAGACAGAACAGACAGACAGACAACAGACAACAGAGAGACAAACAGAACAGAACAGAACACAGAGACAACGAAAAAGAAAACAACAACAATACAAAAAAGACAAAAGGCTTGGACAACAATTAAGAAGATGAAGTCCGCAGAAAAAAAAAAAAAATGATGAAGGTTCAAAAGTTTTGGTGGAACTAACTTTTCTTCTTCGGTCTGTTAATTTCTTTATCTTCTTGTCTGCTTTTCTGTTCGGTCCTTTCTGCATTATTGTAATCGCTTTACTAATGTTTTCTTCGATTATTCTTTTCTTATGAAAAGTTTCACCTTAATAGTAGTTCTCTGTCTGTCTGCAGGTTTGTCTATCTCTTTCACTGTCTATCTCTCTCTCTCTCTCTGTCTCTCTATATGTCTCTCTCTCTGTGTCTCTGTCTCTGTCTGTCTGTTTGTCTGTCTCTCTCTCTCTCTGTCTCTGTCTCTGTCTCTGTCTCTCTCTCTCTCTCCCTCTCTCTCTCTCTCTCTCTCTCTCTCTCTCTCTCTCCCTCTCTGCCTCTGTCTCTCTCTCTCTGCCTCTGTCTCTCTCTCTGTCTCTGTCTCTCTCTGTCTCTGTCTCTCTCTGTCTCTCCCTCTCTTTGTCTCTTTCTCTGTCTCTTTCTCTGTCTCTGTCTCTCTCTCCTTCTCTCACTCTATCTCTCTCTCTGTCTCTCTGTCTGTCGATATACATCTCTCTGTCTCTTTCTCTATCTATCTCTTTCTGTCACTCTCTCTCTCTCTATCTGTCTCTCTCTCTATCTCTCTCTCTCTATCTGTCTCTCTCTATCTCTCTTCTCTCTCTCTCTCTCTCTCTCTCTCTCTCTATATATATATTATATATCTGTCTCTCTCTATCTCTCTCTCTCTCTCTCTCTCTCTCTCTCTCTCTCTCTCTCTCTCTCTCTATATATATATATTATATATATATATATATTTATATATATCTGTCTCTCTCTATCTCTCTCTCTATCTCTCTCTCTATCTCTCTCTCTATCTCTCTGTCTCGACCTCATCTCAACCATATCCCCGAAGCTGGAGTGCAGCCACCATGAGTATGAGCAAATAAAAACGATCACATACACAAACATAACACCGATGATAAATTTCTGAGTTCTAAGCCAAGGAAATGTAGAAAAATCGACCTCAAAATGTTATCAGCAAAATGAATGCATTACATCCCTTACGATACAGTTAATGTGAAGATCAGACCTTAGGACTGAGTTAACACAGAACTTAATTGATGGACACAGGGAGACACCGCTCCAATGAATAGGGAAATTGGGGGGATTGAAATGGAAAGCTGCACTTCATGCAATTGTGATGCAATCGCTTCTGCAGTGTGCAAGAGTACGTGGCATGTGTAGTGTGTGTGTGTGTGGGTGTGGGTGTGAGTGGGGGTGTTTTATTTATTTCTATTTTATTCTTTTTGATCGAGGATAATGGGATAATAACTCTTCTGTTTTTTTTACATCCAGTCCCCGTGTGTATGCAGTTTTGTAAATGTCATCTGTTCCCACCCACACAAGATGGCCTACTCTTACGAAAAGTGGAATAGGATTTAACGTGTGCGCAAGATGTTCTGCGTGCGTTCACACACGAGGCCTTGGTTCATAGTCTCATCCAAAGGACTTTGCGGGAGAGTGGAGTCAGCACTATTGTTAACTCCAGGAGTAAAATCTCAAACGGGAATCGAACCCGGGTCGTCAAATTGCGAGCGGAATGTTCTGACCACTAAGCTATCCCGTGTGTGTGTGTGCGTGCGTGTGTGTGTGTGTGTGGGTGTGTGTGTGTGTGTGCGTACGTGCGTGCGTGCGTGCGTGCGTGCGTGCGTGCGTGCGTGTGTGTATGTGCGTGTATGTGTGTGTATGTGTGTGTGTGTGTATTCGCTTGCATACGTCCATAGATACCGTCTTCTTAAACTATCTTTTAACGGCAACAACTTAAACGTGTTCATATAAATATTAAAATAAACATTATTTTTCATCCACGTTCCGTACATTGGTTAAATGTCTGGTTTGGGATGAGTTTATGTATTCTGTGTGTGTGTGTGTGTGTGTGTGTGTGTGTGTGTGTGTGTGTGTGTGTGTGTGTGTGTGTGTGTGTGTGTGTGTGTGTGTGTGTGTGTGTGTGAGTGTGTGTGTGTGTGAGTTTGTGTGTGCGTGCGTGCGTGCGTGCGTGTGCCTGTGTCTGATGATATTTTGTGTTGGGAGTGTGTGTGTGCTTGCGTGCGCGTGTGTTTATGTGAGTGCACGTGCGCGCATATCTGTAAAAATGATGAGATGGAAATGACAACTTGGTCAATGATAGTGATGCTGCTGCTGCTATGTTTTGTATGTATACTACTATTTGAATATATGCACTTGTTGACAGTCATTATGAGGAAATGTGTTATCACCACGCCACCACCCACCTTCTTTATTTTTGTTGCTTGTATTGTGGCCTATGGCCGAAGTACATTAAAGCATTTCAGAGTTCAGAGTTTCAGAGTTCTCTCTCTCTCTCTCTCTCTCTCTCTCTCTCTCTCTCTCTCTCTCTCTCTCTCTCTCTCTCTCTCTCTCTCTCTCTCTCTCTCTCTCTGTTGTCAGTCATTTAACCTCATCATATTATCATGTTTACTCTTTAATTATTGCGCCTTTTCTTTGTTTTGTTTTGTTTTTGTTTGTTCTTTGTTTTTCTTGCTTTCTTTATTCAACTCAAAATCATCATTGATTCTTACCTCTCATTTTCGTTTCTGAATCAGTGACTTTTTATAACATTACCTTAATATTGTATCTCTGTGTTAATTCTTGCCTGTTGTTTGATGCTTGGTATGGTTCCTTACTTTTGGTATTTGGATCATTATAATTGTTGATTTTATTTATATTTTTATTGGCAGTATCTTTCCCCCCCCCTCCTATAAGGATATTAGTTTTTTTAAAAAATTCCCCCCTTTTTATCCAAATTTTTTATTTATATCACATGTATAACTTTTGACAGATGGTGGTGGATTGATGTTTTCAGTTGTTTATTTCATCTTGTTCTCTTGTTTGCTCTTTACCTATTAACACTTTTCTATTCTTCCATAATCAAAATCTTTTTATTGTGACTTCTGATTTTTGTCTTCTGATCGAGTGCATTTTTATTACCTTATCATATAATTATAGTGTCCTTATTCTTGTGTGTTGTTTGGTACTGCGTAAAGTTTTATTGTTTAGTATCTTTTCATCTTGATGTATCCCTGAAAAGGGCGGGGACTGGATGTAAAAAAGCACACGAGTGCTTATCTATTATCCTCGAATAAAATTCTTTGCCTTGCCTTGCCTTGCCTTGCCTTGCCTTGCCTTGCCTTGCCTTGCCTTGTTTTTTCTCTCTCTCTCTCTCTCTCTCTCTCTCTCTCTCTCTCTCTCTCTCTCTCTCTCTCTCTCTCTCTCTCTCTCTCTCTCTCGCATACGACCAGTAACCTTTTCGCTACGAAATTGGTCACGTGTTCGTTCTTTATCTCCATGATTGTCAGTATCCTTGCGTCCCCATCTCTATCTCTTATATCGTCAGGAGATCCATTGCACTTGCATGTTTGCTTTGCACTTGTATGGTCCCAGGTTCAATGCGTGCAAAGTCGGCAGACTCCAATGATCAGTAACGGGTCCATTTCCTCAACAGTTCGGTAGCCGCCAACTAGACTTTTCCCCATGGGGCCATTAAAAACCATTTTCCTTGGGACATGTTTTGTTACATGCGTTTTGCGTAACGTTTTTAGTTAGGAATGTGAAGTTTGGATTTTTTTGTTATTGCTTTTTCAAGTATAGGCAGCCCTGATCATCTGGTAAACTGATAATGGCTGTGCTGGATGATTTGTCTTACAGAGCAAACAAAATCCAAACTGGCTTAGCTGGTAGTTGCCAGGTTTCTAGGTGTGATGATGACCTGATTTTCACTCTGTTGATAAGAAAATAATAGGTTACTATCCGCCATGGCGCAGTGGTTGGGGTTTTGGATTTCGGACTGGAAGGTGGCGGGTTGGAATTTCACAAGAGGGATTTACGGGACTCCTGCCGGCTCCTACCCAGAGTGAGTGTGCTGTGGGCTCAGTGGGAAAGACTGGGACCATACAGTCGAGCTTCATTCACTTTGCGGCTGAGAGTTTGAAAGTAGTGCTCAAATTACCTAATACTGCAAGTGTCTGTATTTCTTGTACACGGTTGATGCCGGGATATTATTATGTTAAGTAGTCTCAAAACATATGCGCGTCCACGGCAGCAGCATTACGTCATCCCCATTATCATTTATCATCATGCAATTAAAAAGAAACATTCCAATGATTCGATGGTGCCAGTAGTTCTGGCTCATGGTGACCTCGGATTCGGTTTCCCTAACTCTCCTGTGCCTGTGGTGAGTTTGTGTCAAAGCCTTTTAGGATGGGGTTTCAGGGGAGGAGGGATGATTGTTGGAGGGACATTGTTGTGGTTGCCACTCGGGTGGGCACCTCACTCAGTCTGACTCGCGACTGAGCTAATACTGCCGTTAGCAGGGGCTAGTAGGTGGTGTCTTGCGTATGTTAGATCAGAACAGGCATCACTGAACACCACCAAAGTGACCACGCAGCAGTGCAGGCCCCCTCTGACTGGTGGCCCCACGGCGGCCTGATATTGATAGGCGCCCTGCGGATATCTGTCCCATGGGATGATGCATTACACATCTCGGTGTGGCTGAGGCTAGAAGATTGAAATGAGCGGCGTGGGAACAGCAGTACGGGAATGTCACTGAAGATAAGGAAGCAAAACGAAATAAAAGGGAAACAATTTGTTTTTTTATCTCCTCTGCGTACCTCACAGATATAAAAGACGGATTCATTTGATTCTGAAAAAAACAGTTTTTGTTAATAATGAGTTTAAGACATGTCAGGTAAACATCAATTTTGTGGTTGCAATTTTTAGTATTTGCAGATTAAGCAGGAGTTGGTGCAAAAAGACTGACAAAACTGTATGAGTTGTCAGTCTTCCTGCGTATAGAAATTACGTTTTTGCTACATTTCACCTTTTTTCATTCCTAAAAAAATGATTTGGATGAATGGTTTATAATTATTTTCATTAGTTTCGTTCGGTGCTTATTCTTTTGTGTGATTTTTTCGCAACATTTTGAAATACTGCTGCATATTATGTCTGCAAAATTGTGGAAAGAACTATTGCTTTGTATTTTCTTACAAGCTTAATGTTGATCTGAATATTTCTTGTGGGCACCATACAATTTTTCCAAGTCAGCTTTCTACCAATATTCCTTTTCTTTTCTATCCTTCTCTCTGACTAAATAAACTTATCATTGAATATTGCTTCAGGTCGTTAACCAAAACAATGAAAACACATACATAAGGGGACTGACTGTAAAAAAACGCTACAAGCGTGCCTATTCCATTATCTTCGAAACAAAAGAATAAGACAAGAAAAAAAAACAAATCTCTCTCTCTCTCTCTCTCCTCTCTCTCTCTCTCTCTCTCTCTCTCTCTCTCTCTCTCTCTCTCTCTTATCTCAGCAATGTCAGAACAAGTGCCGTCTGTGTTTAGTGTAATCGTATTAAGACATCGCCTGTAGATGTGAATTACCATTTCATATGCTAAAAGCATTGGAAAGTAAGTATATTTCAAGATTGTTCCGGGCAGCTCCGGATTCGAAAGAATTCTAGATCCATATGGTGTGCTGTGTCCTTCAATCCAATAACACTAAGGGAAAAATACCCTTGAACAGACGTCTTACTGGTGGTTCGAACCTGGGCTTGGACTCTAGCTATCAGATCTTAAGCACAAAGCTCTCAACACTCGGATATCTTATCCCTTATGTCTGTGTGCGTGTGCGTGTGCGTTCGTGTGTGTGTGTGTGGTGTGTGTGTGTGTGTGTGTGTGTGTGTGTGTGTGTGTGTGTGTGTGTGCGTACGCATGTATGTGTATGTGTGTTAGTGTGTGTGAGAGAGAGAGAGAGAGAGAGAGAGAGAGAGAGAGAGGAGAGAGAGAGAGAGAGAGAGAGAGAGAGAGAGAGAGAGAGAGAGAGAGAGAGAGAGAGAGGTCTTAAAGAAAAACGACAGAGTGTTTTTTTTAGATATTTGGCAAAATGTAGCACTTGGTTTGCAAGCTCATGAATTATCTTTACACTTTATATAACTCACAGCAACGTAGATACAGGTGAAATAATTATATTAAAGAAAAAAAAATGGCAGCAGATAGAAACGTAGAATCAAAATAGAAGTAAAAAATAAAGCGAAAACAACTGTAAAAAGATATAACAAAGAATACCGAAAGGATGAAAAAATTACAAGGAAGAGTAACAAAGAAAGAAAGAAAGAAAGAAAGAAAGAAAGAAAGAAAGAAAGAAAGAAAGAAAGAAAGAAAAGAAAGATAGAAGAAGAAAGAAAGAAGAAAAGAAAAGGAAGAAAGAAAGAAAAAAGAACGAAAGAAAAAAGAAAGAAAGAAAGAAAACGAATGAATGAATGAATGAATGAATGAATGAAATGAAGAATGAAATGAAGAAAGAAAGAAAGAAAGAAAAGAAAGAAAAAAGAAAGAAAGAAAGAAAGAAAAAGAAAGAAGAGAGAAGAAAGAAAGAGAGAAAGAAAGAAAAATGCGAAAGAAAGAAAATACGAAAAAAGGAGGAAATAAAGAAAGTAAGACGGAAAGAGTGAGGGTAAAAGAAGAAATAAAAAATAAAAAAGAAACATAGAAACAAAAAAAACACAAAAAGCATTGCAAAAGAAGGAAATGAAAAAAAGAAGGAGGTGGAGAAGAAGGAAAAAAAAAGAGGGTATTTCGTGGCTTCATCGTTTACCTCACAGAGTGAAACATAATCCAGACGGGGGGAAGCCATTCCAAAACCTGATCACTTTCTGAAGGGTTAGTACTATAGGGATCATTCCTTTCCCCTAAGTCTCTTGGCTTCCGTGTCCTTAACAGCAACTAGTCCTTAACTTTAGTTAAAGGTAACAGTTAAAGGTGTCCCTTAACCACTGTGATCGAACGGAAGCGAGGCATCAGAGACTTCAGCTTCTCCAGGGGCCAGCTTATTGAGGGTGGCGCCCATCTCCTCTCCCTCGCTGCCTTACCTTTCCTGACCGTAAAGAAATCAGGTACCCGTTTACAGCTGGGTGGACTGGGGGACTGTACTGAAGACAAGGCGCGCAAACGGTCACCCATCCATCTGGTAACCACGCTCGCGCTCGCTTAACCTTATCTTTGGGAAAGCGAGTGCTCTGACCACTGAGGTTATCAGTGCCCTACCCAAACTTGATGACACTAATTCTGGCTTTAGAAGATTTTTGTTTTGTTGTCGCGACTGTGTAGAAGCATCGTGAATCTGGTGGTGAAGCATTTGTCCAAAACCAATGGGCGAAATGTTCGTACGATTTTGCAATGATGGGTTGAGTTTTATTGCTTGTTTATGTTACTTTACTTTTTAGATCATGTGTGACAGTCTGAGTGATTCTGGTTTTCAGTGACGTACTAAAACCAAGACCCTGTTTAGTTTATGCTTTTATATCGAGATAAAAGAATAAGCTCTCATGTGCTTTTTCATATCCAGTCCGTTGTGTGTATGCAGACGTAGGGTAGACAGAGAGAGACAGACAGAGACAGAGAGACAGAGAGACAGACAGAGGTTCCTGGAAACGATTTCAGATTACAACGTAAACCAAAGAAAATAAATATCACAGGACATCGCGTAGGCAAGACCTGATGGTTGTGACACTATTTTATGAGCACAGGCTTTCTCTGGGGATAAGGGTCTATACTTTATGTAGAGCTATGTCTATCTGCCGTGACTCTTAACAATTAAAGCTTATTAATTGCTGAAAGCTAGACCCTAACGTATCCCTTTGGGATAAGGGTCCACACTGTATGAAGAGTTGTCAATTCGCCGTGACTGTTAACAATTACAAGCTTATTTGCTGAAAGTTAGACCCTGACGTATCCCTTTGCCGATCTTGATGGCACTAAGGGAAAACCAAACAAAAACAGGAGCAGAAAGCAAACAGCTATCAATGATGCAATGTGCAGTGTTGGAGTGATGCGATATCTGATAACAGCGCCACAATGCGGCCAAAAAAATTGACAGCGAGACACAGAAGTTACAGGGTGTGTTTGGTTAGTGTGTTGGTTCACATGCACATGCTATCTCCATCTCTGTTTAATTTATCATAGTCTCTCTTCCTCCCTCTCTCTCTCTCTCTCTCTTCTCAACTCTCTCTCTCTCTCTCTCCTCTCTCTCTTCTCGTCTCTCTCTTGTCTCTCTCTCTCTCTCTCTCTCTCTGTCTCTCTCTCTCTCTCTCTCTCTCTGTCTGTCTCTCTCTTCTCTCTGTCTCTCTCTCTGTCTCTCTCTCTTCTCTCTCTCTCTCTGTCTCTGCTTCTCTCTCTTTTCTCCTCTTCTTCTCTTCTCTCTTTCTCCCTCTTCATCATCTGATTGGATGCTAGTTGTTTTTTTTTCTTTGATGTATGTCATCATCAGTTCTAACAAAGAGAATAGTGTAGAGCTATGATCTAGCATTGTTGTCGGCGTAATTGAAGACTTGACATTTTCCATACCAATGTGCCAAAAACTGCACAAAGTAGAAACAAATGTTTGCTTTGTATTATATGTGTATCTAAATCATGAATGAAAACTTTTTTGTGTTAAAGCGTACTTTATAAGGATGCTAAACATACTCATTTGCAAAGTCTTAAAAATTGCTTTTCTTTATTTAATCTAATTTGTTTTTTACCGTCTTAGGACTGTTTTCTTGTATTGCATTGTAGTAGTTCATATTGTTTTTCGTTTATTTAAAAAGAAAAATGAACTGCAGGCGTACATCGATGTCAAATGTCCAGAAGCTATGTGTTAAGCTTAAAATACTGGATAGATTACTGCTTATACGCATTGTTAAAAATACAAAGAGTCATGTTTTGATTTTTTTTTTGCCTCAAGCAGAGGGTGTGTAATTGTTTAACACGCTGAATGTGACCTACACACACTCACATACACACACGCGCGCACACGCGCACGCGTGCACGCGCTCGTACAGGGGCAAACGGAGAGAAAGAAACAGACACAGAGAGACAGAAGTTGAAACAGAGACAGAAAAAATCCTCTAGAAAGAGAGTGAAAACAAGAACAAAAACTGTAACAGGTACACACACACACACACACACACACACACACACACACACACACAAACACACACACACAACACACACAACACACTAACACACACACACACACACACACACACACACACACACACACAACACACACACACACACATATCAACACACACACACTACACACACCAGATATAAATCATTCACCTTTTCATCATTGGCCAGCACGGCTCCTGCAAGCAGAGAGACGAAGACAACGGCTACCAGCCACTTCTCCATCTTTTTTTTTCTCAAATCTTCAACAAATCTCTTCACTTATCAAAACTGCCGACCTCAAACCCGCTGGCTCTACAAGAAAAAAACAAAACAAGACAGTTCTCAACTTTTGGCTGTTCGTGAAGTCTTTTTCCGTCCTCTTCTTGAGTTTCGTCAGAGAAAACGGTGGTTCCTTTCTTGCTGAGTAGATCAGTCCCGGGAACGGGACAAGAAATAAGTATGGAGAGAGAGAGAAAACCAGTGTAGAAGATGTCAACTGAGGTCGGGCGGGTGTGTTTTAAAGTTCCAGCGGAGAAAAACTTCAAAGTGAAAGAGCGAGCTTCAGTATGGCCGGTTTATATACCAGCCTGGCATTGACGCGTGGGGTGTGGTACTTTGGGCCTTCCTGGGAAAGCCCGACGGGTCGCGTGTAGTATAGTGTGGAATGCGCCTGCACGCGCGCGAGCGTGTGCGTGTGTGTGTGTGTGTTGTGTGTGTGTGTGCGTGTGTGGATGCTAGTCTGGCACCGCGTGTGGGTGTGGACGCTTGAAAGGGTGACACGTGACTGAGGGCCGCAGAAAGAGCTGACCTATCAGGCGACGCTGTTCTTTCTTCCTCCCTCCCTTTAGAGATTGTCATTCACATCCGTCTTCCTTCTGTCGCGTTTTTTTTTGTTTTGCTGTTCATTCTTCTTTCTATTATTATTAGCTTTGCCAAGGATATGAGTGAACATGATGTGTGAATATTGAGTCTCTTCATTCTGAGCCTTTGAGAAAAAAAAAAAAAACACCTGCGTTTAAATTCAGCAGCAAAGGAAAAAGCCGAAAACCTAGAAAATGAATTTGGACAAAACAGATTTGAAGAAGAAGAAGAAGAATTGTGAAGAAGAAGAAGAAGAAGAAGAAGAAGAAGAAGAAGAAGAAGAACAAGAAGAACAAGAACAAGAACAAGAACAGAAAAGAACAGAAAATAAAAAGCTATTTTCAAGCTGGAAATATGAAAACTATAATAGCAAGAAAAAAGAGCATAAAATACAATATCTAAAATATACTGACAGCTTAAAAAATAAAATAGAGGAGAAATAAAAAGAAAACTGAAAACAAAAATACACCTAGCAAAGATGGAAAACAGCAACATTAAGAGCCAACGCAAACAAGCTAACTATGTAAAAGGTATGGGTGTCCTATAACCAATGTTCGTCGTAGGACAGCGAGGCATCAGAGACCTCAGCTTCTTCAGAGACCATCATATTTAGGGCGGCGCCCATCTCCTCATCTTCCTCGCTGCTCTTACCTTGTCCTGACCCTATAGAGGGAGGTACCTATTTACAGCTGGATGAACTGGGGGAACTGTACTGAAACCAAGGCGCGCAAAGGGTCTTCCATCCACTTGATAACCACGCTCGATGCTGATTAACCGTAGCTTGGGCAAGGCAAGTGCTCTGACCACTGAGCTCTCCCGCCAACCATGTATGACTAAATACAGATTAACCGTATAAACAAGACAGCAGAAAAGTATTTTAAAGCACACCCAGAGGGTATGCCATGGACTTATTAGTATAAAAAGCAACGTCTCTTTGAAATTCTGTCCAAAGTTTTCCATTTTGTATAACTTTTTCTTTGTTTCTGCCTTGTTACTTTTTTTTATCTCCTCTTTGTCTGATTGTTTTGCCTTCCTGGTTCATTTGCCTTTCTTTTTTTCTACAAACACTTAAAAATAACAGTTTTCTCCCATGCCAAAGCGTATATATGGCTTCTTTTCATTTGGATTCCAAATGTGGGATTTAGTAGCAACTACTATAATAGGTATGGGCAGAGGAGGAGGAGGAGGAAGAGGACGATGGACGATAACAACGGCGACAAAGATGGCGATGATTATGATAAGAACAATAATTACATCCACCACCACCATCACTTCCGCCACCACTACCACTACCATCGTTATTAGAACCACCATCATCATTAAGACTATCATCATCAACATTATCAAAATCATCGTCGTCGTCGTCGTCGTCATCATCATCATCGCCATAGTCCTCCTCCTCCTCCTTCTCCTCCTCCTCCTCCTCCTCTTCCTCCTCCTCCTCCTCCTCCTCCTCCTCCTCCTCCTCCTCCTCCTCCTCCTCCTCCTCCTCGTCCTCCTCCTCCTCCTCCTCATCATCATCATTAGAAATGGTGTTGTCGGCAGATCTGAGGCTAACACAATGAGGAAAAGATGACAGTACGTTTAAAGTCTTGTCACGAATATAGGGGCTGAGCATTTCAAAAACATAATTACATGGAGATGACATCGGTCCATTCTTTAAATTAAAAAAAAAAGCTATTTCTTTATCTCTTGATTACTTTTTTAGACTCACTGTCTGAGCATTTTGGGAAGTAAGTTTTAAAAGGGGAGCTCCTAAAAAAAAGCATGCAAGCAAGCGAATAAAGAAACAAGCGATCAAAAGAAAGCGCAACGAAGAATAAGATGAAACCCATAAATGCAAATGAGTTGGAAAACTCCAGCACACAAAAATGATTGGTTGATTTTTATTGTCTCAATTTCCGTCTGCAAATAAACGTACAACGTCGTGTGCACATTAAAAAATATATAAGAAACCAAAGGAACAAACGAAAAGAATAAAACTGAACACAAAACAATGAAAAAAAAATGCTAACCTTTCTTTAAAGAGAAGACTCGATGTGACAAATCACACCACTGATATAAGCTACATCTTTACGGATCATGGAAAGATTGTCGTTATTGTCATTTTCATTTTACTTCAGCATTAGAAACATCATCAAAAATGAACGAGGTACATATTCTTTATTGTTATGTGTCGAATTAAAGACTAACACGGCGCGGAAAACCCATGCAGATAGAAGAAGTGACAGTTCACTTCACGTCTGAAAAAAACGCTAGTGTCTTTTATCAAGGAATTTAAAGATGCCAAGGAAATTTTGAATTGCTAACATGCTTCTCTTGTTTATGTCATGAACACCATAAAAACTTAGGGGGAAAGGATAGCCTAGCGGTT
>CM060331.1:20578664-20601164 GCA_030674155.1 Stramonita haemastoma | reverse complement strand
CTACAAAATTTTGCCAAGGACAACTGTCTTGTTGCCGTGGGTTCTTTTAAGTGCGCTAAATAATGATGTGTAACACACGGGACCTCGTTTTATCGTCTCATCCGAAAGACTAGCACCCAGACCACCACTCGTGGTCTATTGGAATGGGGTAAAATGTGGGGCCCAAAAGGGATTCTGTGTGAGGACTTCCCTCTCTTCAATACCTCTCTTTGTTTCTATAGCTTTCTGTCATCTCCTTTTTTTCAATTTTTGCCTTCTTGGTCCATTCTTTTCACATTTGTCTAAACAAACTTAACAGATAACATTTCTCTCCCTGGCTGATGTCGGATGTGCAGGGCCTAAATTGTCAGGGGTTTTACAGCAGTGCTATGCATTTTTGCTCATAAGGCAGACAATAATTGCTGTCTTAGCTTACAACGAACAAGAAATATTTACACATAAAGTTTTAGGCGTGCAAACAACATGGATAGGTAGTCTAGAAGTAGCACACCCATCTCGAAAGCGAAAAGTCGGGGTCGGAGTGTGTAGTGGTTTGAATCCCTTTTCCCCACTCTATTAGACCATGGGTTGTGGTCTCGGTGTTAGTCTTTCATATGAGACAATAATTCAAGTTCCCGTGTGTTACACATCATTATTTAGCGAACGTAAAAGAACCAACGGCAAAAAGAGGGTTGTCCTTGGCAAAATTTTGTATAAAAAAACCCCAACGAAAAACACTCTGTTCTCTCTCTCTGTCTGTCTGTCTCCCTGTCTCTGTCTCTGTCTATCTCTGTCTGTCTGTCTGTCTGTCTGTCTCCCTGTCTGTCTGTCTGTCTGTCTGTCTGTCTGTCTGTCTGTCTGTCTCTCTCTCTCTCTCTCTCTCTCTCTCTCTCTCTCTCTCTCTCTCTCTCTCTCTCTCTCTCTCTCTCTCTCTCTCTCTCTCTCTCTCTCTCTCTCTCTCTCTCTCTCTCTCTCTCTCTCTCTCTCTCTTATATATATATATATATATATCCACCCCTCTGAAATGGTCTATTGGGAAGGCTATCGCCGACACGCATGGTTCCAGTGCCGTCGCAGGAGCCACTCGAATATGACCATCATATACATCCCCGAATCACCCTGGGGATTCCAACTGCCCGATGTTTTCTCGTGGATGGTGACTAAACACGACACCAGCTGTGTGAATGCTTTTTTTCTTTTTTTAAATATTTTGCTGTCATCTGCTCCTACCGGCACACATTAGTCTGATCTTCCAAAAAGCAGATCGAGTTTTAACGTGTTCACAAAATGTTCTGCATGCGTTTGTACACAGGGCCTTGGTTTTACAATCTCATCCAAATGACATGGATATTATTTATTTATATATAGATACATTTATCTTTATTATTATGCGTATATATGTTTATATATATATATATATATATATATTTGTGTGTGTGTGTATACATGTATATGTATATGAATATGTGTATATATCTGAGTATGTGTATTAATCCTTTGTATCCATCGTTTTCCTATCCATCAGGTGGGCTATGCAGAAAGGTCATAGCAGAGACCCATAAAAACGGGACAGAGCTGCCCTCAGAAGAGCTAGCAGGAAATAACATTAATGATCATCCCATGACGGACATTGCTTTGACGTGATGGGAATGGGAACAGTTTATCATTCTGTGCTGCTTGCAACCACTTTGGTTTGGTCCTGACTTTCGCTATTCTCTTCGGCCATCTTGTTTTGTTGGTCTCTGCTTGCTTGTCTCTGCTTCCGTGTGTATTTGTGGGCTGTTTACGTGTTTGTTTTTCTCTCTCTGTCTCTCTGTCTCTCTGTCTCTCTGTCTCTGTCTCTGTCTGTCTGTCTGTCTGTCTGTCTGTCTGTCTGTCTGTCTGTCTGTCTGTCTGTCTGTCTGTCTGTCTGTCTCTCTCTCTCTCTCTCTCTCTCTCTCTCTCTCTCTCTCTCTCTCTCTCTCTCTCTCTCTCTCTCTCTCTCTCTCTCTCTCTCTCTCTCTCTCTCTCTCTCTCTCTCTCTCTCTCTCTCTCTCACTGAGTCACTGGTTCCCTGTTTGCCTGTATGCACTTGTCTGTCCAAGTCATTGTCTTTGTCCTGTCTGTGTCATCTTCCTTCTCCTCCTCCTCCTCCTCCTCCTCCTCCTCCTCCTCCTCCTCCTCCTCCTCCTCCTCCTCCTCCTCCTCCTCCTCCTCATCATCATCATCATCATGTGTGTGTGTGTTTGCACATGCATACATACCTGTACGATTTGTGTGTGAGTCCGGGATTGCATGCGTGAACGTGTGCCATAAGTGTAAACTTACCTGTGTATGCGTGCGTGCGTGCATGCGCGTGCGCGCGCATGTGTGTGTGTGTGTGTGTGCGTTTGCGTGTGTGTGTGTGTGTGTGTGTGTGTGTGTGTGTGTTGTGTGTGTGTGTGTGTGTGTGTGTGTGTGTGTGTGTGTGTGTGTGTGTAAAGTCAAATCAAGTCAAGTCAAAATTGTATTTCCAGATGATACAATGAAAAAAAAAGCAATATTTTTGCTTACTCAATGTGTGTGCACGCGCGCGCGCGCGCGCGCGCGCGCGCGTGTGTGTGTGTGTGTGTGTGTGTGTGTGTGTGTGTGTGTGTGTGTGTGTGTTTGTGTGTGTGTGTGTGTGTGCTAGCGTGCATGATTGTGTGTATGTGTTTGTGTGTATATCTGTGTATGTGTGTTTGTGTATGTGTATGTATGTATGTATGTATGTATGTATGTATGTATGTATGTATGTATGTATGTATGTATGTATGTATGTATGTATGTATGTATGTATGTATGTATGTATGTATGCATGTACGTATGTACGTATGTACGTATGTACGTATGTACGTATGTACGTATGTATGTATGTATGTATGTATGTATGTATGTATGTATGTATGTATGTATGTATGTATGTATGTATGTATGTATGTATGTATGTATGTATGTATGTATATGTGCGTATTTATGTGAGTGTGGAAGTGAACATAAAGCATAATTTTGGCAAATGTGATTGGTCTTTCTTTTTTTCAGTAATTATATCCAATCAAACATACATAGACAAAGAAATGATCGAAAGAGAGGATAGGAGCCTACGAGTTTTCCACGGAAGCGTCTGTTGTGACTTCAACGCGAAGCAGTCTCTACCAGCCAGTGTAATTCAATCCAGCTTATTGCTGTCCTTTCCACTTTGGTGCAGTCCATTCCTACAGAGCCTACCTTATTCGCAACCTGTCCAGACAAATCCACTTCTGACCAGTCTGTTGCAGTATAATCTTGTCTGGTCTAGCTAATCTACCCCTCCAGGACTGGTGTGGCAGGGGCTCTTTTAGTGTGAACATTTTCCACACCTTGTGGAAATACTGTGCAAGAAATTTGTCTTTTTCTAATTCTTTTAATCGTTTTTTTGTATTTTTTTTTAGCCTTCACTTTTCTTTGCGTGTCTTTGATATTGTATTCCTTCCTATGTTTTTTTTAATGGTTTTTGAAGGCAAAATTCATAAACAATTTCTCCTCACCAGCTGCATTGGCGAAGCAGCTAGCGCATTGGGTTACAGAGTGAAAGGTCGTGTGTTCAAATCCCATAAGGGTCATTGTTTCCTCTTCAACATCTAGATTTGTGATGATTATAGAACAATGAGGACGGGGTATCTCAGTGGTCGGAGCACTCACTGTCCCAAAGCTAAGGCTAAGCAGCATCGAGCATGGTTACCAAGTGGATGGATGACCGTTTGTGCGCCTTGGTTTAGGTAGAGTCCCCCTAGGTCAGCCAGCTGTAAATGGGTACCTGCCCTCTTTAGAATCAAGGAGGGTAAAGCAGCGAGGGAGAGGAGATAGGCGCCTCCCTCAATATGCTGGCACCTGGAGAAGCTGAGGTTTCTGATGCCTCGCTCTCCTACACCCACAAAGGTTATTGGACACCAGCCCAGTAGAACTAGGGAAAGCACTAAGATAGGCAAAGGATATTTATTCTTAGTGTAGTTTGCACATTAGTGCATATTGTTATGTTCTTTTGTTATTATATATATATAATTTTGATGTATGCATGATTTTTCCTTTGGTTGCTTGGGGTCCATAGACTTACGGAACATGGCTGAAGTCTTCAGCACAGTCTGATTATGTCGGACTTGTAAAGTGAAAGGGTGTAAAGTAGTTTGTCTTTTAATGGCCTGTTTTGCAATGAATCAAAACATTATGACAATTTAGATGGTGGTAGAAAAGGGAGAAGTTTTTTTTTAAAGTGATGTTTTTGCATGTGTTTGTTGAAAGGGAGAGGCTTGTGTTGTTGTTTTTCTTGATCTGCATGGGCCTTTCCTGTTACAGCTTGTTGTAGGTAAACATTTTGTCACCCAATTAGGGAGAACTGGCTGTTTGCTTTCCATTCCCTTTTAGTTCATGTACAAATGCAGCCAGTTTACCTTGCTTCTTCTCTCTCTCTCTCTCTCTCTCTCTCTCTCTCTCTCTCTTCTCTCTCTCTCTCTCTCTCTCTCTCTCTCTCTCTCTCTCTCTCTCTTCTCTCTCTCTCTCTCTCTCTCTAAAAAAAAAAAATGTACATTTTTTTTTAATCTTGAGGACAATGTGCAAAAGACGTGCAATCTGAAAATATTCAGAATTTGATTTGGTTCTAAGCAAAACTTAACAGAAATAGGGGTTCGCTGTGTTCCGTTTTTTTTAAAGAACATCACTGTCAGCTAGGCTGTGTATTTTTCAGCTTTATTTTATTATAGAAATCTCTTTCTTGTTGACTGTGATGTTGTTGTTGTTGTTGTTGATGCTGTTGTTACTACTGCTGTTATTATAGTTGAATTGTTGACGGTTTTCTTGTCCTTGTCATTCTTGTTGCATTTTCTGCTGTAGGTTTGTTTTCTTTTTTTTTCTCTAATTATAAACGTGTATATAATGGGCTTCTATTTGTGCAGTTTTTTCTACATGTAGAGACAATCAGTTCTCTATAAAAAGTGTATCTAATAATGCACTATCAGAACTGTTCCGCAAACTGCATTTATCTGCTTTCATCAACACAGAAGGTCTGTAAGATTTAAACAGGTCTGGGCGTGAAAATGTTTTATTTTTAATAGAAATAAAGAGAAACATCTTTTAGGCACTTTTATAAGATGGGGTTCTAAGTTAATTTTCACAGATGGATGTGCTTTTTTTATTATAACATCCCCCCTGCAAGGTTTTAAAGTGAGTGTGTGTGTGTCTGTTTTGTGTGTGTGTGTGTGTGTATGTGTGTGTGTTTGTGTGTGTGCACTCATGCACACATTCATATGTGTGTATGTGCGTGTATGTGTGTGCTAATTTACACAATCTTAGTTTTTGTTATTCTGAATAAAACCCAGCATCAGCAACATTTCCTGATTTCTTGTATGCTGAATCTGACATACCATTTTTTGATTAGCCTCTGTATTGCAGCTTTCTGAATATGTTATGCACCCCTATTGAACACAGGAAATCTCTTCCAGCTACTGAAAGTCTGACAATTGCTACAATCTAGCCACTTAACTTCTTGCTCCTTCCTCTTAGTGAGATAATTTGATTGGTTCAGGGGACCGCTTACATCAAATCAGCCACCAATCAGTGAGCAGAGTCGATGTAGTAATTGCAAAGTACGGCAGGAACCAATCAGAAAGAAGATCAGAGGGGAGAGGACATCATGAAATATTCACCCTGGTCATTAGCTCACAGATCCTGAAGTTGCCTCAGGGACGTGGAAAAAGAAGATAGATGAAAGTCACTGTGTGTGTGTGTGTGTGTGTGTGTGTGTGTGTGTGTGTGTGTGTGTGTGTGTGTGTTGTGTGTGTGTGTGTGTGTGTGTGTGTGTGTGTGTGTGTGTGTGTGCGTGTGTATGTGTGTGTGTATGTGTGTGTGTGTGTGTGTGTGTGTGTGTTTGTTTGTGTGTGTGTGTGTGTGTGTGTGTGTGTGTGTGTGTGTGTGTGTGTGTGATTTTGCTGAATTTTACTTTGTCTTTACTACTGTTGTATGTTGGATGTAGCACTGCAGATTTTTTTTTTTTATAATATTTACAACAAAAAGAGTTTTTTCTCTGCCTGATTTGTATGACCAAGGATCAAAGAAATACAATATTTTATCTTCTCAACTTCTGTTTTTGTTTTCTTTTTTACTTCACTGTCTTGTTCTTTTTGTTGTTCTTTTGTTTCTTCCTCTTCTTCTTCTTCTTCTTCTTCTTCTTCTTCTTCTTCTTCTTCTTCTTCTTCTTCTTCTTCTTCTTCTTTTTCTTCGCAATTCTTCGCAATTCTTCGCAATTCTTCGTATTCTTCTTCTTCGCAATTCTTTTCGCAATTCTTCGCAATTCTTCGTATTCTTCTTCTTCTCATTCTTCACATTCTTTGCATTCTTCTCATTCTTCTTCGTATTCTTCTTTGCATTGTTCTTTGCATTTTGCTTTGCATCCTTCTTCACATTTTTCTTTGCATTATTCATCTCCTTCTTTGCACACTTCTTTGCATTTATCTTCACATTTTTCGTCTTTTTTTTGCATTTTCTTCTTTGCATTCTTATTTTTCTTCTTTGCATTCTCCTTCTTTTCCTGGCATCCATCTTCTTCTCATTCTTGTTCTTTGCATTTTTCTTCTCCATATTCTATTACTTTATTTTTTCTTATGCCAAGAAAGTGAAATATAAGCAGGATGAAATTATAGAAATCTAAAAAAGTGAAATTATTTTAGATGATCCATTTCTTCGAATATGTAAATTTCGTGTCGTCATACTCTATTGTGTTATGTCTACAATACGAAAATCAAGTCATGATATCTATGTACATTTGCAACCGGCAACAACTCAGTTGTTAAAGTTAGCACACACTTTGAAAGCATGATGATGATAAGAAGCTAGACCAAGGTATGGAACAGATTTTACATTATGTTCTCCTTTCTGGCTGACACTTTTTGTACAGTGAAGCTGGCATCAGTGAAAATCCTTTTCTGCCACACATTGCATCATGTTTTAGGGACACGATAATCACGATACTCAAGATACTGATGTAAACAGAGATACAGAGAGAGATTTCAATCCAAGAGCCATGTATTATCAGAAAGTCTTGTAGTCTTTCATGCTGCCAAAGCAACTATAATAATGTCAGCTTCCTGATACTCTGCTATGAAATGCATGTAACTCAATTTCAGTTCTTAAGATACCTATCCGCTTTTTGCTGGGGTATTTTGATGAGCCAAAATTCATTTATATATCCGAATATCACCATTTAGTCCCCCCCCCCCTCCCTTTATAGAGTTCTGTTCTACTACGAAATGTACAGAAACTTGTAACATAGGAAACTACCCAGTCATATGACTATGTAATACCTTAAAGTGTCCCTATACCTGCACCAGAAGTACTCATTTTATCAAATTACAGTGATGATTCATGCACCTGATGTAAGTCAGTGGTCAGTAAGGAATATTCTTAAAGAGAACAGCGAGAGGTAGATGGCATTCCAAAACTGTATTTGGAAGAGTTCTGCAAGTAATGAACTTAGAATCCTTTCTTAGGGAGAGTTCACATTTTTTTCTATAAATATAGATTTATACATATCAATGTTTATAACTTCATAATGGCATAGACTAAAGTTAGAGAAAAAATGTGTTTTCCACAGCCTATGATCAGAAGTCTTTCTGTCATCTGTAATACTGTAACTCTGCAAATGAGATAAATGTACACAAATTATATTTTGAAAAAAAGTCTTTCATGCAATAAATGTGTATTTTGCCAGATGGCTAAGATACTGGTTCATTGTATGCAGTACAACACAATACAGTGTCATAAGATACATTGCATTGATAAGGAGTACAATATGATACATTAAAACACAATGTAGTACAACACGATGAAATGCAATATGGTGCAATGCAATAGAATAAAATACATTACAATACACTAAAATATAATACGATGAATATAAAACCAACGCACTACATTTCGATAAACATGACATGCACCAACACAACACAAGACCCTTCAAAACACTGTGCAGCGATGTGTAAACAAAAGTGTTTCACCACAACAGTTCCATAATTGTAAACTGTTATTTTGCACTCTACATCCCAAGAGCCATTTTATGAAGGTAGCGGGGGCCAGGTTGTCGATTTTGAGATTATGAGTGATTACAAAACTTTAGCTGTCATGCTACCTTGCAATGAATTATCAAAGCGTTACTTTGTTTTATTTCGCTTTTAAACGTGGTTTAGAGATACCAAAACCCTCCTTCTAACAAGGTGTTAGAATGTTAAACTTGTCCATTTTCTAAATTTTGTCACGTTCTGCAGTGTGTCATTTCAATTTGTAACAACTTTTCACAGAATTGTCTGATTTTTAATCTATTGTTTTGGTATTGAATGGTCTTTCTATTGCCAATAAATAACATGTTGATGGCTTAACACTGGCTTCTGATGCAATGAGACTCATTATGTAACGGAGTTTCACCTACACTAGCATAGTCCATCTATAATACGATGCCTCAGAGCAAGAAAGGTCTACCGGCAGAGTTACCATTTTCAAAAGTTTCGAGATATGCTCACTTGAAAAGTTTGAAAGGTCAGAACAAATCGAGGATTGAATGGAAGCGTTCGGTTTTCGGAGAGAGGATGGGCATTGATGCTATCTTTACCATAATACGTTTGTGTTATAATACATGTAGAAGAAACGCCATGATAGCAAAAACACTGGCAGTGAAGCCAGACCACCCGTGTCTGCAGAGAAATTACAGCAGAACTGGCACTTCCTCCCATGCAAGCATGGCATGGCGATTAGCTTGACCCTTTTTCCCAAATAAGATCACTCTCCAGCCACCAGTGTTCCCACGCAAGAACCACACGGCATCCAGGCCCGCCAGTGTTGCGTAAACTCTGCCCAGTGGTCCTAGTGTATCCCTTCCCATGCAGGAAGGTTTTGCACAGCTGGAAGTCCTTCCTTACACAAATTACCAGGTTAATTGGCACTACAGCCTTTAGAGCAAAAGCGGAGTGCCGTGCAGTCGTCCCTTTTACCATGAGAAATTCACTCAGGTAATTTTGTGCAAGAACAGTTTTCTTCAAATATCTTTAAAATTATTTTTTTTTAAATTGTTTTATCGTTTTGTCATCTGAAAGCTTACAGTAAATTCTACCAAATATCAAAACATTGAAAATTTGTATTTTTTTCAGATAAACCGTTCTTGCTCTGAAGCATCGAATATCTAAAACCAATAGCAAATAAAACCATTAGATAAAGCTGTACTTGAAAACAACAAAAAAATGCAAAAGAATGGAGAAAAAAACTGTGGGCGTTTATTCATCAAAGACTTGCAATGATTCCCCTTTTCTCTGCTCGGCCATGTGGGTTATGCTCAGAGGCAGTGCTAGAGTGCAGTCCCCCTGAAGAATGAGAGAGCAGCCACTAGAAGAGCAGCAAATGACACTAATGGTCATCCTATGACGAACATTGCTTTGGCGTGACGTGAATGTGGAGTGCTGTTTAGCCAGTCTTAGGATTACTCTGTAGATAGCTGTCCCTTTACTCTATTTGTCTGTCCGTTTCTCTCTGTGTCTAATCTGTTTTGGTCGGTGGATCTCTTTCTTTTTCCTTTCCACGCCTGTATATGTGTGTTCGTGTTTGTTTGTTTTCATATCTGTCCGTCTCCATTTTTTTTTTTTTTTATTCGTGTCACAGTCGTTGTCTGTCTTTCTATGTGTCTCTTTTATTTTTCTTGTTTTTTTTGTCTGTCTTTTCCATTTGTCATTAATATGTTCTGCTCCTGGTGTTGTTGTTTTGTTGGGTTTTTCTTTTTGTTTTTACTTTGTTGTCTTCATATCATTATCATCATCATCATCCTGTTCTTTTATTTTATTTCTTCATCTCCTTCTTTTTCTTCCTCGCATTCTTCTTCTTCTTCTTTTCTGCATTTCTTCTTCTTCTTCTTCTTCTTCTTCTTCTTCTTCTTCTTCTTCTTCTTCTTCTTCTTCTTCTTCTTCTTCTTCTTCTCAACCTCTTCTATTTCTAAAGCTAATCTATCTGGCTTCTCATTTGTTGTTTTATCTTGTTATTTATATCTTTATCTGTTGAATTACTGTATTTTTGTGCATATTCCTCAGCACGGCAGTGTCTTTGTTGTGTTTGTTTTCGTTTTTTCTTTTAATTTCTATTTTATAACACCGCTTTTGTTCTGTGTGTGTGTGTGTGTATGTGTGTGTGTGTGTGTGTGTGTGTGTGTGTGTGTGTGTGTGTGTGTGTGTGTGTGTGTGTGTGTGTGTGTGTGTGTGTGCGTGTGTGTGTGTGTGGGTGTGTGTGTGTGTGGGTGTGCGTGTGTGGTGTGTGTGTGTGTGTGCGTGTGTATGTGTGTGTGTGTATATGTGTGTGTGTGTGTGTGTGGTGTGTGTGTGTGTGTGTGTGTGTGTGTGTGTGTGTGTGTGATACTATGTGTGCATGCATGGGTGCGTGTGTGTGTATGTTTGTTTGTGTGTCTGTGTGTGTCTGTGTGTCTGTATGTGTATGTATGTGTGTGCGTGTCTGTGACTATGTGTGTCTGTGTTTGTGTGTTTCAGTTCATTAAGCAGGTATTTCGTTGTATATTTTTTCTGTTCCTGCTATTGTTTTGTCTTAGTGTCTTTCACTCAGGTTCATTAAGGTTTATCCTAGAGGGACTACAAAGCAAAATACTTTAAGTAAAGTGGAAGGGAAAAAAAGCCAGAAGCGAGATCACTATCCATGATTTTTTGCCTTGTACCTTAAAGCGTCTGTAGTTTTGACATGTTTCTTTTGTATTGTTTGTCTCTGCTGTGTTTACTTGCACATACCCTGTGGTTGTTCTTTAAAGTAACATAAATACTTTTCCCTCTTTTCTGTATTGTTTCTGCAGATGGACATATGTATCATCAGGGAGGGGGGTGTTCATTTATTTATTTTTATTCATTCATTTATTCTCTCTTTTTTTAGGATAATTGAATAGGTACTCATGTGCTTTTTTATGCATCTAGTGCCCGCGTGTATGCAGTCTTGTCAATTTTGTCGTCCGTTCCCACCGGCACAAAATGGCATAACTCTTTCGAAAAGCAGAACGGGTTTTAACGCGTGTGCAATATACTTTCTTAATCAATATTTGTTATGGATACAATCTATTACAATGAAGAACAAGTAGTTTGATTCAATTTGGTCTGATCCAGTTATAGTTCACTCCAAAACAGTCTAATTATTTTTAGATATGTTCAAGCTACTTTAGAAAGTACATTAATTATGGCTGTGTATATTGTTAATGAATGAATAAGCAGTGCCTGTATGCTCAGCTGGGTGAAGGAATCCGTAGTACGTCATATTAATGTGCATTTTTATCTAACACAGAGGCGAAACTTTTTACGTGATCATCATTGTAGCTCTTGTAGACTTGTTTAAACCAACCTACTCCAGCTTAACATAAGCTTTGGCTATGGCGTTGTGCCCTTGGAAAAGGCACTTTACGGCTATTTTCTCACCCCACCCAGGTGTAAAAGGGTACCAGCCTTGTGTTGGGGGTTAATCCTGCGATAGACTGGCGTCCTATTCAGGGGGGAGTCTACTATGCGTATCAGGGGGAGTCTATGACTCTCAGTCTCTGGGCTGTCCTATCCTATCCAGGGGGGAGTCTATGACTCTCAGTCCTTGGGCGTCCTTCTATCCAGGGGGGAGTCTATGACTCTCAGTCTGGCATCCTATCCAGGGGGGAGTCTATGACTCTCAGTTGCTTAACGCCACCGAAACCGGAATAAGCACCGGCCTGATGAGCCTTAGGTCGGGGCAGACTCCAGCTTAAACCTATATCCTTCTAGTCCAGTCTTGTGCATGATAAAGCAGTTCAATGCAGCTAAATCCTGATCCTAGCCTCATAATATACTGTCCGCCTTATGCTGCCACTGCTTCTTCAAACATCCATCTTCTCGGGCTACAGGGGGGCTAGGCAAAGTCACTTGTGGACACTCAAGTAGATTGTCTCTAAGGAAAATCATCTAACTTGACCTCAGGCAGCTTGAGTTACGGGTCTGGGAAGACTCTTCGGATGTCAGCTATGTCCGTCCATTCATGCTCTCAGCCTGTAAAAATATTCAGACACGTACACGCACTCGTAACAACAACAACAACAACACATAACACTAACACTTCAGCAATGCTTAAGAAGGTTTGTATTTATATGTTTACCTTTGTTAGCAATCGAAGAACAAGAGGGAGACAAAAAGGGGATTTAACTGAGAAACGTTCTTTTCAGATTGTTTGTTAAGAAAGAAGGGCTTGCTAATTTTCTTATCAGCATGATGTTTTCTTGTTAGAATCGGTTGCAGGGAAATATTTTCACAACTAATTAAGTGACATTGGAAGTTTACCTTTCATCATGTTTTTGTATTTGTTGTAACTATTTTTACTTTGACTTCTGTCTACGTCTCTCTGTTTCGTTTAAGAACAGCGTTTTCCAGGGTGAACAGAAAATGCTTATTTTGTGAAGAATGCACAAAAGACATGCTGTCTGGTAACAAAGCAGGTTTTCTTTAGCTCCAAAGGAAAACTTTGTAGAAGAGAGTTTTTGTAGATTGTTTTTTTCTGAAACAAGGTTTGTGCTAGACTGTTGTTATTGTTAAGGTTTTTGGTTCACTGATGTCTTTGTTTTTCCTTCTCCTTTTTTCTGCGTCTGTATTTCTTGCTGTTGTTGTGCTGTTGTTGCTGCTCTTATTGCTGTCAGTTTCTTTTGCTCTTAGTGCATTATTGTTGCTTTTTCTTCATTGTATATATTATCTGTAGTTACAGCTTATTTTCACTAATAAGCAAATACTGGCAGTTTTGTCAACATGTTTTTTTACAACCAGTCCTTAAGAAGATGGATATGGACAAAACTATAATAAGGCAGTAACTGTTAAGACTGTCCTTCCTTTACACTTGACCCCCCCCCCCTCCCCCGTCGATTTAATAAATCTGTCAAAGGGAAAGTAGAACTTGGCGTAAAATAAACACCCTTATTTTTGTTAATAAAAACAACTTTATGTAGGGTAATCAGACAGCTACTACATTGATATAATCAGCTATTTTTCTCTCCTCTTTTGTCGTCAGTATCATCGGAAAGGAGTGCCCCCTTTTAATCATTCAGTTCTTGGGCCTGACGATTGATTGTCCAAATTAGCTGCTGTACCAGGGATAGGGCATTGTGTATTGTGAAGCTGCACCTCTCTCTCTCTCTCTCTCTCTCTCTCTCTCTCTCTCTCTCTCTCTCTCTCTCTCTCTCTCTCTCTCTCTCTCTCTCTCTCTCTCTCTCTGCTCTCTTCTGTCTCTGTCTGTCTGTCTGTCTGGTCTGTCTGTCTGTCTGTCTCTGTCTGGGTGTGTGTTTTTCTCTGTCTCTGTCTCTCTGTCTCTCTCTCTCTCGTTTCTCTCTCTGTCTGTCTCTCTCTCTCTCTGCTCTCTCTCCGCACACATGTATACACACACATTCTTAAATGCATTGTATGCATGTATATATTATGATTATATATATTGTATATACATCATATATGTGTGCGTATGTATATAAGTAATGTATGTCGGATAGAGTATGTGTGTACACAGAAGACATCTATATGTATGTGTATGGCGTAGGAGGGGGCGAGATGGATAGATAGATGATGTAGTGAAGATAGAAAGAAGATGTAATAAGATGGTAGATGGGGTAGAGAGAGAGAGGGGCGAGGAGGGAGAGGAGAGTAGATGAGATAGATAGAGATGAGAGAGAGGAGAGAGATAGAGATAGAGAGAGAGAGAGAGAGAGAGAGAGGGGAGAGGGCAGACAGACAGAAGGAGAGATGGTAATACAACAGTATAGGACTAAACTCACATCAAAAGAAAACAGTAACAATAGGGAGTATGTTTATCAAATCTGCACCTAGATATTTTGTACAAGGAAATTAATTATATCAACTGCCATTGATATCAGCTAATTGCCAAGACTTACACTAAAACAGTTTTATGTTGTGAAATGTTGTGTTGAGATCGAGATTGTCTTCAGCCATGGCAAGCTCTTAACATAACAACCTCTAAAGGTGGAAAAAAATCTTCTGAATTCGTAGTATGGCTGCTTATATGGCGAGGTACTGGAAAACAGTCATATATTCCAAACTTCTCATTCAGTGGCAGATTTAATTGACAATATTCATTCCCATGTAGGATGAGTGAGTCAGAGTGCACATTTGGGTGACCCCCAGAGTGCTTAGCTGGGGAGCGCACAACAACAACAACAACAGCCATAAAACAACAAACACAACAACAAAATTGCAAGGGTCCGTATAAATATAATAAAGAAATGAAACAAATGTTTAGAATTGAAATACAGTTAAAATAAATAAATAAATAAATAAATGATAAATAAATAATAAGAACTGAATTTCACATCTTTTCTGTGCAAGGCGTGGGGGGAAGTGCAGGAGATGGGGGGATTGGGAGGGGGGGGGGGTGGGAGGTGATATCCATTACCAAATGCGCATCATCAGATTTCTTCCTAGTAAAAAGTTGCACTGTCTGGAAGACGTGTAGATTCGCTGGGGAAGGATGTTAACGAGACGTGGCATTGATGATTACCCATTCCAACTGGGTGTTCCAGTCAGTCTGGCTTTGGGGTTACCAGTACATTGTGCTTGGTAGGTTGTGGGGATGCAGGATAGCCTAGTGGTTAGAGCGACGACGTTGCATTCCCAGAAGCTCTAGCCAAGGAACTAAATAAAATAAAAAAACACCAAACGTGATGTTAGTTAATACGGATACTTAAGTTTGCAGCGATTACAGACTAATTATTGCTAGGGCCACTTGAAAGCGTCAAAGCCCCTAAGAGCAGGGCTAGAACTTTTCGACATGGTGGCCTGAGTAGCGTCCTTGTAATAGACAGAATGAGGTAAATACTCTAGTTCTAATATGTAGAGTGTGTTTTTTGTTTTGTTTTCTCATGGTGTTTTATCAACAGTCAGCTTTCTGTCTTGTGGTAAGCACATTTTAGCTGTAAAATAACGGCTGTAGTTATCAGTTATGCTGAAGATACTATGTCTCTTTTTTAATGGTTATGTAGGTGTAAACAAAGATGGTATTTAGCATAAGAACTTATTTTTTTTCGAGATGTAATAAAAAAAAATTTTCTCGCTTTTGTGTGTGTGTGTGTGTGTGTGTGTGTGTGTGTGTGTGTGTGTGTGTGTGTGTGTGTGTGTGTGTGTGTATGGTGTGTGATTGTGTGGGTGTGGGTGTGAGTGTGTGTGTACGTACATGTGTGTATATGTATGTGTCTGCGTGTGTGTATGTATGTGTTTGTGTGCTTGTGTGTATGTGTAAGTGCATTTATGTGCATGTGTGTGTGTTTGTGTGTGTATTTTTTCAACTCTGTGTGTGCGTGCGTGCTTGCGTGAGTACATGTAGAGGTGTGTGTGTGTATGTGTGTGTGTATGTGTGTGTGTTTGTACATGTATGTAATGCATGTGTGTATGTATGTGTTTGTGTGCCTACGTGTATGTGTAAGTGCATCAATGTGTATGTATGTGCGTGCATGTATGTGTGTAAGCGAGCGAGTGTGTGTTTATTTGTGTGTGTATGTATGCGTGTGATACGGAAAAAGTTGTAAACAGATTACTTTTAAGTAACAAAACAAGGTGATTTTCAGAGGGTTTTTTTCAGAGGTTTTTTTTCCTGAAAACTCACTTTTCAAACACAAGTTTTGAATCTGCTGATGCTCACAAATCCAATACTCCTATTGCTCTCAGCAATTCCTAGTCTGAAACTTCTGCAGTCTGGCCTTCTGACTTCTTTCCCTTCCTCCAAGTGCAACGATTTGATTGGTTCACAGGACACTTAGGCCAAATCAGTCACCAATCAGTGAACAGATCGACGCAGAGTAATTGCAAAGTAGGACAGGAACCAATCAGAGAGAAGATCAGAGGAAAGGAGACATCATGAAATATTCACCCAGTTCATTAGCTCACTGCTTTTGAAGTCGCCCCGGGGAAGTGGGGAAAAGACTAGATCAAAGTTAGTGCTTAAGTGAGTGTGTGTGTGTGTACGTGTGTGTGTATGTGTGTGTGTGTGTGTGTGTGTGTGTGTGTGTGTGTGTGTGTGTGTGTGTGTGTGTGTGTGTACGTGTGTGTGTATGTGTGTGTACGTGTGTGTGTGTACGTGTGTGTGTGTGTGTGTGTGTGTGTGTGTGTGTGTGTGTGTGTGTTTTGCCTTTTTCTTTTTGTTTCATTTACAGTGACTGCCACTTGTTGCAACATACTTTCCTACATTTTTTAATGTGGATTTCAAGTGGAGGCCCACCTTTTTTGCAGACTAATAGGCACATTCATTTTTTTTTCTAAATAGATTAGATTACCTTGTGAATGTCAGCAGCCTGTTCTTACTCTATTCTATTGTCTCTACTACTACTACTACTACTACTACTACTACTACTACTACTACTACTACTACTACTACTACTACTACTACTATACTCTACTACTACTACTGATGCTGTCACTAGCTGCTGCTTTGCTGCTGCTAGCTGTTGCTGCTGCTGCTGCTACTACTACTAACTACTACTACTACTACTACTACTACTACTACTACACTACTACTACTACTACTACTACTACTACTACTCTACTACTACTACCACTACACCACTGCTGCTGCTGCTGCTACTACTACTACTACTACTACTACTACTACTACTACTACTACTACTACTACTACTACTACTACTACGACTACTACCTACATACTACGACTACTACTTCTACTACTACTACCTACTACTACTACTACTACTACTACTACTACTACTTCTTCTTCTTCTTCTTTTTCTTCTTCTTCTTCATGTTATTTTTTTCTTTTTTTATGTGTTCCCAATGATCCTTCCCATTCTGTCTTCATGTTGCGCTCACTATAGAGTATAAATGAATGTCTGCAATGTTGATGTGATAAAATCTCTTTCATCGTTAAAACTTTCTTCCACCAGGTAAAAATGTCTATAATTTTTTTAACTCTCTTACCAAAAGGACTTTCGTGTTTTAGAATATCTACTACAATTTTTGTGTACCCACTTCGTGCTAGAGGCAACTGCGCCGTACTTGTTAAGGGATGTCAAAATCACTTCATTTTCTGCAGACAAGATTTTAGATAAGAGTACCCTTTGAAATGAACAATGATGAGTGCAAGCATTGATATGATATTGCAAAATTATTTTTGAAATGGATTTGTGGCGGTCTTTTTAGAATGTCTGCTTGGGATGGTGGATATAGGAATTCCATATTTTTCCTTGTCCTTTGGTTAGAGTCTCTACGTTCACCAATGGTGAGATTTTGCGTATGCAATGGTGTCTCTGTCCATCAATAAGGCAGCTGCTTTTTTACTTCGGGGATAATGTCTACAACTAGGAACATATCTGACGCAAGTCTAGGATCATGCTTGCTGGTAGTAATTAGAGCTATAATCGTTTTTTTGTTTCTTTTGTCTCCAATGTTTTTATATTAGCTTTTGAAATAAGCTTACCTCTTTCAGAGAATGTGTTTTGGAATTACTTTTAATAAAATAAAAAAGAGCGTGGCTTTTGCAGATCTGATCAGATGGGTATCCATTCCATAGATGACATTATCTTCACACGAATTTTTTTCACTTTGTTAACTTTCAGTTTATCTATCAGGACTGTTGGTAGTAGTGTTGTTGTTTTTGTTGCTGCTGACTTTAACATTTGGGCAGTTGAGAACACAGATGCAAGCAGAGTACAAGTTTTCCCTTTTGGCAGAAAAGTTTCATTGCTACTAATATGTCCATCCTGTTAGTTTTGATGCAAAGCAACAGATAGGTTTTGCTTTTCTATAATTTTTACCTACACTTGTGTAACAAAATAAAGATAAACAGAATCATCTTTCACAGGGATAGGATAATCTGCCTACTAAAACTAAACTTTCATTCCAGGAATTCAGTCTTTGACCAAAGTGATGAACTTTTGCACACTCTCTTGGCATGTACATCCCTCCAAATGAAGCTCATACAGCTTAGATGCGAGACATTATCTTAAGTGACTGTTGATGCATAATGTTTGTGGCATACTTAGGAATTAATAGCCGGTCTGCCATGCACTAGTTTGTGGTGAACGATACAATACGTTACATTACTACATAATACAATGCATTATGCTGCAGTACATACCGTCACACTACATTTGAGTACCTTATTTTTCAACTATGGCACTATGGTGTGTGACATTATATATAATAATTCATTAACACAATACATGTCCCAAACCATTTAAAACAAGGAAAATTGAAACATTTTTTTTTTTTTGAAACACAAAGTAGACAAGCCATAACTATAGCACTAAATCTGTCAGTCACTTCTTTGCTAGGATGGCACTTTTCTCTGTCGTGTGGGCTACGCTAAAAGGCCAGAGCAGGAAAGAACCCATAGCAAATGGAAGAGCAGCTACTACTAGAAGAGCAGGAAATACTGTTAATGGTCATCCAATGACCGACACTGCTCTGACGTGATGTGAATGTGGAGTGCCGTCAGTGCCTGTTTTAGACAACGGTGCTTTCTGTGCCGCTGTCTAGAGTCCGTGTTTAATTTAACGTTTCTGCTGTCTGCACTGTTGTGTGCGTATCTCCGTTGTTTACACTGTTGTGTTCGTATTTCTGTTGTTTACAATGTTGTGTTCGTATCTCTGTTGTTTACACTGTTGTGTTCGTCTCTCTGTTGTTTACACGTTTGTGTTCGTCTCTGTGTTGTTTACACTGTTAATGTATTCGTTTCTCTGTTGTTTACACTGTTGTGTTTGTATTTCTGTTGTTTACACTGTTTTGTTTGTATTTCTGTTGTCTACACTGTTGTGTTTGCATCTCCGCTGTTTACACTGTTGTGTTCGTTGTTTACACTGTTGTGTTGGTATCTCTGTTGCTTACACTGTTGTGTTCGTATCTCTGTTGTTTACACTGTTGTGTTCGTATCTTTGTTGTTTACACTGTTGTGTTCGTAACTCTGTTGTCTACACGTTTGTGTTCGTCTCTGTGTTGTTTACACTGTTAATGTATTCGTATTTCTGTTGTTTACACTGTTGTGTTCGTATTTCTGTTGTTTACACTGTTGTGTTTGCATCTCCGTTGTTTACAATGTTGTGTTCGTATCTCTGTTGTTTACACTGTTGTGTTCGTATCTCTGTTGTTTACACTGTTGTGTTGGTATATCTGTTGTTTACACTGTTGTGTTGGTATCTCTGTTGTTTACATTGTTATGTTGGTATCTCTGTTGTGTACACTCTTGTGTACGTATTTCTGTTGTCTACACTGTTGCGTTCGTATCTCTGTTGTGTATATTGTTTTTACTGTATTGTCATTGCTTACACAGTTGTGTCTGACTCTATGTTGTTGACACTGTTGCGTTTGTATCTCTGTTGTTTACACTGTTGTGTTCGTATCTCTGTTGTTTACATTGTTGTGTTTGTATCGCATCTCTGTTGTTTACACTGTTGTGTTCGTCTCTGTGTTGTCTACACTGTTATGTTCGTCTCTCTGTTGTTTACACTGTTGTGTTTGTATCGTATCTCTGTTCTTTACACTGTTGTGTTTGTATCGTATCTCTGTTGGTTACACTGTTGTGTTTGTATTTCTGTTGTCTACACTGTTGTGCTTGTCTGTCTGTAGTTGACACTCTTGTGTTTGTGTCTCTGTTGTCTAAACTGTTGTGTTCATCTCTCTGTTGTTTACACTGTTGTGTTTGCCTCTGTTGTTTGCACTGTTGTGTTTGTATCTCTGTTGTTTACTCAGTTGTGTTCATCTCTCTTTTGTTTATACTATTGTGTTTGTGTATCTGTTGTTAACACTGTTGTGTTCGTATCTCTGGGTTTTTTTTGCACTGTTTTGCTCGCATCTCGGTCCTTTACACTGTTGTGTTTGTATGTATCTCTGCTGTTTACACTGTTGTGTTTGTATCTCTGTTGCTTACACTTTGTGTTCGTCTCTAGCTCTCTGTTGTTTACACTGTTGTGTTCGTATGTCTGTTGTTTACACTGTTGTGTTTGTATCTCTATTGTTTACACTGTTGTGTTCGTATCTCTGTTGTTTACACTGTTGTTTTCTTATGTCTGTTGTTTACACTGTTGTGTTCGTATCTCTATTGTTTACACTGTTGTGTTCGTATCTCTGTTGTTTACACTTTGTGTTCGTATGTCTGTTGCTTACACTGGTGTGTTCGTATGTCTGTTGTTTACACTGGTGTGTTCGTATGTCTGTTGTTTACACTGGTGTGTTCGTATGTCTGTTGTTTACACTGGTGTGTTCGTATCTCTATTGTTTGCACTGTTGTGTTCGTCACTTTGTTGTTTACACTGTTGTATTTGTCTCTCTGTCGTTTACACTGTTGTTGTTGTTTTTTGTATCTTCGTTGTCAATAATTATAGTCGATGTCAAGTTTTGCTCTTTTGAGCTCCCAAGCTGGAGTGGGTGATACTTCGTCTCTTTCAGCAATTAGCGTGTGTGTGTGTGTGTGTGTGTGTGTGTGTGTGTGTGTGTGTGTGTGTGTGTGTGTGTGTGTGTGTGTGTGTGTGTGTGTGTGTGTGTGTGTGTGTGTGTGTGTGCGTGCGTGTGCGTGCGTGTGTGCGTGTGTGTGTGTGTTTGTGTATGTATGTGTGTGTGTGTGTGTGTGTGTGTGTGTGTGTGTGTGTGTGTGTGTGTGTGTGTGTGTGTGTGTGTGTGTGTGTGTGTAAAATAGCACTTTATTTATTGCTCACGCCTTTTTGCCCCCTTCTTACTGCATTTTTGGTCTGTCTTTTTTTTATACTTTTCTGCGTTATGTTTATCTGTAGCTATTAGTAATGCAAGCAATACGTTTCATATGAAAAAAATGGAGAGAAAGGATGAGAGAGAAAGTATCTCTTTACTATCTGTGCTTTTCTACGTTGATTTCTTTGTCAGCATATAATCATGATAGTGAGTGTGTTTGTCTCTGTTTGATACTTTTTGTAAGCGTCTTGCGTATATATATTTTTTTTACATACACAATCAAAATACAGACACCAAAGATCATCCCTCCCTTAGTTTTGGTGTCAGTATATCGTTCCCTGGATATTTTTCTGTGCCTGTCTGCTTGTCTGTCTGTCTGTCTGCCTGCCTGCCTGCCTGCCTGCCTGCCTGCCTGCCTGCCTGCTTGTCTGTCTGTCTGTCTGGCTACCTGCCTGTCTGCCTGCATGCCTGCCTACCTGCCTGTCTGCCTGCCTACCTGCCTCCCTGTCTGTCTGTCTGTCTGTCTGTCTTTCTCTCAACATTATTGACCAAACTTTGTACTTTCTGCGCTTATGTCTGGCATTTGCAACACTCACATGGCCTAATTTGCAATCAAACGTGAAATGGCGGTATAATTGTTAGAGAAAGACAGAGAAAGAGAGTGAGAGACAGACAGACGGACAGACCAATAGACAAAGACAGAGGCAAACATCTATCAATTTGATGATTTGCATGTTGCATTCTGGCCAGAATTGCTTTCAAAATAATGTTATAGCGATGGCTGTTTATCTTCCATTCCTGGCTTTATTTCTGTTGTGTTGGGTCTCCAACGGTTTTTTTTTTGTGTCTCAGTAAGGGTTTTTTTACGCAAACATTGTCTTGTTTTGCGAAAAAAGAAAGACACAGCAGCTTGGATACAGCCCGTGTTGGTCTTTCTCCTTAGCAAAACACTATAAAAACAAGGTGTTGGTGCTTTACTTGTGGAAAAGTGTGCGTACATTTTTTGGTTCCGCTTTTTAAACTATTTTTGTTTTGTTTTTTTGCTTTCAATTTGCTACACCTTTTCTGTGAAATTTGGCCTTACTTTTCCCACCACGATATACATTCTAATTTCTGAGCATGGACCATTTTGTATCCTCAGAGCTAGAAGTCGACAGAAATATTTCAATGACTAGGGATGTGGAGCTACAAGTTGTGCAATGCTGCTGGGTTATTTTGGTGTGTAGGTTTAAAGAGATTTTGTAAGGACAAAACACCATAGCAGCACCACATGAAGCATTTTGGTGTGTTCAGTGTGGCATGCTACGAGGTACCAGATAGGCATGTTACCACCTATTAAACCCAGTACTGACAACAAGGATAGTTTAGTTCGCCATACCAAAGGATGTGAGACATTCACAAGGGGTGGCTACCACCACCTTACCCCTGCAACCACCTGTCTATGGAATTCAAGACCCAAAGACATTGGCACTAGTTCACCATAGGCAGAGAATCTTTGGTCGTCAAGGAAGCAGTCAGTGCTATTTGATGAGAAACAAACCTTTTGCGCAATGGTCAATGCTTATAAACATGTTGCAATAATGATGCTATGAAAATGCTCTAACTTTGCGGCATCAATCAGCCCTGAGAACTACGGGCATTCCAATGATTTTTAGGTAATAGCAGTTAAAGGTAAAGGTGTCCCATAACTATTATGGTTGTAAGGGAGCCAGGCATCAAGACCTCACTCAGTTTCTCTAGGCGCCAGCATAATTATTGAGGGCACCAGCCCATCTCCTCTCCCTCGCTGCTTTACGTCCCCTGACTCTAAAGA